>JAPKLW010000120.1:389574-447062 GCA_026898455.1 Plectranthus barbatus | reverse complement strand
TTCAAAATGCCTCTTATTCAATTATCTATCAAGCCCAAAAATCAACACTGAATCTCTCTCACAACAACTTGGAAGGCTCCATCCCGACGGACGGAGTCTTTGAAGATCCCTCCAAAGTCCACCTAGAAAGTAACCACGATCTCTGCTCAGGTTTGTCGTGCGCAACAACTCGACGAAGGAGACCAACGTCTTTCGTGTACATCATAGTAAGTGTTGCTGCAGCAGTCTCTCTCTGCTTCTCGGTTGCCTTGATATGGTACGTCCGGAGAGGGAAGAAGAAGATGATGATGAAGAAGGGTTCGTTTGAGTCATTCATAAAGTCGCAGCCTCCGATGATTTCTTACAACGACCTCCGCGTTGCAACTAATGGTTTCAGTGAAGAGAATATTGTGGGGCGCGGCAGCTTCGGGACCGTCTACAAAGGGATTCTAGAAGGCGCGGCTATGGCGATTAAGGTCCTCGATAGCACCATTGCTTTGTCACACAAGAGTTTCTTAGCAGAATGTGCAGCTCTTAGGCATGTCCGGCACCGGAATCTTGTGAAACTGATGACTGTGTGTTGGAGCTTAGATGCCAAGAATGAGGAGTTTCTGGCTATGATATTCGAGTTCATGAGCAACGGGAGCTTGGATGATTGGATAAGTGGAAAGAGAAGGGATGATGAAAACAACACGAGGTTCAATCTTTTGCAGAGATTGAGATGTGCGATTGGAATTGCATCAGCCATAGACTATCTTCATAATGAAACCGAATCTCCCATTGTTCATTGTGATTTGAAGCCTAGCAATGTTTTGTTGGATTCAGACATGACCCCGAAGGTCGCGGATTTCGGTCTGGCCAAGCTGTTGCTCGATGCAGACAGCCAAACTTCAATCAGTTCCACACACACTCTCAAGGGTTCCATAGGCTACATTCCTCCTGGTATAATCATCTGCCTTCCTTTTTCTTTTTCTTTTTCTTTTTATTTTTAATTTTGGAATCTTTAACTGAGGCATTACATGAATTATTTCTCTATGTTAGAATATGGGTATGGAGTGAAGCCAACGACGGCGGGAGATGTATACAGCTACGGCATTCTTGTGCTGGAACTATTCACAGGGAGGAGGCCTACTGATGAGATGTTTGGAGGAGGTGTGAGCCTGAAGGGTTGGGTGGAACACCAATTCCCATCCAACATCGAGCAAGTGGTGGACCTCGAGCTAGTTGAGGAAATGAACAACTTATCATGTGGAGATCAGAGTCCTACTCCTCCTAGTAGCAAAAAGTGGGAAAGAGGAGGAGATTGGTTGGTGACAGTGGTGGGAGTTGGGCTGACATGTGCTGCTGACTCTCCAGATTGTCGTATCGGCATTAGGGAGGCTCTTAGTAAGCTCAAGACTGTGGAGAAGATGATTCAGAAACGTCAGTTTGTTAATGACCATCAATATTTCTCATTGCAGATCATGGATTAGCATGTATATATTGAATCAGGTCTTAAACAATCTTTGCGTGTTAAACATTATAGAATAGAGAATTTGATCTCTTATAAGTTATACATGAGAAGTGGTTCCTGTTATCTAATGGGTTTCTATATAAGGAATAGTTCTTCTGTAAAATCTATTCCATATAAAAAAAAAAGAAAATTATATTTGCTTCTTCTGTAAATTTATATATTTATAAATAAAATTAAGAAAACATAAAATGTTATAGAACAGTAGATCTGAGATTCTAAATCTCAGATACAAACAGAATAAACACCAATTAATGTTTTTAACACTTATTCATTCTCGGTTGTTGTAAATGAATTATGTACTTGTGAACTAGAAATTTAATTCAAAAAAAAAAAAAAAAGAAGCTTGTATAAGCTCATTTAGTGAAGGAGCACTCAATCTTAAGCAAGCAGTAGTTGCCTCAATTTGACGCATATTGTATGACACATAAAACAATATGTTACACAGCAGCTTAATTAATTATGAAATGAGATGATCTGTTTGATCGTGGAAAATGCAGGCAGCCTCCTCTTCCCACCGAAACAGTTTGCAATGGCAAGCCCTCCTCCCCATTCCAAACGCCTGCCCAAATCAAATCTCACTTCTCTGGCTCCTCCCACAGGTGCATTAACCAGCAGCATCGTGCCTGGTGTACCCGCCCACCATGCAGTCGAGTGGGGCAGGAGGAGCGGCTGCAGTCTCAGAACGGAGATGAGGAAGGTTGAGCAATCGATCTCTTGTTTTAGTTTCTCTAATTAGTAATTCGTCTGTGTGATTTAGCAGAAGCGACATTGCCCACCGGAGCACCGCAACATTACCTATACCACCAATATTCACTTCCTCAATATATATGCAACATGGGAGCAAGATTCATTGATATTGTGAGAGCAGAGCTGCCAAATATTTTTTTTTTTTTCTTTTATTGCATCATTTAATTAAGACATAATAAAGAACAATTGTCCCTTATTCCGTCCCAAGTAGTGAAAGTATTTTACCTATCATCAAGAGGTCATGAATTCAATTTTTTTAGAACATGTGTAAGCTTTAATTAATGTAAGAAAAATAAATAGGATTTATGTTCTATCATTTGTAATCAGTCAATCAGAAAATTTATCAATTATTCAGAAAATATCAAATCATTTTCGTTCCTCCAAATCACTTCAATACAAAATACTCAACAATAACCCTAAAGATTAAATAAGTTTTGAAAATACATATTAATTTTATTTATGTTTAATAAGATAAATATGTGCAATGAGGATTTCTAAATGAAAGATAATGAAAATAACATTAGTTTGATATACTATTTGTATAATTCAAATTAAGAAAAATTAAGGATTAGATTTCCTGCGAAATATGTAAGATATAATCATCAATTTACGGAAATAGGTAGTATATCACAAGTTGTTGTTTTTTTTTTTTTTAGCAAACATATCACAAGTTGTTATCATACATGAAATGAATTGTCACTAAGATTCAATGTATCTTGAGCCCACTTCAATCATTCAGCATACGCTCCACAAATGCCATAGAAATTTGGAACTTGACTAACTTTATTTAAGATAATGACATTTTCTACTCAAAATCATTCAAAATTCACATTTATCTTTTAAAAAAAATTGATTTAAAATGAGAGAGTTATGATTAATATTAAATATTAAATTTTGACTCAAAATCATCCAATTAAACACGTTCAAAACTCACATCTATTTTTCACAATTTAAAATGAGAGAGTAATAATCATATTACACAAACTTTTGACTCAAAATCATCCAACACAAGACTCACATGTAATACTCACACAAACTGGATTTAAAACGAGAGCGAGAGTTATGATGATATTATAATATTACCAGCAAAACGCTTTTGATGACATCGTCTGTGTAGAATTCAGGTTCAGATTCTTGCAGAGACAACATAGTTCCAATCAAATTGCTCTTTCTTTCTTCCTTCAAACCATCATCAATCAGATTCTGCAAAAACTCATCCCTGTTCTTATGCAATGACATGAAATACCTATCCTGCCCTTTATACCCAATCCACGGGAAGCAATCAGAGCTATCCCTAGTGACTGACCAGTCAAGAAAGTTCCCCGAATTCATCTCAAATTCTCCTCTCCAACTTCACTCCAAACATCCTCCTCTCCAACGCACTGCTTTCCTGCAACAGCCCTCATCATGTTGTTGAAGCTGAAAGTCGAGGCCAAGTAGCTCAAATCGACTCTCTTCTGCCCACCACTGGCCCTGCAAACTCTGCGCAATGCACCAAGGAGAGAGCGTATCTCTTCCTCGCGTATACGTGCAGAGATTTGCAGGCTGCGTGAGGAGAAGAGCTCGACGACAGATAAGCGGCGAAGGGTCCTCCATTGATGGTCGTAAGACGACCATACCATACTGTTAGATAGTTTAAGATATATTCATATCTTTAGTATATTTGTTTCCATATTTTCCTCGTTGTACTCTATAAATATGTACACATACATCAATTATAATCAAGTGAAATAAATTTTATTTGATTATCACATGGTATCAGCCAAATCTTTTGGCAAACCCTAGAAATTTTTTTTTCAGTCGTCCTTCGTTCTTTCTCGACCATGGCTGCCGAGGGTAGCATCCCTTCGCTCCCTCTTTCTACGATGATACATATGGTAAACATCAAACTTACTTCAACAAATTTCTTGCTATGGCATGCACAGATCGAACCCCTGCTCATCACTCAGGGTTTTCTTCCGCATCTAGATGGTTCTTCTCCATGTCTCTCGCGCGATATTGTGTCCGCAGCCGGCCAAACCACGTTGAACCCTGACTTTGCTTCTTGGTATTCTCGGGATCAACTGATTCGGCTCTTTCTTGTTTCCACTCTTACAGAGGAATCCATGGCCGTAGTTATTGGTTGTCAATCGTCGCGCGAAGTCTGGACTTCTTTGACGCGCGCCTACAACCATGCTTCGAAGGCTCATGAACTTAGCCAGAAGGACGATCTTCTCTCCGTCAAGCGTTGGGATCTCTCTGTCGCTGATTATGGCCAACGTTTTAAAATGATTTGCGACAAGTTTGCTAACATCGGTCGATCTATTGATTCGACTGATAAATCTCATTGGTTTTTGCGAGGTTTAGGACCTGCTTTTTCGATGTTTACTATCGCACAACTTGCCCAGGAGCCGCTCGCCTCATTCGACACACTCCTTGCGCGCGCCGAGAGTTACGAGCTCTTCCAGCGCTCATCCGATATCTTGTCGTCATCCGCTTTCGTTGCTTTCTATGCTGCTCCGAAGGCCGGCTCTTCGCACTCATCCCAGCCACAGGGACGTTCTAAGAAAAACAAAGGGAAGGGTCGTCGTCCGCCGTGGTGTTATCTCTGCCGCAAAGAAAATCACGACGCTTAGGATTGCCCTCGCCGCTTTGACCGCTCTTTTACTCGGCCTCCTCGCCCATCTCCTTCAGCAAATTTGGCCGATGCTCTCTCTTCCAGCTGCTCCATATCGCAGCTCAATGTCTCGGACTAGTACCTAGACACCAGGGCCTCTGCTCATATCACCTTCGACGCCTCTCAGCTTGAGGATGTTACTGATTATTCCGGCTCCGATCGTGTTACTGTCGGTAATGGTGATCAACTTCATATCACGCATACTGGTTCTTTTATTTTCTCTAACAATCTTTATTTACGTGATGTCCTCGTTATTCCCAGCATAACAAAAAATCTCTTATCTGTTAGCAAGCTGACCAGGGATTTACCCGTTCATGTTCTTTTCACTAACTCTTCCCTTCGTGTTCAGCACAAGGACAGCGAAAAAATAATAGCAATCGGCGTGCGTGATAGTAGCTTATATCGTTTGGATTTGTCAGCCACGGCTCTTACGGCGCAGCTCTCTCGACCTCAACGAGCTTCCTCCGAACTTTGGCATTCCAGACTTGGACATCCTTCTCCAGTTATTTTATCTCATTTGGTCAATTTGAAGTTGCTATCTGTTACTTCTTGTATTTCTCAGTCCGTTTCCTGTACTTCGTGTCAATTAGCTAAAAGCAAGTGTTTGTCTTTTCATGTTTCGACAAAACGTTCTTCTACTTTGTTGGATTTAATTCACTGTGATTTGTGGGGTCCTTCCCCTGTTACTTCTAATGCTGGTTTTTGGTATTATGTTATTTTTGTTGATGACTACTCGAGGTTTACATGGTTCTATCCACTTCATGCAAAATTGGATTTTTATGCCACCTTTATCAGTTTTAAGGCCTTTGTGGAAAATCAGTTTGGTTGCAAAATAAAACGTTTTCAAAGTGATGGGGGTACTGAGTTTGTCAACAAGCTCGTTACAGCACACTTCTCTAAATGTGGCATTCATCATCTCATTTCTTGTCCGTATACTCCTGAACAAAACGGCAGAGCCGAACGCAAACATCGACAAATAACGGAAAGAGGTCTCACTCTCTTACTCCATTCTTCCGCTCCTCTTCAGTTATGGGTTGAGGCATTCAGTACCGTTATTTTTGTTATAAATCGGCTTCCGTCTACCGTTCTCAAGAACATTTCGCCATATGAATGTGTCTATGGACAGCAGCCCAGCTATGATCTTTTTCGTGTTTTTGGGTGCAGGATTTATCCGTGTTTGCGCGATTATGCCAAGCACAAACTTCAGCCACGAAGTCAGTCGTGTATCTTCATCGGCTATAGTTCGTCTCACAAGGATTTTTGTTGCTTGGATCCCTCGACATCCAAGGTATACATTACCCAACATGCTCAATTTGATGAATTGTGCTTTCCTTTCTCTGCAGCACCTATTTCAGCTCCTCTATCTTCTCTGGATATTTCGACTTATGTCGATGGTTTTCTTACTCCGACGACACATTCAGTCTCCTCACCATCGTCTTCACCGTCGGTTTTCTCTCCTTGCCGTGTCTGCACCTCTCATGAGATTGCCATGCCGTCTGCTGCTCAGTATCCTCATGCCCCCGTTGCAGACCCGGATGCTTCACCACTGCGTGGTCCGCTCGCTATTGCACAGCCCGATTTGCAGCCCGATGCTGCCCCTCCGGATGTTGTCGTTCCCACACATCCGATGCAAACTCGGGCGAAGTCAGGTATCTTCAAACCACAATATCCTGCTACCATTAACTGTGCGTCTCTTCTTACTGCTCTCACCGCTATTCCGGAGCCTCGTGGTATCAAGAGTGCGCTCAAATCACCTGAATGGGTGCGTGCAATGCATGAAGAGTTGTCTGCTCAAATCCCTTCGCCGATCCGACTCCATATCGCTCTCTGGTTGGTGCGCTTATAGGGCTGGTTAAGCTGTTGATTGTGTTGCTGAAATCCTCCTTGGTAATTGTTTTGATAGCCGCCCCTTTGAATGAAGTTTACCTCAGCATTGTCCCCCTCAGTTGGAGCTTGTACCGCCTCGACAGCAGCGACTGCTTTCTCTTGCTTTAGAGTCGCGAATTCTTCCTTTAGCTTCTTCAGTTCAGATGCCAGATCAGGTTGTTCGGCGATTTTCTCCACTACTTTCTCGATTACTTTTACAGGCCGAGTTTGGCATGAGGACCACCTTTGAGTGTTGTTAGCCATCTTTTGGAAGAATTCCATGGCTTTCTTTCCGCTCTTCGTCATGACGGAGTCACCTAGTGTGGTGTCCACCAATTTGACTGTCTTTTCATTGAGCCCTTCGTAAAAGGTAGGGGTGTTCGCGGTCCGGTTCGGCCGGTTTGGAAGGAAAATTTCGGCCAAACCGATAGGTACGGTTTGAAAATTTTTCAAACCAAACCGGCCAAACCATATAAAAACGGTTTGGTCCGGCCGGTTTGACGGTTTGAAAAGAAATATGTTTCAACTTTCAACAATCTACTATAATTTGTAGAAAACTAGGGCCTAAATACAAATTAATTATTTTATATTATTTGTTACTACTTATGATAATATAATTTTTATTCTAAAAATCTTATATTTATAATTTAATGTAAATCAAAAGAAACACATGGGTCAAATGTATTAAAATTATAACCTTAAAATTCAAATGTAAAATTGAAAGAGATGTATAAAATTATTATTATAAAGTTCATGCTTAATTTATCTTAAGGAAATTATATAAAATAATATTATTTAATGTTAATACTTATTAGTTTATTTTTTATAAATAAAAAAATAAAACTAAAACTATAGTATGTTGGCCAATAAATTTGAACATGGGTTAATTGTATGAAAAAGTAGAAACTTAACAAATGAGCTACAAATTATATTAATTAATTATACTATATATATATATATATATATATATATATATATGTATATATATGTATATACGGCCGGTTTGAGTCTCCAAACCGTAACCAAACCAAATTTATCCGGTTTTAAAATTTTCAAACCGCCAGTTTGAAAATTAAATTTCAAACCGGCCAAACCGGCCAAATTAATACGGTTTGGCCGGTTTGACCGGTTTCGGCCAAACCATGAACACCCCTAGTAAAAGGCCTCTACCTGTTCTCCTGGCGGAAAACCATGTCCGGGGCATGATCTCAGTAGCTCTTTAAATCGATCCCACGTCTCACTGAAGCTTTCATCGGGTCGTTGAGCGAACCTGATGATTTCTTTTCTTCGCTGCCTGATGACGTTTGGAGGGAACAAGTTCTCCAAGAATTCATTCCTCAGTTCAGTCCACGTGTTTATGCTCCCCTTGTCCAATGCAGTGAACCATGATTGTGCCTTATCCCGCAGAGAGAATGCGAATAGACGCATTCGGATGGCACTTTTGCTGACTCCTCCGATTTTGACAGTGTTGCAGAGCATCAGGAACTTATCCAGATGTGCATAGGGATCTTCAGTTGGTCTTCCTCCGAATTGGTTTTGCTGCACCATCTGCACCAATTCGGTCTTCAATTCAAAATTATTGGCGTTGATGCCAATCCTGAAGTCTGTTTCCTTGAACCGAGATTTATACCGGTTCTGCATGGCCTCCTCTTCTTCCTCATCGTCAGAATCCCCTGGCGGATCCTGGTTGTCATCCTCTCCATTGTCGGGATTGTCATCAAACAGTGGGTTATGGCGAACATCCCTTCCATTCAGATTGTTCCTCTCGAGGTCTCTCTCCAGGTTGAACTGTTGGATTTGTGCCCTCATAGCTTGAACTTCTTGGAGAAGCACAGCTTGCTCCTCTGCAGTTAGCATTGGTGGTTGCGGTTGAATAACCGACTGTGGCACGTTATCTTCCATTGTTTGATTACTCGAGCCTTCCTGAGCAGGCTTATTCTTTCGGATCTTTCTGCAAGTGGCTTCAATATCCGGGTGATAATATAGCGGGTCCTTTCCTCTGGCTCGCGTACTCATACACTACCTGTACAGCAAAGGAGGCAGTGAAGTAAGACTGAAAATAAACGGAAAGAACTAAAATACGCAAAACTGAAAATCTGAAAACAAATACGGCGTCGATCGACGAGATGAAGCGTCGATCGACGAGGAAGAAAATATTACGTTGATCGACGAGATATAGCGTCGATCGACGTGATTTACGAAAATACGGGAAATTAAAGGAAAATACGAAAATTACAGCCTAAATCAGTATTTTAATCACAGATTTAATAGTAAGATTAATTCTGTTCATTCCCCGACAACGACGCCAAAATTTGATCGCTAAATTATTTAACAGCGACTTAGCAAAGCTAATAATATAGCGGCAAATGAAAATTATCGATCCCACAGGGAATGAAACGACGAAAAATCTTAAATACTAAATCAGGCGTTCTTAAAATACTGGTTAGGAAAAGCAAAGTTTTGGGTTTTGGTTGTTTTGCAAATCATAATCCTTGCAAATAAAAAGTAAAGAGTAAATTAAAATACTTTGGTTGAAAACGGTTATGAGAAATACAGATTCTAGGAATATCTCCTTATCAAGTATGACATTAATGAATAAATTGATTATTTCCAAATTTTAATTCCTCTTCGTAGTGAAACATCAGAAAAGTATTACGAACTTCTTTGTTGGACAATTCGTAAAGTAGATTAATCAATTACCTATCTTCGCTTGGTCTCAAGATAAATTAATTAACTCCTAAGATCTACAGATTTATCCCTACAATCAATCTCCTTCAGTTACGACAAGAAATCAGATTATATTGTGAAAATCTCTTTCGATTGAAAGCTATTGTAGTTACGTCTCAAGTAATCAACTAGTTAATCCTAAGATGTGGCCAACAAACTCAAGATTATGAATTAAACTCAGATTTCACAAACTACGAAAGGAAAGGGAAAATAATTCAATTAATCAAAACATGCATACATTGATAATTCGAACCCTAGAATCTGAGGAAGAGATTAGTTACACATATTCAGAATAATGTTCATCATAGAAGAATAAAACCTGAATTGCATAAAAATCGAAATCCGAAAATAATTCCACAGAACTCTGTCTTCAAACATAAACTTCAGAAAACCTTGGGAATCTCTAATCAATCTTCAATACTAAAATCTTGTAACTATTCTAATGTCTTCTACTTCGAAAAACGAATTTTCATGGCTTTATATATTAGTGGAGAATGTATCATACAATATCTAGGTGTAGATATGTCTTTATCTTCAAAACAGATGCAGACTAGGAATCCCGAACTCGCGTCGATCGTGGAAGATTGGCGTCGATCGACGCTGGTGAAGCACACTCGTCGATCGACGTGGAATGGCGTCGATCGACGTGGTTGCTGCCTCCGTCGATCTTCTCTTTTCTTCCTACGTCTATCGCTCCTTCTTCAATCTCCTCGTCGATCGACGTGGACCTGAAACTGGAAATCCAACTCTTCTCTGTTTGTGACTAAAAACCTGCATGATTCATCAAACACAACATTACGGGTACAAAAGCCAATTCATGCACGAAAACAAGTACAAAAACAATCTTTACACCACACATTTAGTCGAAGAACAACCAGATAAGTTGGTGAAAATCCTAACTTATCAATCTTCGTTGCGATTTTTTTCCTACCCATCGCTGAAACAGTAGTAGAACAACGCTGCAACAACAAAAAAAAATATACCACCCAAATCGATATTAGGGTTCGCGAATCTAGGGAAGTTGTGAAAAAAAACAAACTAGTGTTTTCATCTACTTTAAAGAAGTTGAAACAACAATAAAAAATTGTAGATTTGTAGAAAGGCTTACCGATCGGTGCTCGAATGCAAATTTTCTTAGTTCTCAAAAGGATTATCAGTAGAGTCGTAGACTTCCCGTTGACATGTGCTCGAATGCAGTTTCAGAACGAATTTTCTGCAATTTTTGTACTAATCGAGTGTATTCTCGAAAATATTGGAAGCGAATCGGACAATTGGGGATTCGGAGTGAGGTTTTTGGAATATTGTGGTAATGCAATTTTTAGACAAAATTTCCGAAAGCAAAATATCATGATTGAAAAGGTGCACAAAAATCAAGGATTCGAAATTGAATTCTGAGTATTTGGGGTTTTTTTTCCAATAATACCCTTAATCTGCAACATTTACAAACACACTGACGCAACTTTATATCTTCGCCACATAAATGATCCTGAACGTCCAACAACCTAATTGATGAACTTAATTCATTCTCTTATCCCATCCAAGAGACCACTTGTGAAGTTAACACACTCATATATATATATATATATATATATATATATATATATATATATATATGGGCGCGCACATATACTAGTTATGTTTCATAGGATATATAAATAATTAAAAATGAGATAGTTTGATAGTGAAAGAAAATTTAAAATAGAAATAGACACATCAACATATATGTACAAAATTTATCTAAATCCAAAATCATATTTCTAGCATTCAAAAGCCTAATAACTTTTAACCGGTGCCATAAAAATTCACATACAAAAAAATAATAATAAAACCCAAGTAAATAAATTTGAAATATAAACTTCTATTTCTGCACTCTTACAATGAAGCAACAACTGCTATGCATGTTTCTATACAGACAAAATTAATGGTACCAAAAAATGGATACTGATCTTGCCCACCCAAAAATTGATACTGATCAACAGACAAGAATCAAGTCCTAGACCTCTTCGACTATTCCAGACAGAATCAAAACACCTAAGCAGAACATGAAATGCTCCGAAACCTACTCAGTGAATACATGTGTCTATGTTAGTTATGTCACCCTTTTTTTACTAAATACAAAAGCAAACACTGATCAAAGGTGTGTGTCGAGGATTGATTCAATCCAAACAGAGCTGTGGTAGCAGGAAGAATGAAGCCTACATACATCCAGCCAAGCACAAGCAGAACCTGCCGAGGCATCATATATTCTTGCAACATTTTATGTGCACTTCCATCATTTTAATGTCTCAGACAAATTAGTAATCTTTGATTCTTTTCTAGGTCCGGAAATAGGACTCTGGGATTTCAGAAGGCGAGGACAATTCCGAAACAGATTTGAACTGTTAAGAGAAAAGAAATTAAAAAGAGTTAGGCCGCATTGCGAATGATAAATTGAATCCAATCCAACTCAGCTAGTGGTAAGATGTGCAAACCTTGTGTTGCTTGTATTTCTCCCTCACAGAAACCAAAGAGCCTCCACGTTTGCTCGATTGCAAGTCATGGAGGATGTCAACACATTCTTTGAGATCTTCAGCTTTGTAACCCGAATCTCGTTCTAGATCAGCATTCTGCAGAAAAAAGGAATCTATGTTTAGGTTACAGAAGATGAGACAGATCAGTTATGAGTCTCTAAACAAGTGTAGTTTTTTACCCATGGATGATGTTGAGGCTTAAGCATGAATCTTGACAGGAACATGACTGATGCTGCCACCATTGAAGGCAAGAATTTTATGCACCCATAATCCAATAAACTCAACTCAGCTAGATAGTAAGCCAAGAACTCTAATTCCAAGCTCGAAGTCTGAAAAAAGATTACATATACATACACATACATTTATTAGAACCACTAATCTTCAAAGATAATAGCCAAACAACTGCACTATGCAACATAGCATAAGCTTACCTCATCATCTTCTTGAGAGAATCTAGTCAGTTTTCTGCAATAGCAAAGGAAGAAAATGGCATCTGTTTAGCTAATACACTCCAGTGATGGATAAAGAAAGTGATTGGTGGCAGTCTCCTACCTGAGAAATGTCTTCACCGTAGGATTGCCCATTTCAAATCGAAGGGATTTGAGAACATCAGCCTCCATTCTGACCACCTCCTCCTTTGTGTATGTATTATCTGTTATGTAACAAAAGTCTTCCACATGTGGAGGATTGATCTCCTCATATTTCCTGCAGTGATGCAAAACACATCAACTATTTGAACTTCAAGAAAAACTTATAGCAAGATTTGTTCGGAGCTTACGAGGCAATGAGCATCGAAGAAACACCGAGCAGCTGAAGGCGTTGTCTGTTAATAACATTGGATGATAAGAATTTATCGATGTAGGAAACTGTTAGATACAATGTATCTGGGAGAAGCTTGTACTCCTCTGCAACCTCAACCAACCAATCTATCAAAACCCCTCTCATGTTTGCTGTTACATCTTTCTGAGTTTTCTCTATGTAATCTGACAATGGCCTTCTCTTCACCTCCATCTGGATGGAACATATATTAGATCAATGTCAAAAAACCGAGATTGATTCTATGAAATTACAAGCAGAAACACTTAGATTGAAGATAAACTAAGTGTTGTGTAATTCAAAATAAAAACCTAGATTTTAAATCCCATAATCTCATCAGCAATTTTAGGGGGGAAAACCCAAATATTACCAAAACATATCCTCAAAACCTCTTCAACAACAAATTTTCAAATACTGACCTCCATGTGATGAAGATATTCATATATATCAGAAGCGTAAGCTCCACACATCTGCGGATCATCAGATGCCCCGTCCATGTCAATAGCAGGATCCACAGCTTTCTCTTCCAATACCTTAACTTTCTTCTGGGGTTTGCTTTTCTGCTTTGCATTCGCAACACGATTCATCTGATCTCGAGAAGACAACACGTTCTGAATCTCGCCCAACGCAACCCTCTTCTTCTTGTTCTTATCGGCCACCATTGTCTCTTCAGCTGCTCTCTTTCTTGACGCCAAGCGTGTCACCCTCATGCAGTTCTCTTGGTCCGCCATTGCAGGAAACTCGAAGCGGAGGGTCCAAGAAAACCAGAGAGAGGAGGAAAATGACTAAGGCGTTGGTGGGAGGGAGCAAAAGGAGGTAAGTATATAAGCTGCAAATCGAAATACCGCCACTGCTACAGTGGTTTGAATTTCATTTGAGGGAGCGGGGCGTTTTGTGAAGAAATCTTGACTGAAATTGAAATTTGGGAGGTTTTGGTGGATTTTGGGGGGAACGGTAAAGTTTCGAGACCGGGCAAGCGTTAAATGTTTTGAAATTTGAGAATCGGATAATTTCCCGGTTCATTGTATTTTTGCCCGTTTGATTTTAATTTACTAACCAAAAAAGGCAAAATCTCAATGCCTTTATTTGGTGGGAAATTCTTGCTATAAATTTTTTTCGGTCATTTCGAAAAAACCACTCTTCCATTTCCAATGGAGCACAGACTCTTATGGAAATTCAAGAATTAGATTTTCTATTTATTATTTCATTCATTTTTATTATATAGTCTAATTTGATCTTAAACGTTTGTTAAAAATCATAAATTAAAAAATACTTCCAATATGATTCTTAAAATAATAATCCAAACCAAATAACTAGAATAATTTAAATTATTATTATTCAAATAAAAACTAAGTATAATATAAAATATTTTAATTAGTATTTAGAAACAAAATTAGGATTAAAAAATTCTAATTGTGATTGTGAGTTAATCTGCTTTAATAATTATATATTAACCAACCAGTGGCTCCGGTAAGGATTGAAGAATGAGCTCTATGCCCACTAAATCCAGCTGAAACGAACTTTGTCGTCGTTCGTCCACTCTGCATAAGACTTCTCCACTATCTCCTGACATTCTACTCTTCCGAGCCGAGTATTCACCTTGGTGATCTTCAGCGGTCTGGTAGATAGAACCTCTGCCATTTCTGGGTGGACATTCTTCAGCATGATCAACGAGCGTTTATTCTATATCTCAAAATTTTCTAATGAGTACTTTGGAAGCTTTGTAATCTAAGCCATCTTTGTGTACATGAGCTTAATCACACAAAACAGAAACCAAGTGCACAAAACAGAACCAAGTGCAGAAAAACAGAGATATGGTCCTAAGTAACTCAACACAACCGTTGTCTGTAAGAACCTTGGCGCGTGATACCACTTGTTGGTCCCGAAATCAGAGTGCTAAACTGTGCAGCGGAAGGTTTGTGTATGCAGCGGAAGTATTAAATGACAGTTGCACTGGTTCACATAAACAAAGTAGAGTCAGTTTTGTGTGTAGAAAGCTTAAGCTTAGGTCTCTGTTACAATTAAGTCAGTTTCACAGTACATACACTTCAATACTTGGACAAGTATTGAAGGTCTCAAGAGTAGTTTGTGAAATAGAATAACTGAGTAAGTATGAAAGAAAACAGTAAACAAGACACATAGTTTATAGTGGTTCGGATTTCAATATCCTACACCCACTCTTCAGACCTAAGGTCTGGATAATTCACTAAGTAAATACAAGCCTCCTTACGATCCACACAGTCCGTCGGCACCTCCGTCCTCCGGTCAGCTGTGGCACTCGCCTAGGAACTCCTTGCAGACTCAGTCTTCAAGTTGAAGTGGGGACGCACCCCGCAACCTCCTTCCTGGTGGTTGGATGTTTACTAATTCTTCCCAGAATACGTTGGTTGTTTACACGTTCTTCCCATAACTCAGGTGGTTGGCTTACACCTGTGAGAATCAGAATCCAGACTAGGAAACTGACTGCTATTAATATATCTCAGAAATATATATTCACCAAAGAAGAGCTTCAGCCTCGTGCTAGGAGAAGTTAGCACGGTATAACTTGAGTTGAAGACTCAAGTCTCGTGTAAGGATACACGGAAACTCAAGGAGTTTGAAGAGAGAGAGAGATCCTCTTTGTCGTATGAAGAATTTAGGATTCTAAGCTCAAAGTTCTCTCAACCTTGTATGATTAGGCGTTGAAGGTTCATCTCGTTGATGTGTGCGCTTGCTTGCTTTTTGCTAACCGTTTGAAGGTTGAGGTGCAAACCCTTTTATAGAGGATTTTCTCAAGGCATTTTGCATTTATGCCCGTTAGACACATAAGTCTAGACGTTAGACTCGTGAAAGATATTTTCCAATCGTAGCCCATGCCTTAGGTTTGCGACCTGATCTACTGCTGCGTTAGTGTACCATACACTAACTTTATGCCAGACTAAGTACTCAGTTTGAGGAACTCGGGTTTGGATAACATCGTACTGACTTACACTTGGGCATATTTGAAATGTCTAAGTCTGACTGAGCTTCGATATCTTTCGAATAGCTCGATTTTTAAAGGTAGAGGCTCTCGTACTGACTAACAAAAGTCAGTACGACTTTAGCCCTCATACTAACTTCCCTAGGTTAGTATGGTAAACCCTCATACTGACTGTCCACATTCACTATGGAAAATGCCCTCATACTGATTTCTCCGGATCGGTATGGAAAACCCTCATGCTGACTTCTCCTTAGTCAGTACGGGGAAGCCCTCATACTGACTTCTCCTTGTCAGTATGGTAGACCTTAAACTGAGTGCTCCATCTCAGTTTTAGGTTAAGGCTATACTTGGTGGAAACCAAGTTTCAAGCGTGTAGATAGTCAGTTCTCGAGCATTCTCCTTTGCTCGGTCTTCAGCTTAAGTTCTATTACAGCTCAATTCGATCCTATACAAGAATTATAAGTTAGAACTCTAGACTCTGAAAAACTGATTAAGATGGCTTACCATCTTTGACCCACCAAAACATAAAAGTAAGGAAGGATTTCTCTAACAAAAATCCTAACAGCATAGATGATAGAAATGCTTCGAGTTTCAGAGTGTCGTTCCTATTTCAGGTTTCTACATTTTATCACTCTGTCTACTTCGTCTATTTATAGACGAAGTAGAAGCATTTCAAAATTGTAGTCGTTTAGAGATATTTGAGCATCATCTAATCTGACACGTCTCTTTTTCCTGACGGGAGCAGGACACTTTTCCTTAGGTTATGCACCTGCTACGTCCTTTTTTGACACAAGATGTCGACATTCTGCTTTTGTGTTAGAACGACTCAACCAGTCCGAGGAATCTGAACCAGTTCATGCTTCTTTAGTCTTTAATGAGTCTCCAAACTTAAAGACTGATCTTCATGATTCCTCTTACTTATTATCTTTGAATCTGTGTGTGACTGAACTTGTAAACTAGAGATGATCCAGGCTGATGTCTCCGATCAGTTTCTCTTAGACATCAGTTTTAAACTGGAAGCTGGTCTTTTCTTTCTCTTCACACGATCCAAACTGGGGTTCTGCATCTCCACCCAGTTTGTCTAGATCAGCTTTGTCAGATTCAAACAACTTCATATATATCATAAAAGGACTTTACAAGTTTATGAGAACTAAGCTAATCTAGAGACACTTCTAATTTGACGGTTTCTTTACATTCTTTTAACACATCAAAAACACTATTAGGTAGGAAATGCGAAATTTATGTTTTCTCTTTTATTTGTTTACAACTTTTGAAAAGCAGTAAAGAAAAATTTCAATGAAAAGCAATAAGCTTGGTCTTCTACTTCTGGGACTTCATTTGATCTTCTTCTTGTCCCCTTCTGATGGCATTGCTTCATCTTCCTACTCTGAACCTGGTGATGGGATTCTTGAAGGGCCCATTCACCTTTCAGCTTACCTCATCCTCGCCTCCACTAGTCTCACAACTAGTTTACGGCGTCGGTGCTCCAACTTGACTGATCTCGCCATGAGTCTTTATCTGCAACCCGTCACCACAAGCAAGTCTCGCCACTTGCTCTATGGTGATGCTTCTGGGCCAGCTAGTCTATTTGTAGCATAACCTGTTCTGAAACAATTTATGCTCTGATGAGCTTTGCTAGCCCCCAATTGGAAGCAAAGCTTGACCAAAAGCAAGTATAAGGAACATGCTAGATGCATCACCTTACTTCTGAAAGCTCATCTTCTGTTTCCTTTCACATTCTCCCTAGCAACTAGCACCAGGGAGAGGAGAGGGGGAACAGTGATTTTGCCTTGATGCTTCCTACAAATTGTGGTGAAGCTCGACTGAGGCTAGATCACAAGGAGTCCTTCCACTACATGTGACAAAAGGAGAATCCTCATCAGACCCACCTGATTATTCATCAAATGTCTTATGACGAAAACATCATGGCCCGACGACAAGGACATCCTACGTCCCTTTAGCTCTAAGGTACAAATCCTCACTAAGAGCGGAGAGCCGAGCAGTACGAAGATCATCACAGACAGGATCTTTATGAGAATGATTGTAGGAGCTGAGTCTATAACAGACAATGTTAGTTATCTTTTAGTATTTCAGGCATTTGGATCATTCTTAGGGTATAAAAAATAAATCAGATTGAATAGACCAGACAAACCCTATGAATGCTCCTAATATTTAATTGCAAATGATGGTTTTACATAATACTAGCGATGGATTCAAGGCGTTTGGATCCGATCAATGCTGTCGTGTTCCAATAGACCTGATCTTTTGATGTGTTCCCTTGCTCCTCGGAAATCTGGTGAGGATACACAACCGAGTTGAGTCAAAACCAGAGAAGTCGATCATCTTCCCTTTATGACCTAGTCGTCGCTCCTCTCTCACTTTTCTCTCAATTCTGTATTGTCGTGCTGAATTATGTGTTATATATTGATCTGATGGAGAGAAGGGGCTTATATAGTATTAGGGTTTGCAAAACCCTAATACTAATGGGTTCTGAGCAGTTTGTGGGCCAGACCAGGAATCAAATGAAAATAATAAAGTTGGCCCTCATTATTAATTAATTCTACGTGTCCAACCCAGAATATAATTAATTAATAAAACATGATTTTACCTTCACCACAGTAACAATGCTGACCCACCCCTTTATTACCACATTATATGGAACAGTTGCATTAAACTTGAATGATCCACATATTTAAGGTTTTGGACATTCATTAATTAATTTGACTTATAACAATCAGACACAATTAATTAGTCTCTTATTTCATGAGTAGTACCACTCACTCCTTTTGACTTATGCCTAAATTAATAATTCAACCTGCATGATTCCGAGTCTGCCTAAGAGTATCGCAATCCATTGTGACAACTCTTGTGCAATGGCAAACCCAAAGGAACCACAGACTCACAAGGCGAGCAAGCACATAGAGAGGAAGTACCATATCATACGAGAAATCATATCGAGGGGCGATGTGCAGATCAAGAAGATTGACACTAGTGACAACCTAGCTGATCCATTCACAAAGTGGTTACCACAGAAGGTTTACGAAAGACATATCCATGGACTAGGTCTGAGGTGGATGTCTACCACTGGCAGTGGTTGATGTAATAGCTAGGCTAGATAGATGTACTGTATACTCTGTAACAGCGAGTGTAATGCTTTGAGTATAAGTGGGAGATTGTTGGGTTTTGTATACAGAAAGCATTTATTATGATGAGTATACATTCAATGGTATTTCCTATCTGTTAACAAACTTACATGCGAGTAACAACAGTATCCTCTTATCTCACCAATAGGGACGATCATACGGCGTATTGTAGATCGCAGAAGACAGTATGATCACTTGAACTAGTGAGATATAAATATTATCACACCCAAGACAATGTACGAGGATAAGTCTGTCGACATAGGCTGCAGCATAGTCGGAAAGAAGTAATCTGTCTTTATTGCTTGATATGCTGGTGCGCACGGTGGCGTATTGATTGGACCACAGTGAGATGTATTATATTGTCTGACATTAGAGAATACAAGATCTAGATCTTGATTGAGTCCAAACCCTATCGAAGGTTCAGGGGCTTGCACGGGTTGACTGTTGCTTTGACTTTCCATGGTGGAGAGCCTGAGTAACGTGCTCGTATACCTGCATCTTGGGTAACAGCAGTTCGTGTATTTGATATGTGCGTAAAATGACCTATTATTCGATGTGTGAGCGTGCATATTTGTGTCCATTTTACTCCCATATCATATGCATTTTGCTTATTTTTGTTGTGTTTTCGTGTTTTTGGTGTTTCGTATGGTTTAGGATATGTTTTGGGAATTAAACAACACTTTTGGATGAGTTTTGGATGAAAATTGCCCGAGCTAGGAGTCAAAGGGAAGCATGATCGACCGAGCAGAGCAGAAAGGGCACTGGGGCATTTCAAAGACTTCGCCCGACCGAGCCAAACTTGGCTCGGTCGAGCCAAGCCCTTCAGAGAGTGGCTCGGGCGAGCCAGAGCGGTATTTTGGGGTTCTTTAGTTTTGAGCTTGCCCGGGCGAGCCAACTTTGGCCCGGGCGATCCGAGGCTCTGCCAACTCGTTATAAAAGGGGGAAAATGGTTATTTTGAAAACTTTTGTCATATCTAAGGGAAAATTACCTAAAGTCTCTCTACGATTCCCATTTCCATCTCTTCCAAAACCTCACCCAAGGTATCAAAGAGCTAATTCATCAATCTTTGGAGGTGAATTGAAGATCCAAGGGGGTAGATCAATACCTAGCAAATCCAATTGGGGAAGATTTCACTTTCTACTTATCAATTGTAATGGATGTATTTGATTTCAACTTTGTATTGTTACAATTGAGAGGTATGTTGCTCTAATTCAATGTGGATGTTGATTTGAACAAGGATGCATGAAGATTAGGTTTGATAATTGTTTGTTTACTTTTCTTTGAGGGATTGAATTGCACTTGAGCTTGTTCCTTATCTCTTAGGTGTAGGTAATAGCCAGCTTATGAGATAGTTGATGTGAACACTGCAACCAACACGTGGGCGGAATCGTCGTGAAAAGTGTATATTCTTACGATTTTAGTTCCAATCCCTATGCGGGGCTAGGTCGTAGGGCGATAATTGACAGTCGATTGAGAGTGATCAAGGGGTTAATAACGTAGCTGTTTGCAATTCCTAGTGTCATCTACCGTTAGTTCTCCGTAGCAAGTGCCTAGCAAATGTAGGGTCGATTGCTCAACCTCCTATGGATTAAAATGTGTTTACATCAATGATTAACCTAATTGGATTACATCTACGTTTATTTCAACATCCTATCTACCTCATTTTAGTATTTGTTTGTCTTGGTTTACCAAAGTGTGGAGAGAATTGATTGAATGTTGATTTTTGGTTTAATTCATTGCTTGTTATATGTTTTAGCATATGTTTAAATTGATTGCCTAGGTTGATAAAAATAACTCAACAATTTTATTTTGCCTAGCTATAAGAATTTGCTATAGTATCTCGGTAATCTAGCGGGCGAAGGAAAGAAGGACCTGGATTGATAATTAAACCTTGAGTGTGCAGTGAGAATTTGTATGAGTTTTTATTGCGCATCAAGTTTTTGGCGCCGTTGCCGGGGACTTCATTTAGTAGGTTGCTAGATATTGGGGGAAAAGTGAAGCTTGTAGGCTAGGTGTTTGTGTTTTTGTTTGTGTGAATAAATTGTTGTTAGTTTTTGTATTTGTTGGTACTTTGAGTTTGTTGGATTCTTGTAGGTGTCTAACATGGAGAATAGAAGAGGAGTTGACAAGGAAAGACTTGAGAATGTGCAAAGGCAAATGGAGGAGATGAGAGCCCTAATGATGCAAAGACAGCGACCGCGGAGGCTTATCCGAGACGTGTATGAGGAAATGTTTGAATGTAATAACCAATGGCCGGAAGAGGAAAGAGTTTATCAAACGGTAGATGTTGTTAAGGAATCTCAAGAGAATGATTTGTGGAGGAGTTAAATAGAGCTCATGCAAGAAAAACTTAATTTGTTGAAAATATCAAGAAAAGAGCATGAAGAAAAGCAAGAGATGGAGGTGAAGAAAGAAGATAAACCGGCAAGGGAAAGAGAAGCAATACTTCAAGTTGATGAGGTAAATGAGGATATCAAAGAGCCGGTATAAATCTTTGAATATATGGAGAAGGATGAGAGTGTGAGTATTATGATGAGACCCGAGGAAATATTAGGAGATGACAAAGAGGAGGAGGAAACCGAAGAAATCATTAGTGAAGAGATAATGGGTGTTCATCAAGAAGAGCTCATGAAGGAAGGCACCGAGGAGACGGTGAAGAACATTGAAGGAGGTAGAATTGAGGAGTTTTCACTTGAAGAGATTCCAACAATATCGGCATTGGAACATTTCATAGAAGAGGAAAAGCCAACAATAAGCAAAGAGAATGAGGATAGGTTGCAGCGGGGAATGTCAACTTGGGAAGTAGGCAAGGTTGAGAAGAGAATGGTGAGTGCATTGGATGAATGGATCAATGAATTTCTTGAAGTGGGGATTAGTTTGTAAAATGGCTTAAGGATCACTTCAAAGAAGGAGCACTCATTCATGCAATTTGAGTTCGACAAGATAATCAATCCCCCTTGGAGAGATAAAAGGGGTGAAAGAAAGATTGCCTTGGACAAATTGCTCCCAAGTAAATGCAGATTAAGGGAGAAAGGTGTATTAAAAACCCACAAGATTTTTGATAATGGATGATGTGGTAAGGTCGTCTAGCTACCGACGTTAAGGAAGCGCTTGTTGGAAGGCAACCCAACCAATTTTCTTTCTTTTGTTTAATTGCTTTTAGTTGCTTTGATTTTGAATAAATGTCTAGTTTATTTGGTTTTGTGTTTGTAGGGAGGAACTACAGGATCAAGAGGAGTGACGATGCACCGTCCACCGTTTTTGCAAACTTAGTCTCACTTGACTAAGTTTGGGGGGATGTGCCGGTAGCCGGTGCCTTGGTTTAGTCCTCTCCTCTCTTCCTCTATCCTAGTTTGCTTTAGTTTAGTTTAGTTGTTGGATATTGTCCCTTTATTGGATTTGATTCGATTTGGTTGTACCTATATTGATATTCTACCTTGGATGAATGTTTTGGACTATGCTCATCTTGATGATATGTATGGATATTTCCATGGGTTTGAGTTTGTTGAACATTGGTTTTGATGGTATGTTTGGTGGAGCTAGTGGAAAAATGATTTATTTGTTTAGATTTTTGGATAGTGGAATGATGGTGGAAAGAGGTTTTGGAAGTGAATGTGGCTTATGCTTGCTATTGTTTGATATTTGATGATGGATGGAATTATTAATGAGTTGACATGATTTACTACTTCCTATTATGCATGGTTTGTGGTTTCGATTAATGGATGGATTTGAATGGTTGCGCTAGTGGATAATGCTTTATATATCTTGAATTGTTGGTTTGTGGAAAGCTTGGTGGAAATGAGAGCTTTATTGGTTTGTTTTATGCTCAATAGTTTGGTGGTGTTTGTGTTATTATTGAGTATGTACAAATAAGGCATGGGAGAACGGTTGGATCGTGGCTACCGATGGGTAACACATTCTATCGCTTCTCTTGTCACTTGTTCATTGCATGTAGATTGTTTTTAGGTTATTGTGTGCTTGCGTGTGTGTGATGAACCCGAACTAGACTTGAGGTTTGAATCATGATTTACTTGGTGAAGTTGGATGTTTACCTTAACCAATGATAGGGCGGAATCTAGTTTTCGAAGCATGTTTTAAGTTTAACTTTTGAATTGCCGAGTTTTGTGTGTGGTAAATGCATAAGACTTAGTGGTGTACACGGTCCGGTTTGGCCGGTTTGAAGGTCGAAGTATGGACTAAACCAAATAATACGGTTTGAAAAATTCTCAAACCAAACCGGCCAAATTAATTTTTCAAACCAAACCAAACAAAACCAAATAAAACGGTTTGGTTCGGCCGGTTTAACGGTTTGGAACATAACTTTAACGAGCAAAGTCAAAACATAAAAAAAAATTCTATTTTTAGCAATAATTTATTTGAGAAATTAAAAAAAATAAATAATGGTTCTCATCGACAAAGTACAAGACAATGATAATAGAAACAAACAATTTATGACATCAAAATATAATAGTTCATATCTCATTCTCAAACATAATAGTTCGTAAAAGGTCACATTATTACGATGAGACAATGGTGAAGCCGACCGACGCTTGAATTAAATTGTGAGATTGTAATATTGGATAGTTTAAGGTTTATTTTAAATTTCAATAAATAAATAAAAATGTAGGAGAAAAATAAAAATTCTATGATTTTGCACAGTATAGGATTCATACTTATTCCGTAAAGATAATAAGGGTAAAATGAGAGACGTTACAAATAAATAAATAAAAATTTGCAAATAAAAATGTAGGAGAAAATAAATTATATGATGTTGCGTAAATGATTTGAACTTGTACCTTTTAAAATCCAAAGTATAGCTTGAATCACTACACTAAATGTACTAGTTTAATATTTTTAGTACAATATATAATTTAAATATTTATTAAAATTATAAACGGTCCGGTCCGGTCCAAACGGCTGGTTTCTGTACTCAAACCATGGACCAAACCAAATTATACGGTTTGAAATTTACGGTCCGGCCGGCCGATTAATTCACTTGCCAAACCGGCCAAACCGACCAAATCATTTCGGTTCGGCCGGTTTGGCCGGTTTGGACCAAACCGTGTACACCCCTAATAGGACTTGACAAAAAGCTGTGAGGTTTGAGCCATGATATTTTCATATCTATATTGTTTGTGAGTGGCAAGATTGAGAGTGTGAGATCTAGAACTTGCATCCGTTCTCTATCTATTGGCATGAGTGTGTAACTAGAAAATGATCTTAGGCCATCAATTCTCAATCCTACATTTCACTCCGGGAGTATAAGGTGATTGTTATCATAATTTTGCCTTTCATATCTTTGACCCCCGTGATTGAGCTTTGTTGGTGAATTTTCTTTGATATGATTAGGACCAAGTTTGGGGGGAAAGAGTGTATGAGGGTGAATACGGTGATGAGATTTGGGTTGGGAATTGATTGGATTTATGATGATGGGAAATGTTAAGGCATGAAAGATATGAAATAAAGGATTGGTTTGAATCCTAGGAAATGTGGCACCAACAAAATTTTTGGTGCAAGTGTTTGAAAAAAGAAAAAAAAGGCACCGACAAAAAGAATGAATGATGGTGCAATTGAAAAATTATGAAAAAGAAGATGAAAAGAAAAAGAAAAAAATGTTGTGAAATGAATAAGCCTCGGGGTTTGAAGTGGTTCGAAGAGAACAAGTTTGGAGGGTTTTGGGAAATTGAGAAGTTTAGTCACTTTGGCCCAAAACCATCCACCTTTTAGTTAGCCACGTTACAACCCGTGAAAAGACCTTTTTTATTCTAGAAACTAACTCGTTGTAGTATAGTGGTGAGAATGGATTCAAGCCTATGGAAATCGAGCTCGATATCTTGTGATTGAGTGAATCTCATCGTCCCTAAACACGTGAGGGAGTGCTTTCGTTTCTTGTATCCATTTTTTATGAGTGGTTCATGTCCTTAGCATTAACCTTGTCACAAAGTTAGGTGATAATCTCGTTTTACTTGAACATGCTAAGATAACTTTGATGAGCTATGAGGTATTGCATGAGGTAGATTAATGGCTTTACTTTGTTTTGATTGAGGACAATCAAAGGTTCAAGTTTGGGGATTATGATATGTGCGTAAAATGACCTATTTTTCGATGTGTGAGTGTGCATGTTTGTGTATATTTTACTCCCATATCATATCATTTTGCTTGTTTTTGTTGTGTTTTCGTGTTTTTGGTGTTTCGTAGGGTGTAGGATATGTTTTGGGCATAAAACAACACTTTTGGATGAGTTTTGGATGAAAATCGCCCGAGCTAGGAGTCAAAGGGAAGCATGATCGACCGAGCAGAGCAGAAAGGGCACTGGGGCATTTCAGAGACTTTGCCCGGCCGAGCCAAACTTCGCTCGGTCGAGCCAAGCCCTCCAGAGAAGTGGCTCGGTCGAGCCACCCTTGGCTCGGGCGAGCCAGAGCGGGATTTTGGGGTTCTTTAGTTCTGAGCTCGCCCGGGCGAGCCAACTTTGGCCCAGGCGATCCAAGGCTCTGCCAACTCGTTATAAAAGGGGGAAAACGGTTATTTTGAAAACTTTTGTCATATCTAAGAAAAAATTACCTAAATTCTCTCTACGATTCCCATTTCCATCTCTTCCAAAACCTCACCCAAGGTATCAAGGAGCTAATTCATCAATCATTGGAGGAGAATTGAAGATCCAAGGGGGGTAGATCAAGACTTAGCAAATCCAATTGGGGAAGATTTCACTTTCTACTTATCAATTGTAATGGATGTATTTGATTTCAACTTTGTATTGTTACAATTGAGAGGTATGTTGCTCTAATTCAATGTGGATGTTGATTTGAACAAGGATGCATGAAGATTAGGTTTGATAATTGTTTGTTTACTTTCGTTTGAGGGATTGAATTGCACTTGAGCTTGTTCCTTATCTCTTAGGTGTAGGTAATAGCCAACTTATGAGATAGTTGATGTGAACGCTGCAGCCAACACGCGGGAGGAATCGTCATGAAAAGTGTATATTCTTTCGATTTTAGTTCCAATCCCTGTGCGGGGCTAGGTCGTAGGGCGATAATTGACGGTTTATTGGGAGTGATCTAGGGGTTAATAATGTAGCTGTTTGCAATTCCTAGTGTCATCTACCGTTAGTTCTCCGTAGCAAGTGGCTAGCGAATGTAGGGTCGATTGCTCAACCTCCTAGGGATTAAAATGTGTTTACATCAATGATTAACCTAATTGGATTACATCTACGTTTATTTCAACATCCTATCTACCTCATTTGAGTATTTGTTTGTCTTGGTTCACCAAAGTGTGGAGAGAATTGATTGAATGTTTATTTTTAGTTTAATTCATTGCTTGTTATATGTTGTAGCATAGGTTTAAATTGATTGCCTAGGTTGATAAAAATAACTCAACGATTTTATTTTGCCTAGCTATAAGACTTTGCTATAGTATCTCGGTAATCTAGCTGGCGAAGGGAAGAAGGACCTGGATTGATAATTAAACCTTGAGTGTGCAGCGAGAATTTGTATGAGTTTTTATTGCGCATCAGTATTGCAGCCTGAGACTGGAGCTAGGTAACCATATCCGAGTAATAGGATGGGACATTTTCTGAGGAGCTCAATAACATTCATCGTGCTAAAGTCCTGTAGGCTGATTAAGTTCAAGCATGAGTTATAAGGTTTGAGTGGTACTGCTCAAGAAAAAAAGATATTAATTAATTGTAGGTAGAGCTTTTCAGAAGCTCCGATTAATTAATGAATATCTAGTAACCTTAATATGAGGATTCTCAAGTAAATGCAGCCCGTTCTCATAACGTGGTAATAAAGGGGTAGGTCAGTATTAATTCTGTGGTGAAAAAGAATTAATAATAAATAATTAATTGTGTCCTGGGTTGTGGACATGGGAATTAATTAATTCATAGGGCTACTTTATTATTTGCATTAGGTCCCAGGTCTGGCCCAAATTAAATATGCTGAATTGAACCCAGTAGCCCATTAGGGTTAAAACCCTATGTCTACAAATAGACAGTTCTCTCAGAAACCCTAGCCACCATCATCACAATTCAAATCAATTGAAACCCTACGGAGAGAGAACATGTTGGTGGCGCTCAGTGTGTTTGGGAGACGAAGGATTTTGACTCTGGCCTACACAATCACAGTCATGTGGAATCCTCACCAGTACCAGGATTGAACAACATTGAGATACAGATCTGAAGGCCTAATTTGGAGAATATATTATTTTTCTTTCTCTTTTTTTTTGATTAATTCCAGAAATTGGATCTGGTTCTAATTTTCGTTTCCGCAGTTTTAATCAAATCGCGTGGTTGAATCGAAGTTGGAAATTCAAATGCGAAAGATCAGATCTGACACTACGGAGTTAAGGTAAACTCGTGAAATCCACTACATTAAATTCATAGGAGTATGCTAGGTATATTGCATGTTTAATTGCCGGTCCGATTCAGTTGGATTTGGCGATTCGGTTCGCCGGCAAATCCCTACATCTATGGCATCTGAGATTAGGTCACATCAATCTAAAAAGGATCAAGAGACTCGTGGATGATGGAACATTGGATTCAATCCAGGTAGTTCCACATCGAGTTTGTGAATCCTGTATAGAGGGAAAGATGACGACCAGGCCTTTCAAGGCAAGCCAGTCTCGAGCAAGTGATGTGTTGGAATTGATCCACTCAGATTTATGTGGACCGATGTCGACGTAAGCTCGTGGAGGATTTAAGTATTTTGTCACTTTTATTGACAATTACTCGAGATACGGGTATGTGTACTTACTTCACTATAAGTCTAAATGCTTTGAGAAATTCAAGGAATTCAAGGCGGAAGTAGAGAAGAAGTTAAACAAGACCATTAAGTCATTACAATCTGATCGTGGTGGTGAGTATCTCAGTGACGAGTTCTTGTAGTTTTTGTCAGAACATGGGATTACATCCCAATGGACCGTACCGGGCACTCCTCAGCAGAATGGTGTGGCGGAAAGTAGAAATAGGACTCTTCTTGAAATGGTTAGATCCATGATGAGTTATGCGAACTTGCCTATTTCGTTTTGGGGCCACGCATTACTAAAAACGCCGTACCTGCTGAACCTGGTACCTTCTAAGTCAGTTCCTAAAACACCCTCGGAACTCTGGCATGGGCGAAAGCCCAGTGTGTCAAAGATAAGAGTGTGGTGTTGTCCGGCATATGTTTTGTCAAAGGAACCTGATAAGTTAAAAGGTAGGTCCAAGCTAATGTTGTTCGTGGGATACCCTAGACAAATGAAAGGTAGTTATTTCTACTGTCCTGAGGATCAGAAGATCGTTGTTAGCACCAACGCGAGATTATTGGAGGACGAGTTTGTGAAAAACCACAAATCCAAAAGTGATATCATGCTCCAAGAAATTGGAGAAGATGATGCGCTTCCATTGGGAAAACCCCGTGGCAGATTGAGTGTACCTCTTGAAGGTATGGAACCAACTGCACGGTCGCCAGTGCAAGGCTTTGAGCCATAAGTAACTGCACCAACTGCTGACGCAATACCAGTTCTCCGTCGTAGTGGGAGGGTACCTCACCAACCCGAGCGGTTTATGTTCGTGGGAGAGTCTTTGGACTTGATCCCGTATGACGGACTAGATGATACCGACCTATGGACATACGACGAAGCAGTAAATAACAAAGATGGGGAAAAATGGCATAAAGCCATGAATTCAGAAATTGAATCAATTACCGCTATGGATGTATACCAGAAGTCTGCCATACCAAATGGCTTACGAGCCATAGGTTGCAAATGGGTATACAAATGGAAGAAAGGTTCGAAAGGAGAAATAACGACTTTTAAAGCCAGGTTGGTTGCGAAGGGTTATAGTCAAAAGGAGGGCATTAACTATGACAAGACCTTCTCACCGGTAGCCATGCTCAAATCCATTCGAATTCTTCTATCCATAGCAGCACATATGGACCTAGAGATCTCGCAGATGGATGTCAAAACCGCATTTTTAAATGGGTACCTTGAGGAAGGTCGTGACATCTATATGCAGCAGCCAGAGGGTTATGTGAAGGATGGTGAAGAGCATCTTTTCTGGAAGCGAAGGAAGTCCTTGTATGGACTCAAACAAGCTTCACGGTCATGGAATAAATGTTTTGATGACGTGATTAAATCTTATGGATTTTCCCAGTGCGAAACCAAAAGTTGTGTGTACCGATTATGCGTCAGTGGAAGCGTGGTATTCCTTGCACTTTATGTAGATGACATTCTTCTATTCGGCAACGATGTGAAGGTGTTGTCAAACATAAAGAGATGGTTATCCAAACAGTTTCAAATAAAGGACCTAGGAGACGCTTGATACATCCTTGGGATTAAAGTCTTGCGTGATCGCAAGAAGAGGATGTTAAGCTTATCTTAGGCCGCTTATAGTGATACTGTTATTGACCGTTTTAGCTTGCAAAACGCCAAGAAAGAATTGCTACCTTTCAGACACGGTGTTCCTCTGTCTAAGGCACAATGCCCTGCAACAGAAGAGGAGAAGGATGAGATGGCTAAAGTACCATATGCTTTGGTAGTGGGAAATCTTATGTATGCGATGCTATGTACGAGACCAGATATCTGTTATGCCGTGGGCATGGTGGCCATATATCAGTCTAACCCTGGACAGGCGCACTGGACTGCTGTCAAACATATTCTCAAGTATCTGAAAAGAAATCGAGACTATTGTCTTGTTTATCAGTGTGAGAATTTGTGCCCTGTGGGTTATACGAATTCGGATTTCCAAGCGGATCAGGATGAGAAGAGATCAACCTCGAGCTATGTGTTCACCTTGGGAGGTGGAGCTGTATCATAGAGAAGTGCGAAACAGAAATGTATCGCGGACTCCCCCATGGAAGCTCAGTATGTGGCAGCTTCAGAGGCTTCTAAAGAAGTAGTATGGCTCCAGAACTACCTCCAAGAGTTAGATATTGTTCTGAGTTTGCCCAAGACTATTACGGTATATTGTGATAATGCTGGTGCATTAGCAAACTCTAAGGAACCAAGAACTCACAAGGCGTCAAAGCACATAGAGAGAAAGTGCCACATCATACGAGAAATCGTAGCGAGGGGCGATGTGCTAATAAAGAAGATTGACACGAAGGATAATCTAGCGGATCCATTTACAAAGGGCTTACCACAGAAGGCATACGGTGGTCATGTTCGTAGCCTAGGACTGAGGTAGATGCCGACAACCTGGTGACCAAATATAATAGCTAGATTAGAATAGACACATGTTATACTCTGGAAAGTAATGGTATAATGCTTTGAGTATAAGTGGGAGATTGTTGGAATTGTATACATAAAAGCATTATGATTGGTATATTGGGAAACATTATGTTTGATATACTAGTAATCATTAACGACTTGCAATAAACAACTACTGTCTGAATTAACAATCATACGATGCGAACAAACACTTCCAGTTATCTCGTTGATAGGGAGATCATACGGTGTGTAAGAGATCACAGAAGATCGTATAGATCGTTCGACCTAGCGAGATATAAACAGTTATCACAGCTGAGACAGTTTCTGGTTTGGCTGTCGGTTTAGGCTGCGGCACACAAGTCCATAAGTGGTTTATCTTGACTACTTTGTGTGACCGGTACATCTCAATGTATTGATAGGATCAACAGTGATATGAACCATTCTACTTGACATATGAATGAGTAAAGATCTCGGTAACTTGGTCCGATCTAAAGTCTATTGCAAGCTAAGGGGCACACATGGGTTGACTGTCACTTTGACTTGCTATGGTGGAGAGTCTTACATGTACTCATATATCTGCATCTTGGGTGATGGCAGTTTGTGTGGGGTTTCCTCAGGCTAGATTTAGATAACCATATTCGTTTCAGGATGGTGACATTCCCTAGGAAGCTCACGAGGTTTGTTATGCTAAGTCTTGCAGGCTGAATCATTGATTCAAGCATAAGCGATAAGGGTTGAGTGGTACTACTCAGGAATAATAAGAGATTAATTAATTACAGCTAATTGTAATTAATTAATGAATGTCTGTAACCTTAAATATGGGGATTAACCCAGTCAATGCAACCCGTTCCTAATAACGTGGTAATAAAGGGGTAGGTCAGCATTAATTCTCTAGTGGCATGAATTAATGTTTATTAATTAATTATGTTCTGGGTTGAACATGGAATTAATTAATAGGAGACCCATTTTATTATTTGCATTCGATCCCTAGTCTGGCCCAATAGTGCTCAGAGCCCATTAGAGTTTATTAAACCCTAATAGCACATTCTCCAGATCTATATAAATAGATCAATTCTCTCTTCCCACATAAGGTTTTGAAGTTTCAAATCAGAAACCCTAGAGAGATTGAGAGAGAGTGGGCAACCGTAGATCCGGTAGCGCATTCTCACCAGATTTCTGGATCGAGCAAGGGAACAAATTAGGAGATTAGATCTGTAGGATCACCATCAACGATCTACCACCGTATTCAATCCACATGAGTTGAGGTATTCCTTTGAATCTACAAATTAAATTAAATAGGAGCATGCATAGGGCATTTACTATTTGTCATAGTGTTTATTTTGATATCCATAAAACGAATCCGGGGTTAAAAATAAATGGCGATTCACGTCGCCTATTGTAGACTCAGTTCCTACACTCTCAACGTGTAACCTATGCCAAATAAGGTAAGGAACCTATCAAAAACTACCAAAAGAGGGTTGGCGAGTTGTAGAAGGATAAGATTATGAATCTTTCACAGGTGATCAAAAAATCTGGAGAATCTGTCTAAGAAAAGCTTGATCATGAGGGACTAATACACTTTCTTATAGCAGAACCAAAGTGGTTTCATCCACACTTGGTCTTGGAGTTTTATGCTCGTGTGGTGGTGGCTCTGGATGAGAAATCTTTCACCACCAACGGGGCAAAAATATTTATTTGTCCGATTGGTTGAAAGCATCCGGGACATGTTTTTCATAGCCATACCTTATGGGATGTAACTCAATTATATATTGGAAAAATAAATTTCAATCATAACTTGCAGGGAAGAACTGACAGATTAAGACTTCTTCCCTCTCTAATCAATCAAAATGCCGAAAAGAGACAAGAATGAAGAAGAGAGTGAGAGCTCCAAGAGAAGAAGACTTTTATTCCACTTGTTTAAATCTTTGTATCATCTCTCTGATTTTTAATGAAAATTGCAATTTAATCAAGCAATATCTTCCATTCCCTTATCGTGCTGAGGGGGTAGATTTTAGTTATACTGACTTTAGGTTTAGGGCGAAGTCCGCTTTCGTCTACTAATTGGACAAATCATAACCCTTATCCTTTTGGCCAGAATAGGATTTAACATCACCAAAAATGAGGAATAGTGAGTAATTAGGGGGAATAATTTCGCATTGGTTTGTTTCGATGTGTCGAACCAATCTTAGAATCAGTTAGTTCTTCTTGACTCGAGTAGAGTACTTCTACATTTATATCAACGTATATGTTAATTAAGTTGTAATTGATTAAAAACTACTTTATTTGGAAGACATCTTTCGAAGACTGATTCAACCAATTCCACAGATAAGCAGATGAGTGCACAAAAGTTTTGCAAATGATTAAAAGAAGAGTCGCTCTAAGGACTGAAGGCAAAGACAACAAACAAAGAGTTGTGTCTTCATGAAAAACCTCATATGTTTACTTGAAATCTTTGCAAATTTTATTTTCACGCTTGTACTTAAATGAGTCATATCTTCTTATTATATCATTTTGTTGAGGGGGAAGATTTCAATTTAAGACAAATTGTGCTAAAGGAGTGTTTTTCCTTATAAATTTTTGTAAGCTCTTAGATAATTTCTTAGTTGGCTTTGACAATATTAAAAGGTGGAAATTGCTAGGAATTATTTTGTAATTTTTTTTGTTTTTGTTTTGATGTGTCAAATTAAAAGTAGATTTTAATGATATAATTATAATAAGAAATATCATTAAAAAATTAATTAAGATAATCGGTCAACTTGTCGATTTTCAGGCTTAGCCTTATCGGGTTTTGGATTATTTAGGTTAAAATTTTTAGAACCAAAATATTTCAAACCCTAACCTACATTTTAATTCAATTTAATCATACCAATCCACAAACTTCGACTAAATTGATATCTCTACATAATGGTACACAATATGACGTAATTTATTGATCATTTCATAGAATTTAATTAATATATTCATAAACATTCATTATCTTTTAATTCATAATTTGTATTTATATTGGAACTAAGGGGTGTAGTAAAATAAAATAAATTCTTTAAAATAAAAAGGTTATATTAAAAATGTGATTATATTTAAAATTATTCTTGATATTATTATAATTATTTTGTCTAGTAAAATAATAATATGAAAAAATAATTTATAGAATTTTAAAAATACATAAAGATTATGCTTTGCATACATGAATTTTGGGAAGGTCTTGGATTAGGCAGACTTAAACGATTTAGGCGGGTTTTATCCATTAACCTAATCTTTAGGCGGGTTTTATCCATTAACCCAAGCCCAAATCCATATAATATACCATATTTGGGATGGGTGAACCCATTTGGGTAGGATAAAACCCGCCTAAACCGTTTAGGCCTGCCTAACGCAAGTTTTTGCCATGAATTTTAAATTTTAATGTTGTTACATATCATTTTTTAATATTAAAAAACTTCGAATATAATAGATCCATCTTTCATGATTTACTTTAGATTTGTTTTTTTTTTTTGTTTTTTTGTTTTTTGTTTTTGTTTTTAAACGCGAGGAATGACTTTATAATAACAAATTTGGATTTATTCCATTCTTTTCCAACACAAAGAAGCCTGTCCTTCCCCCCGAATTTTTGATCCCACTGTATGAAATGGATACGGTAGAATCCGCAAGTGACTTTGAAGACTGGGAGCTATTCGATGAAATTGATTCCGGCGGCTTTATTCGGGCCAATTATTTCTCATTGGAGTTTGAGAATCGTTATGGGGAGCATGTGCATGATGGTGAATCGGCAAGGTACGATAAACTGGGATGGAATGATCCCGGGTTTGGGGAGGAACTGTCCCGACTCTTCAAGGAGCGGGGAGTGTTTTGGCCCGATTCTAGCTGCGAGCAGTCTGAACATCGTGTATTTAGGGACTTGGTGATGCGGGACGAATCAGAGTTCCACGAAAATGAGGAAAAATGAGTGAGAGTTGAAGTGATTGAGGGAAAGGGGGGAGAGGCGGAGGATTTAGGGGATTCTTTTATGGACTCGGGCGGAATTGTTGGGGATTCTGCTGAATTCAGTGATCTTGGGAAGAATTTGGATTTGGGTGCGGAAGTTAACGTGAATTTGCACGTTGAATCGCCTGTCTCAAGCGAAGATATGAATGAAATTGAGGGGGTTGCGAGTGGAGGCGGAGTTGTTGATGGCGCTAAGAGAAAGAACAGCGGTGAGCTTAATGGTGGAAGATGCCAATGGAGTTTGTGTTGTGAAGTATTGCATGATTAAAATAAGTCCTGTTTGGACCGTCTCTGTCGCCGCTGCTGTCATGGGGCTCTTGATTTTAGGCAGGAGGTTGCATAAAATGAAGAGAAAAACAAGAGGATTGGAGATTAAGGTTGCAGTTGATGACAAGGTCAGTGTTCTGTTATGGATTATATTTTGCAGTTTTTAGATTATCTATTCGGATAACTTGTTGAGCTAATATGAAGTAAAAATGGGCATATTGCTACCAATGCATTTGAATGTGCCATGGAACTTGAGAGGATGATTAATTATCTGATTAATTTGGGAAGCATGATCTGATTAAAATCTCTGTTTTTTCATTACTGTGTGGGATTCTTGTTGAGTAGTTTTAGAATCGTATTAATTAAGCCCATATTAATAGCCCTGCGTGTTGTTCATATCCGGCAAGAAGGTCAGTAAAATACTCTTGTTGTTCGATTTTGCAGTGCTAGAGCAACCTTATTATTTAAACTTTTGTTGATTGAGACTCCCCTTCGTTGATAACAAAATACAACCAAAATATTTGTTGGGGATCCTGAACAAAACTGAAGGTTAGAAGTGAATTTTTTTAAATTTAGACTAATGTAACTGAAAATAATTGTCCAAGAACCTCTATTACATTGAGGTTAGTTGATCCATTAACTTGGTAAATAATGCTCCAAGAAGCTCTATAGCTTTACGTGATGTGTGCTTGAGAAATCAGCAATTTGTTTAACAAAAATATAGTTGATCCACTAACTTTAAAAAATGCACAATGGATCAATGTCTGATTAGGATTTTTAGACTAAAATACTCCTGTTTTGACCCTAGTGAGTAGTGATAGCCTTCAACCTAACATAAAAAAGATTTGCATAATTGTTGGTCCTAATGTCTTCACGCGGGAGGAGACCATGGTCTACACCCTCTTCACTTCCCTGAGCTCTCATGGGAAATCAGCAGGTTATGAAGTAGCATTAGTTTCATGTAAGTAGTTGCATGAATAGGGGTGGTGTGTGTGTGATAGAGAGCAGTTTTCCGAGGAAGGACCTCGGCCATTGATAGTTTATCGGAGGCGTGGGCGTGAGAAGGAGCCAGCGTGCGATGAGGAGTAATTGAAGAATTTAGTTTGCTTTTTTATTTAATTCTAATTATGTTATTTTCTATTTTATTTGATTTATTTCCTAGTTGGATTTTCAGTAATTATCTTCCTAGATATCCTAAGATATTTTAGAGATATTTTGGGAATATTGTTATGGGGTATTTAAGTCCCCTAGTTAGGGTTATTTGAGTTAAGCAATAAGAATTTTATTATTCACGTTTATCTGCGTGAGAGGGATTCTGCTTCTATCAATTGGTCCGACCTGCCAGATTCGATCGTCGCCGAGATGACGAAGTCTAACGATCGACTAGAAAAGCTGGAAACCGACCAAGTAGAGATGAAGGAGAATTTGGCAGAAATCATGGCAACGCTCGCCACGATTCTAAAATCGCTGGACCAAGGAACCACAACAACTGCTTCGGCTTCCTCGGGAATGGGCGCGACAGGTGGCGCAGGAGGCACAGCGCGCCTGGGAGGTGTACTGGAGGGTTCGCTGCCATCATTCAATGGCGATGACCCTGTAGGCTGGATAGCGCGGGCCGAACAATAGTTCGGGCTGAACGGAACTGCGCCGGAGGGGATGATACCGGCAACCATGGTAGCCATGGAAGGAGCAGCGCTGTACTGGGGTAATTGGCTGAAGTCGCGAAAGCCGAATATGACCTGGAAAGACTTTATGTAGGCGTTGGTAGCCCATTTCGATACGCGTTTCAAGGGAAATCGTTTTGAACGGTTGGCCGGGTTGAGGCAAACCGGGACAGTGGAGGAGTACATCTCCGTATTTGTTCAATTGGCTGGACAAGTAACAGGGCTGGAAGAGGAACATTACCTGGGGTACTTTATGAATGGGTTGAAGGGCACCATACGTGGCTCCTTACGTTTGCTTCGCCCCGGTGATCTAGAGACAACTATGGAGTTGGCACGCGATATAGAGGATAACTTGTCCTCTCAGTTCGGCAGGCAAAAGGGGGCAAGCAGCAGTATATTTGGGTCACGTACTAGCAGTGTGATGAAGTCGTATGGCGGAAGTACTAATCTGGGAGGCAGCAGTGCAGGGCCAGGAACAGGAGGCAGCCACGGGAAGTCAGGGTTGCAGTCGGATAGAGTGAGCTCGGGGCAATCTGTGCAATCCACAGCACGCTCTCGCTGGACTCGCATGCCGCAGAGAACTATGGATGAGTTACGGGCTAAAGGCTTATGTTTCAAATGTAAAAGGCCTTTCACACCCGGGCACGAATGTCCCATGAAACATTTACGGGTGCTTATAGCCGAGGAGGATGAAGAAGTAGACCTCCAGCAACATGAATACTACGAAGTGTCTGGGCAGGAGAGTGAACCAGTGGGAAAGAAAGGTTCAGATGAGGAGGATGGAGATCTACCGATTTATTCTATGACGGGGGTTTTTAGTCCCCGCACTTTGAGACTCCGAGGGACAATACGAGGATGCCAGGTGACAGTTCTAGTGGATAGCGGCGCAAGCCACAACTTCATTTGTTCATCTCTTGTGGCCTCTCTTGAGCTACAGCCGCAGAAAACCGGTAAGTTCCAGGTGAAATTAGGAGATGGACGACGACAGGCATTCGAGGGGGTGTGTAGACAGCTTTGTATTGAGCTGCCTGGGCGTACGTCAATGGCGGATTGTTATGTTTTTCCCTTAGGGGGAGTGGATATCATTTTAGGCGTGGCATGGTTGGCAACTTTGGGTGAAGTTACTACAAATTGGAAAACTTTAGTTATGAGATTCGAGATCGATGGTAAGCGTGTGGAATTGCATGGGGATCCAGCGCTTTGTAAGAATTTGGTTAGTCTTCGAACTCTAGTGAAGACTACGGAGGTGGAAATGTGGGCAGTACTATTAGATTGCAAACCTTGCAAGTTTACAGAGGCAGCTGAGGAAAAGTTGGAGGGAATTTTGCAGAAGTATGAATCAGTGCTCGAAGAGCCGAAGGGCTTACCGCCTAAGCGGGCGGTCGATTATTGCATCACTTTGGTTCCTGGATTGAAGCCTGTATCAGTACGGCCGTACCGGTATGGCCACTTGCAAAAATACGAGATTGAGAGACTGGTTGATGAGATGCTACGAGCAGGGGTTATCTGACCAAGCTCCAGTTCATTCTCGAGCCCAGTACTGTTAGTCAAGAAAAAAGATGGAAGTTGGCAATTTGTGTCGATTACAGAGAACTTAATAAATCTACAGTACCCGACAAATATCCCATACCAATGATTCAGGAGATGCTGGATGAGTTAGCGGGTGCGGTGATTTTCTCCAAAATTGACTTGCGCTCCGGATATCATCAGATCCGGGTGGCTGATCCGGACATTCATAAAACGACATTCCGCACTCATAGTGGTCATTATGAGTTTCTCGTGATGCCATTTGGGCTGACGAATGCTCCAGCAACGTTTCAGTCAGCCATGAATGAGTTATTCAGACCATACTTGCGCAAGTTTGTGTTGGTCTTCTTTGACGATATTCTGATATATAGCCGATCATGGGAGGAGCATCGACAACAGCTAAGTTTGGTTCTGCGGATTCTCGCTACGCAGCAATACAAGGCAAACAGAAAGATATGTGCGTTTGGGTGCCTGAAGGTGGAGTATTTGGGCCACAATATCTCGCAGGCTGGGGTGGAGATGGATCCTACGAAGGTGAGCGCGGTGTTGGGCTGGCCGCAGCCTCGTTCGGTAAGAGATGTGAGGGGATTCTTGGGACTGAGGGGGTATTATCGGCGATTCGTGAAAGAATATGGTATGATTGCGCGTCCGCTTACTGCACTCCTGAAGAAAGATGTATCTGCTCGTTTTATCTGGACTTCGGAGGCGGAGACAACATTTCGCCGCCTTCAGAGAGCTTTGACAGAGGCACCTGGGCTTGCTATGCTGCAGTTTGATCGACCTTTTTGTTGTCGAGTGTGATGCTTCAGGTACTGGGGTGGGTGCAGTTCTTATGCAAGATAAGAGGCCGATTGCTTATTTTAGCAAGTCTCTAACTAATCGTTCTATCTCCAAGTCAGCCTACGAGGGAGAGATGATGGGTTTGGCGTTGACTATCCAACATTGGCGTCCTTATTTGATTGGGTGCCGGTTTGTGGTACAGACTGATCATCGCAGCCTTCGGCATCTTTTGACTCAGGGGATAGCGACCCCGTCTCAGCAGGTTTGGATGACGAAACTTCTGGGGTATGACTTTGTGATAGAAAATAAGACGGGGGCCTCTAACACTGCGGCGGATGCCTTATCGCGACGAGAGGGCGAAGGTGAAATGACGGCGATTAGCATGCCGACTTGGCTTGGGCTGAACGATATTATGGAAGAGCAAAAGCGAGATGATTATATTCAGAAAATCATTCAGGCGCTAAAAGCCAACCCTGAAAGCTACCCGCGGTTTGAACTGATTGATGATCGATTATTCTTTGAGGGTCGCTTGGTGTTACCAGCAGATTCAGCATGGATTCCTCGGCTCCTGGAGGAATTTCACGACACTCCTTCAGGCGGCCATGCTGGAGCTTTCAGGACTTACCGAAGACTAGCATTGAGTGTTTACTGGAAGGGGATGTATCGGAGAGTGCAGAGTTACGTGGCACAATGTTTAGTGTGTCAGAAATCGAAGTATGAAACGAAGGCGCCAGGGGGTCTGCTGCAGCCTTTACCGATTCCTGACTTGATTTGGGATGATATCTCCATGGACTTTATCACATGTCTACCCAAATCCAAGGGATTCACTGTGATTCTGGTGGTAGTGAATCGTCTGTCTAAGTACGGGCACTTTCTGGCACTTAAACCGCCAATTACTGCGAGGTCTGTGGCTGAAGTTTTTACCAGAGAAGTGGTGCGGCTGCATGGGCTTCCTCGCTCCATTGTGAGCGACCGTGATTCCTTATTTGTCAATATGATCTGGCAGGAGTTATTCAAGCTGTCTGGTACTCAGTTAAAATTTAGCTCAGCTTATCATCCCGAAACAGATGGCCAAACGAAGGTATTGAACAGGGTGTTGGAGACTTATCTCCGCTGTTTCGCGGCAGAGCAACCTCAGCAGTGGTTGAGATGGCTTCCATGGGCTGAATTCTAGTACAATTCGCTTATCATTCGGCTGCGCAGAGGTCTCCTTTCGAGATTATTTATGGGCGACCCCCACCTACTATTCGGAGGTTTCTGCCAGGCAATAGTCACGTAGCTGCAGTCGCAGAGGTGTTGGCTAGTCGGGATACTATTTTGGCGCGGTTGAAAAGTAGTTTGGACCGAGCTCAGCAAGTTATGGCCAAGCAAGCCAACCGACATCGCCGGGCTGTGGAGTTTCAGGTTGGGGAGAATGTATTTCTGAAGGTGAGACCTCATCGACAATTATCAGTGACGCGACAACCTCATCATAAGCTGTCCCCAAAGTTTTATGGGCCTTTCGTGGTTGAAGCTCGCATTGGGGCCACAACTTATCGCCTCTCCTTTCCGTTATCGAGTCGGATCCATCCGGTTTTCCATGTGTCGCAGCTAAGGAAGGTCGTGGGTGATCATCCAGTGGAGGGGCAATTGCCGGAGAGTTTGGCATTACCAGTAAGCCCGATGTTTGATCCGGAGAAGGTGTTGGCAAAGCGGGTAAGGAGTGAATGAGAAAAAGGAAGTGGAGCTGTTAGTCAAGTGGAAGGGACTTTCTGATGATGAGGCTACTTGGATGAATCGTGATGAGTTTCGAAGCCAATTTCCTGATTACAACCTTGAGGACAAGGTTGATCTGATGGGGGATGGAGTTGATAGAGAGCAGTTTTCTGAGGAAGGACCTCGACCATTGATAGTTTATCGGCGGCGTGGGCGTGAGAAGGAGCCAGCGTGCGATGAGGAGTAATTGAAGAATTTAGTTTGCTTTTTTATTTAATTCTAATTATGTTATTTTCTATTTTATTTGATTTATTTCCTAGTTGGATTTTCAGTAATTATCTTCCTAGATATCCTAAGATATTTTAGAGATATTTTAGGAATATTGTTATGAGGTATTTAAGTCCCCTAGTTAGGGTTATTTGAGTTAAGCAATAAGAATTTTATTATTCACGTTTATCTGCGTAAGAGGGATTCTGCTTCTATCAGTGTGTGTGTGTGTGCTCTTTTCAAATTGATGAATTTGTTCCACATATTATAGACTTCCATATGTGGACAAGATGAATATTTTGTTTGGATGAAGTCACACCTCAAAAGGGTTCAATTAGATAGATAGATATGGAAAGTTGATGCATTTATGAATGGTGCTCCAACCATGCCCATCTGGTGTTTTGGATGCATGAGCTGCACATGTAGGCCACACACACTCATCTAAATTCAGCGAAATTCATCACTAGTTATAGTTTTGACATGTCACATGAGCTTCTGCACTACTCAATGCCTTTGCAAATACTTAAAAAAAAGGGTTGGTCCATTATCATTTATTCTTCCCTATCACATTGCTACCATTTTTCCAATTTTATTTTGCGGAAGGCATCTCAGTTGATGAACCGCGCTGCTCGTCTGAATGAAGCTTTCTCAGTCGTGAAACTCATCCCAATGATCCACCCTTCGCTGCCTGCCGTCGGATCCTCCAGCAACTTGACCGTAGTAAGAGTAAGATGAGAAGGTGAAACATAGCTTAAGACAATATCTAGGTGCCACTATTTTTGTGTGTACTGTTTTCATGGGCTCTGTATCAAAAACTCAACTGGGTTGGGGTATTGGAATTATAGTAAAATTTCCATTAAATAATATTCGACAAATTGATAACCTCGAATAAAACTAATACTCCCTCCGTCCTACATAATTAGTCCCACTTTGACCGGACACGATAACCAATATTTGCGAGTGCAGTGAAATTAATATTTTATTGGTGTGAGAAGGTTTTTTTTTTCCATTTTAGAAATGAGACTAATTTAATGGGACAGATGAAAATGAAAAATGAGACTAATTTGGCCAGACGAAAGGAGTAATTAGTCCACTCCCAATTTCTCGACCAATTCAAATTTTGACACTATAACAATTACGGGTTATCACGTGTTGAGTTGAGTATAGATAGCCTCAAGCTTGACTATATTGAGCTCGGCATTTTAAAATTTATTTTACACTTTAATAACAAAAATTAAAATTATTCATTATTAAATAATAAATTTAGAAATAAAATTTTAAATTATATTAAGTTTGATAAGGCTTGTGAGCTTAGTTCGAACTCAAGCTCGAGCTCTTCAATCTTAATAAGGTTAGCGAGCCTATCGAATCGAGTATAATGAAGTTCAAGTTCGAGCTTGAAAATTACTCTAGTATCTCGAGCTCGAGCTCGAGCTTGAGTTGATTTGTATCTTTTTCGAATCAATTTCGAATAATATAGCGACAAATATAATTATCGAATCCCAGAGGAAAGAAATAACGGAAAACCTTAAGTACTAAAACGTAATTTCATGAAATACTGGTTAGGGAAAATCAAATTTTGGTTTTGGTGGATTTCGAAAATTAAACTAACTTGCACTTTAAAATTCAAACAAAAAAGAAAATAACTTAATGAATTCAGATATGAGAAACACAGATTCCAGAGATATCTACTTATCAAGTATTACATGTATAGATTAATCGATCAATTTCCAATTTAATTCCTATTCGTAGTGAAACATCAGAAAAGTATTATGAATCTCTTGGTTAGACAATTCACAAAGTTGATTAACAAATTATCTCTTATCCTTTCAGATCTATTCCTATAATCTATTTCCCTCTTTTCAGACAAGAAATCAATTTATATTGTGAAAACTCTTTCCATTGAAAACTATTACTTTTAAGTCTCTAAGTCTCAACTAATTAATCCTAAGATGTGGCCAGCAACTCAAAATTACAAATAAGCACATAATTCACAAACTACGATGGGAAAGGAAAATTAATTCAATTAATCAGACATGCATACTTGATAGTTCGAAACCTTAGAATCTGAAAGAAGTTTAGTTCCACATATTCATAGTAAAACTCATCAAATATAAATAAAATCTGAATTGCATAAAAAATGGGTGTAGAAGTCTTCCTACAAATATCTGTCTTCAATCATAAAACACAATTGTTGCTTGAAATCTCTAAAAACTTGAACTCTGGAATAATACACACCTAAAAATCGAAATTACATGGCTTTATATAGTGGTGATAGATATATCATACAATATCTAGGATTAGATCTATCTAAATCTTCAAATCAGGATCAAATTAGGATTTCTCGGATCCACGTCGATCGACGCGGGACTCGCATCGATCGACACACTTGAATGGTCTGCATCGATCCTTATGTCGATTGCCCCCTTAAGCAAGCTGCATCGATCGACACGGGTCTGTGTCGATCGACGCAGGTTTGTTCGTGTCGATCGACGCAGGTTTGGAATTCGAACATCTCCACATTCTTCACTATTTCCGACTCAAAAACCTGCATAATTCATCAACCACGATATTACAAGTACCAAAGCCACTTCATGCACAATAAAACACATAAAACTACTCTAACATCAACCAAATAGTCAAAGAACTAATGGCTAAGTTGGTGAAAATACTAACTTATCAACATCCAACCATTCTGGGAAGAATTAGTAAACATCCACCTACCAGGGAGGAGGCTGCGGGGTGCGTCCCCATTTCAACCTGAAGACTGAGTCTGCAAGGAGTTCCTAGGCGAGTTCCACAGCTGACCGGAGGACGGTGGTGCCACGGACTGTGTATAGATCGTAAGGAGGCTTGTATTCACTTAGTAAATTATCCAGACCTTGGGTCTGAAGATTGGATGTAGGATATTAAAATCTAAACCACTATAAATCTCTGTGTGCTGCTTTACTGCTTTCCATATACTTGCTTTTTTTTCTTATTTCACAAACAGACTATTTGAGCCTTCAATACTCGTCCAAGTATTGAAGAATATAAACTGTGAAACTGACTTAAAAAGGACCAGAGATTTAAGCTTAAATTGACTGTACACAAAACTTACTTAGCACTATTAAACGAACCAGTGCTTGTACTTACTTTTACTTCCGCTGCATACACAAAACCTTCCACTGCACGTATTGCACTCTGATTTCGGGACCAAACAAGTGGTATCACGCGTCAAGGTTTTTACAGACTACGGTTGTGTTGAGTCACTGAGGACCAGATCTCTATTTTCTGCGCTTGGTTCTATTTTTCTGCACTTGGTTTCTGTTTTGTGTGTTTTAAGCTTAGGTACACAGAGATGGCTCAGATCACAAAACTTCCAAAGTACTCATCAGAAGACTTTGAGATATAGAAGAAACGTTCGTTGATCATGCTGAAGAATGTCCATCCAGAAATGGCAGAGGTTCTATCTACCAAATTAATAAAGATCACTAAGGTGAATACTCAGCTCGGAGGAGCAGAAGGTCAGGAGATAGTGGAGAAGCCTTATGCAGAATGGACAAACGGCGATAGAGTTTATTTTCAGCTGGATGCGGTCGCCATGAGCTCATCTTACAATCTTTACCAGCGCCACTGGTTGTTGAAGCCTTAGAGCACAACAACGCCAAGAAGATGTGGGAATTTCGTGGCTCACTTAGTCAAGAAACAACTCAGATGAAGCGAAATAAACTTCAAAACTGAGTGGATGAGTATGAATCTTTTCAAATGCTTCCTGGTGAAAATGTTAAATCAATGGAAACAAGATTCAATGCTATTATCTGCGAGCTGAAAAACTTGGGGAGAACATATGAAGTTGCTGATATGAATGCAGAAACTCTCTCCAAGATGCCCAAGGAGGATTAGTTCGTCAAAGCTACCAGCTTGAAGGAGAAAGATCTCTCCCAGATGATGACCAAGGATGTGTTCGCCCAGCTTCAAGCCCATGAGTGGGATATTCAAATGGCGAACAAAAATGAAGCAGTGTGAAGTGTCAGCACACATCCAGAAGGAGATGTTGTCTTTTTCGCAAAAAGGGAGTTCAAGAGAAGGCCTCAAAAGCCTTATCAAGCTGACAGAACTTCTGGACAAATGTCCACATCTAAGTCAACACCAACACCTTCCTTACCAGAAAAAGGAGGAAGAGAGCTCAATTGAAGAGCTTGAAGAGCAAATGAGGAAGCTGACTAGACTTCTTGAGATGGCCAAATCCAAGAAGGAAGGTTCACAGTCAAGTGAACTGAAGTTCAGCGACAGACCTCCCAGAGGTTGCTTTGAATGCAACTTTTCATATCACCTCAAGTATGAGTGCCCATTAGTTTCCAAGGAGAAAAGAGAGCGCTTGAAGAGGGTGTTCTAAATGAACGCATCCAGAGCAGTTGCTAAGGCCATGCTTACCAGAACTGATTTGTCTGACATCTCAGACAATGACGATGGCTACTTTACATCAGACAATGAGGCGGCAAAAGAAGCCTTCCTGGTGCTGATGGCAAGGCTTGGAGAAGAGGAAGAAACTGAAACTTATCTGTATGGAAAGAACATCTATACGAGATTTCAGTCCAACCTTTATTCTAACTTTAGGACTAGAGAGACTAAATACTCCGGACCATGTTTTCGAGAACCTAACCGAGACTCAGTTTCAAGGAAGTCAGTTCCTAGATACTCAGTCTTAAGAAACTTAGTTTTAGTTCAAATTTCATACACTCACCTTCTCTTTCCTAGCATGCACGGAAATATATTAAATCATTTGAAAAGGAAGAGATTGGTAGAGGAATGTGCAACACCTAAATATAAGGTGAAGCAGTATGGATTCCTAAACTATGGATCCATAACACTAACTCTGCATGACTCGCCAAAACAAGGGTATCTCCTATCTAGTCATATCTAAAATGTAGAAGTAAAACCATTCCCAAACTGACTTAATCATAAAAAGGGGGGGGGGGGATTATATCTTAAGAAAAAACAAAATAAACACAGAATTAAACTGAGTTCCAACTCTCAGTTTAGAAACTGACTCTCAATCAGTTTTGGAAGTTCTAAGGGTGGGATTCCAAAATCCAAAGATTATCGGATTTGATACGTCGCATTTAATGCCGAACAGACATAAATAAATCTAAAATTGCCACGTGTAAAGGCACCTCTGTAGGTCAAATCAATCTCAGACGATTTCAATCGTCGCATCATCCCAACAGTTGATCTCATCTTCTCTCCCTATCCTCAACTGTTGGATACTACTCATCATTTGTATTTATTGTGTCCTCGAAACGATGGTTAAAGTCTTAGTCATTTTGCCATTTTCATCCCTCTCAAAAGAATTCAAACCTTCACAGTTTTGGAAAATTTCGTTCTCATTCAATCCTTCAACACAAATTCCTTCATTTATTGACAATCATCCATCTCCATCAATGGCCCCAAAAAGATCTAGATCATCTCAAACCCCTGTGAGAGACGTATCCACATCTGGTCAGGAACATCAACCTACCTATGAGTACATTGAGCGTCCATATTCAGAGGTTGTAAGAGTCTTCCATTCTGATCCCAGAAGGCTCTCACCAGAACAGAGACAAGAAACACAAGTAACAAAAGAGAAAATCCTATTCCTGAAAGGTCTATAGAGTGAATGTTCAAACTTTCAGAAACTGGCACATCTTATAATACGAGAAAAGTTGATGTATTTTCTGAGATGCCACCCTCAACGATTCCACCCCTTGTGGCACAGTTCTATTCAAATGCCATTATTCCCAGAGATCAGAAATCCTTTGTTATGCATGTCACATGTACAAAAAATATTGTTACTCCTAGTCTTCTCGAGAGGGTCTTCAAGCTTAAGAATGGAGAACCAAGTGTTCAAAACTATAAGCATGAAACAAACATAAAAAACTGTGAGAGACCTTAGAAGAGTATTGGTTGCGATGGAAACTTGAGGATGACAACGCATCCTTTAAGATAAATCACAAAATAAGTGATTTTGATCTATTTTACAAATACCTTGCGGATAGTGATTAGGATGTTGCAATGTGACATGGGGTCTTTCTCTGAAATGAGCAAGAAAAAAGATTCTATTTTGATGGCTATTGATGATGGAATCGAAGGGGACTGGGCTTCTTTTCAGTTCAAGAGATTATTGGAATATGCAGGGAAAACATCCACGATTGAAGAAAAGGGACAATTCTCTAATGGGGTTAGTTTTGGGCTTAAGATAAATTTTCTCCGGGAAAGTTGCTCCCCGCAGTGGATGTTGGCGAAGATTTGGTTTCCTGATTTTCTTCCATATAGAGGAATAGTGGGAGAACCCACTAAAATCATCAATGTTGAATAAGATAATGATGAAGTAGAAGAAGTACAATCTGCTGCTCAACAAGAGGAAAATTTGCAAATAGCCATGGAGAATCTCCCCGATCTAACAAGATTAGGAGAGGATTTAACACATCCAGGAAGAAAGAGAAGGAGATTAGTCAAAGCTTTTGCAGATGAAGGGACCTCTTAGTAATTGCCATCCCAGTCCGCTCAAGGGATCAGGATACAAGGAGGACGAATATCTATTCCCATCCCTACCAGATCACAAGATGAGATCGTAGAACCTCTCATCGAAGAAGAAGAGGAAGGGAGCGAGCATGAGAGCACAAGAAACAGGGAAGGAACCCTCTGCCAGAAGACAATTTGACTTTGAAGATCCACATCGCTTTGCTCGACAGATAATGGACATATTGGAGAGTCCTGATCTTGGTGAAAATGAGGAAGAGGAAATAGTGATGATAATTAGAGAGTTACTGCTTCAAGAAGGAGATCCAATAGAAAGGGAGGAAATGGAGTCTCCACATTCCGAGGAAATGGATGAAGAAATAGAGATAGAACAACCATATTCTCATCATATAGAAATGATTGTTGATTTAAACCAAGACGCTCCAGAGCAGGATGTGCAGGAACATGATCGAAGGGTGCTGCCTGATCAAGAAAGGGATCCTACTAAGGGGAAGGTGATAAGCTTGTTTTTCTACTCACTTATCGCATTATTTCTCTTTTCTTTTATGCATTTTAGTTTTTTTCATGAATAAATTGAGCATGAGTATATATTAGAGGGTGTTATTCTTGTCATGGTAAGATTTCGCAGGATTTAGGCCAAATCCAATGGAAACCCATACCAAAAGCAGCAGATGTTCAAATAAATAGTCATGACTTCTTCCACAGATGGAATCTGAGATAATAGAGCATGAAATTTGAAATATCTTTGAGTTAGCTTTCCAATGCAACTGGAATCGCGTCAATCGGAGTCCGGAAACAAAAGTTATGGCCGAAATCGTGAGACTGCACAGAAGGGTCGAAAGTAGCGAAAATGGTCTCTGTTTCGACCGAGTTGAAGGCCACCTCGACCGAAGAAGCTTCATCTTGGCCGGGGCAATGTTCATCTCGACCGGGGCAAAATGTTTTGGCGAAATTCTGGGAGTTTTTCACATATTTTGGGCGAGAATTGCTTGGGATTCAAGTTACACATCAATTTGGAAGCAATGAAGACCCCAAAAGGGAAGTTTCAACCAAGAAAATCATTCCTTTTGAAGCCATCAATTCAAGAAGAAAATTCCTAATTTCATCAATTCCTACCATCCAAGGCCTCAACCCTACTACTATATAACTCATATTTAGCTCAGAATTAGGTTTGTTCTTTTGGTTATTGTTTTCTGGTTATTGTTTTAGTTGGAGAATTTTTACACATTGTTTTATCTTTAATTTTCTGTTTTCATTTTAAGTTTTTGAGAATTCCTCTTTAGTTTTTGTTAAACCTTTATTGTTTTTAATGCAATCTTTAATTTTCCCTGCAATGTTTTTCTTTAATATATTAGGCTAGAACCCTAAACAGGTTCTAGGGTTTCTCCATCTGTGATGCATGTTTTGATTCAATAATTCAAACCCTTTAAACTGGTTTAAATCCTGTGTTTTGTTTTAAGTCTATTCTCATCGAAGGATCGAGAGATGAAGATTGAGGTAGGTTACAATTATTGATCGAAGGACTGAGAGGTGAAGGTTAGTAATAGGAAGTTAGGATTTAATACTTTTGATTTTCTCTCCGACCAAGAAGAATTCAATCGTAGGAAAAATATAATCTTTATTAAAATTGATTAATTGGTGTGTTTGAGACCGAGAGGAGATAACCACTAGTTAGTAATTTAGGATTTAATTTCTCGACCAAGGAATTAATTCCACATTAATAGATTTTCCACCAAAATATATTTTCTGGGTTTGAATATTTGTTTCTTGCATGTTGATTAGATTGGTAGATTTCCCTAGAATCTGTGCTTTTTATTTAAACTTTCTCTCTATAATTATTTGTCTTGAAAAACCCAAAACCCTTCAAATTGATTTGCCCAAACAAAGGTTTTGATAACTACATTCAGTACATGATTTCCCCTCGTTGCACTATCCCTGTGGGTTCGACAACCTCTGGGTTTTACAAATTTATTTGCCCTTTGCTATAATCTGTGTGCAGATTTTGCATCGATCAAATTGGCGCCTTTGCTGGGGATAGTCAGACGGCGAGTCATTACTGGAATGTTTAAAGAACTTCTGGATTGGGTTGTATTTTCTTAAATTTTTTTAGTAATTTTCGAGTTTGTGTTATTTTTATTTGTTTTTTGGGTCGTTTGCTGTTCTTCCGTGTGCGTGAGTTCTTTTTGGTGTTGAGTCTGTTTCGGCCGAGGTGATTCCCACCACGGTCGAGACAAAAATCCCATCTCGGTCGTGCTACATCCCAACATGGTCGGGATCGTTTGATTTTTCCTCATTTTCTGTGCAGGTGCATGAACACGCGAAACAAAGGGAAAACACTCGAACCATTCGTACCATAAATCAAAGCAGCCTGCAGGAAGAACAGAAAGAAAGGAAAAAGGTTAAACTTTGAGATGGAAGCAAACCCAGAAGCTCCGCTTCAGAATTTGACCCCAGAGGAGCAGAGGCAGTTCGTCAATGAAGTGCAGCAACTGAGAGCACAACTTCAAGCGGCTCAAGCAACCCAGGCAGAACAAGCTGCCCGACTGGCAGAATTGGATGGTAGACAGATTGTAGTGCCACAGAGGTCCATCTTGGACCGATTCCTTCCCCAACAAGAGGAGCCCGGATTCAGAGTGAGAATTGATGCCAATAATTTTGAGTTAAAAAATGGGCTAATTCAGATGGTGTAGTAGAACCAGTTTGGGAGGAGAGCCGTAGAGGATCTGTATGCCCACCTCAACCAATTCATAGAGGTGTGCGATACAGTGAAGCAGAATGGAGTCCCCCAGGACGTCATCAGAATGAGGTTGTTCTCGTTCTCACTCAGAGACGAGGTGCGATCTTGGTATGCTGGTTTGGACAAGAGTCAGATAGGGGCATGGGGGGAACTTCGAGATGAGTTCCTCACCAACTACTTCCCACCGAGCCTGTTGCTGAAGAGGAAAGCTGCCATTACTACATTCAAACAACTGTATGATGAGTCGCTGCATGAGGCCTGGAAGAGATACAAAGAGCTTCTACGACTCTGTCCCGGACATGGAATTGATCTCGAGTTGTAGGTTTTCCACTTCTATGAAGGTCTAAATCCTCACATGAAGGAGATGGTGGATGCATCTGCTGGAGGGATACCGATGAAGAAGAGTGCAGCAGAGAGCATGAGGCTGCTGGCAGACATGGCACTGAACAACCATCAATGGCCAACTGAAAGACAGATTCCAGTCAAAGCTGTGGAAGCTAAGCCAGAAATTGATGTGGTTGCGGAGGTGAAGAAGCTCCGAGAGGAAATTGAGAAGCTGGGAACTGCTCAGGTTGCTGCTGTTACTACTGAGCCAAGCATGGCGATTGTTCTGGTGGAGGCTGACTACATCAACCGGGGAGCAAGCAGTTCATCTGGAGCTGCTAATTCGGAGGCAAATTACATAGGCGGTGGTTATCACAATAACTACCGAGGTAATCAGGGGTATCATTATAACCATGGGCGATCACACCCTGATTTTTCTTATGCTAACCCCACTGTTGCAGAACACCCTCCACCTGGTTTTGATGTAGGTACAGGAGGCGAGATTGTAGAAAGAAAAAAGTCTGTGCTGGAGGAGACACTGGAAAAATTCATCAAGAGCTCAGACAATAGGTTTGGCAAGGTAGAGAACGAAGTCAAAGGGATGGCCAATCACATGCAACTGATGACAAAGCACTTGCAGATGATGGACACCCAACTGAGTCAGATAGCCACTACCTTGGGTACTCAGCACAAGCCGGGGCAACTTCCGAGCACAACAGAGAAAAATCCAGCTAAGGCGAAGTCAGTAAATGCCATCTCGCCTTGATCTGGAAGGAGATACGAAGGCCCAAGCAAACCGGAAGGAGAATAAAGTGAAGTAGAAGGGGAAACTCTCGTAGGAGACCTCTCTGTTTCGATCGAGATGGATCACATCCCGGTCGAGGCAGAAAGGAGCAGGACGGCTGAGGCAGATGCTAGCCCAGCCGAGACAGAAGATCCTAGCCCGGTCGAGACAAGCCAGACACGGTCGGGGCAGAGGAGCAGTAGCAGGACGGCCGAGACAGATGCATCTCGGTCGAAACAGAAGCTCAGACTGGGCGAGAAAGAAAAAGATAAGGAGGAAAGAAGAGTTGATTGAGTGCCTCCTTGTAAACCCCTACTTTAAATTATGTACTAGACATGATATAACAGTTTTAGGAAAATAAGAAGCTTTGAATAAAACTTAAATACTCAACATATTATTTTTAATAATTTACATAACTAAGCAAAAATAGCTTAAAAGCATTTGATCAAAAGGTAACTTTACTAAATATCTTGACAAAAAGAATAACTTGCATCTCGATATCAAGCCCTCCCACCTTACTCCTCATCCTATGATAAAATAAGATTTATAGGAATGAGCATAAACTCAGTGGGTTCTCGTAAGCAGTTATAATCAATTACCAAATGCGAAATTTGCAAGAAAACACATAACATATGAACTATAAAGCTCCTTTCAATGGACCCCGAAGGATCCATATCCATGCTTTGATCCATAAGGATCCATGCCCATGCTTTGATCCATAAGGATCCATATCCATGCTTTGATTCATGAGAATCCATATCCATGCTTTGATCCTTAAGGATCCATACATTTTCATGCAAATAACACATTAGCAACAATGATTATAACCTTAACAACATGCTTACACATAGAGAAACCCACCTCTTTCTTTACTTGTAAAATGAAAGTATCTCTTGCTTAGATTATCTTCAAAGTACCTAGCATGAAAGTAAATAATCCTCCTTTACTCATAAAATAATTAATCTAAGTATAAAAGGTGCTATATAGGTGTGTGAAGTGGAAAATAATATAAATATAGACAAGCTTTTACCTTAAACTTGGGAGTCTAACTATGTTTTCAACTCCTATTTATAGTTGGAGAATTTTAGCTTATAGGTTTCATTAGTCATAATTTTAGGCTTGGTTAGTCACTAACATAGCCTTGCTTACTTGCATATGTGGCCTTATGTGTCTTTGCCATCAAGTAGATAGCTTTGCCACCTCGTACATGTAGCTCACCATTAGCTATGCTTAGTCATAAAGGTATTTGCTATTTTAGTAATATACTATATATAGTAATTTATATCTTAATTGATGATGCACTCTATATGTCATTCCATATGTGTTCTCATTTGAACCATTCATTTTAAAGTAGCATTTTAATACTAATTTGTGGCTGAAAACTGCACTTATTATGGTTAATATCTTGCTTATATTCTACATTACTAACTTAAAATTAATTAAGATCTTGGGTTACTACATCCCTTCCCCCTTAAATAAATTTCGTCCTCGAAATTTAAATTGACATACCTGCTCTAGAATGTAAGGATACTTTGTTAAGATATCATGTTTTCGCTCCCACGTGGCCTCTTCTTTTCCACGTTCACTCCATTGCACTAATACTAGAGGAACAACATTATTCCTCAGTTTATGAAATTTTCTATTAATGATGGCCACTGGAGCTTCCTCATAGGTTAAGTCTCGGTCAATCTCAAGATCCTTATAATTAATGACATGTTTAGGATCTAAAAGACACTTTCGAAGCATTGACTCATGGAATACATTATGTATCTTTTCTAGATTTGGAGGCAAGGCTAATCGATACACGACATTTCCTATTTTCTCCAGAATTTCGAAAGGTCCAATAAAACGTGGCTTCAATTTACCTTTCTTCCCGAATCTTACTATCCCTTTAACTGGAGAAATTTTCAAAAACACCTTTCCACCAACTTCAAAGTGTAGGTCCTTTCTCCGTTTATCTGCATAGGACTTTTGTCGATCTTGAGCTTATTTGATTTTGTTCCTTATTTTGGTAACCATGTTTACTGTTCTCTCAACAATTTCAGGTCCCAAAATTTTCTTTTCACCGACTTCATCCCAATGAGCTGGTGATCTACATCTTCTTCCATATAATGCTTTGTATGGTGCCATGCCTATTGAAGTATGGTAACTATTATTGTAAGCAAATTCGACAAGTGGAATGTAGGTTTCCCAATTTCCCCCAAAATCGAGTACACAAGTCTTAAGCATGTCTTCCAACGTTCGTATGGTTCTTTCCGATTGACCATCTGTCTGAGGATAATATGCTGTACTAAATTTGAGTTTAGTCCCCATTGCAGCTTGAAGGCTAAGCCAAAACTTTGAAGTAAATCGGCTATCTCGGTCTGACACTATGGATACGGGGACCCCATGAAATCTTACAATTTCTTCAATGTACATACTAGCTAATTGGTCCAAACTGTAGGTCATCTTCATAGGCAGAAAATGCGCCGATTTTGTATGTCTGTCTACAATAATCCAAATTGCATGATTGCCTTTAATTGACTTTGGTAATCCCGAAACAAAATCCATAGTAATATGTTCCCATTTCCACTTGGGAATATCCAAAGGATTTAGCAATCCTGAAGGTCGTTGGTTTTCAGCCTTCACTTGTTGGCATATTAAACACTTCTCCACGAACTCTCCAATTGAGCGTTTCATGTTACGCCACCAATAAGTCTCTTTCAAATCTTTATACATTTTGGTTCCTCCTGGGTGAGCTGTATATGGGGTACAATGGCATTATATGGCACCATACTTTGGCATAAAGTTTAGGATTCTACTTGTTTATATATGAATATCTATTTTGTATCTTTGTTATTCTTCTTTCTATAGATTGTACGACTAACTCCTTTTGTAAACCTATGATAACTTATATTTATAACAAAAAGCTATGCCACCAAAAAAGGTAACCAGTGCTAGGCGCGAAACGAGTGAGGAGAGCTCGTACACGTCAACTCCAAATAATTCCGGAGCAAATTTCGCCCAAGAATTCCTACAGACCCTCCAAGGGCTATTACAGCAAGGAGGACTTCTATCTGGAGCACGAAATCCCCGGACACCACAAGGAGATCGCGCCAACGATGTAGTTGAGCAGTTTCATAGACTCTCGCCCCCTAGATTTAGAGGAAATGAAGGGCCAATTGCTACTGAAGAATGGCTGACATAAATAGAAATGATCTTTGATCATATGGGATGTACAAACTCCCAAAAAGTCTCATGCACTATTTTTCAATTAGCGGAGTGGATTTTGAAATCCCGTACAATGACTGAAGCGCAGAAGAAGAATTTGAAATGGGAAGATTTCAAAGAAATGATTATGGACCGATACTTTCCTCAATCCATACGTGAGGAGAAAGAAGCTGAATTTTTCAATCTACAACAAGAGAGGATGTCTGTAATGGAATATGAAAGGAAGTTCAACCAATTATCAAGATAGGCACCTCATCTTGTTGATACCGAAGCTAAAAAGGTTAGAAGCTTCGAAAGAGGGTTGCGGCCAGAGATAAGTGGAGTGGTATCAGGTTTGCGTTTACCAACTTATGCAGAAGTAGTGGAACGAACTCTAGTGGTAGCTACTAGTATGAGGTTGGAAAATTCTAGACAACCCACGTTAGACAATACAAATAAAAGGAAATGGGATGACCAGAATAGGGGGAAAATCTTCCAGCAAGGGAAAAGAGGAAGACCATTGCCAAACGAAGGGCAATCTTCAAGGAGTAAGATCAATTGTCCCAAGTGTGGGAAACCACACAAAGAGGAGTGCTTGTGGGGTAAATACATTTGTTTCAGGTGCCACGAGTCAGGACATCAAGCATTTAGATGCCCGAGGGCTAGTATCAGAGAGCCCGAGAAGGCAAAAGCTCGTGTTTATGCTTTGGATGCAGAGGAAAAGCATGGAGATGGCACCAAAGAAGAAGAAGTAGAAACTATGTCGGGTATGATACCTATTCTAAATACTCCCGCTTTAGTTTTGTTTGATACTGGTGCATCTCATTCATTTATGTCCGAGAACTTTAGAAGAAAACATAAATTGTCTTGCCCACATGCTAATGGACAGTTAGAAGTTAGCATTCCTTCAACAAAGATTGTTAAAACATCAACCATCGCAACAAATGTGGAAATAAGAATTGGTGAGGAAAATTTATTTGCTAATCTATACGTGTTAGAAATGAAACATTTTGATGTTATATTGGGGATGGATTGGTTGAAGGAAAACTTTGCTACTATTAGATGTCATGAAAGAGAAATAGATTTCTTAAGACCTGGAAAATCCAAAATTTCGTTTCATGGGGCTAGAACAAAGTTTCAAACAAATATAGTGAGTGCACATAAAGCTCTAAGGACATTGAGGAAGAAAGAATCTAACGGATATTTAGTGAATATCTTGGGAGAAATCCATCAAAATTAACTTTGGAAGAAACACCAGTGGTTAATGAGTACCCAGATGTGTTTCTCGAAGAACTACCTGGAATAACTCCACATAGACAAATTGAATTTACTATCGATCTTGTCCCTGGAGCAACTCACATATCAAAATCACCATATAGGATGGCTCCAAAGGAACTACAAGAGTTGAAGATACAAATTCAAGATCTTTTAGATAAGGGTTTCATTAGACCAAGTGTTTCGCCATGGGGAGCGCCAATATTATTCGTGAAGAAAAAAGATGGAACTCTTAGAATGTGTATTGATTACCGTGAATTAAATTGGTTAACCATAAAAAATAGACACCCTTTGCCTCGTATTGAAGACTTGTTTGATCAATTAAAAGAGGCGAGCGTGTTTTCCAAAATTGATTTAAGATCTGGATATCATCAATTGAAGGTTAAGGAATGTGATATTCCAAAAATAGCCTTCCGAACACGCTGCGAGCATTATGAGTTCACGGTAATGCCATTTGGAGTAACAAATGCTCCTGCAATTTTTATGGACCTTATTAATAGAACCTTTCACCCTTATCTTGTTCAGTTCGTCATTGTCTTTATCGATGACATTTTGGTTTATTCCAAGAATAAGGTCCAACATGGGGAACACCTTCGGGTTGTGCTAAACACCTTTCGTCATGAAAAATTGTATGCAAAGTTTAGCAAATGTGAATTTTGGTTAGATAGAGTAGTCTTTATAGGACACGTAGTTACGGCCAACGGAATTGAAGTAGATCCTTCCAAGGTCGAAACGGTGTTGAAGTGGCAATCCCCGAAGAATGCTAATGAAGTACGAAGTTTCCTAAGGGGCTGGCAGGATACTATCGAAGGTTTATACAAGATTTCTTGAAAATTGTGAGTCCACTAACCCAACTAACAAAGAAAAACAAAACTTTTCTTTGGACTCAAGAGTGTGAAAACAATTTTCAAGAATTGAAACAAAGATTAGTTTCTGCCCCAATCCTAACTGTCTCAGACGGTTCAGAAGAATTTGTAATTTATACGGATGCCTCTTAACAAGGTCTAGTTTGTGTTCTTATTCAACGTGGGAAAGTAATTGCTTTTGCCTCAAGACAACTCAAACCTCATGAACACAACGACCCTACTCATGACCTTGAGTTAGCTGCAGTGGTGCATGCATTAAAAATCTGGCGTCATTGCCTTTATGGTTGAAAGTGTGAAATTTACACTGACCATAAAAGTTTAAAATATTTCTTCACTCACAAGGAATTGAATATGCGTCAGAGAAGATGGTTGGAATTAGTGAAGGATTATGATTGCACCATCAATTACCACCCTGGAAAGGCAAATTTAGTGGCCGACGCTTTAAGTCGTAGACATGGGAGTCGACTATTAGCCTTGTTAACATAACAAGAATCTTTAATTCATGAATTTTCAAAATTAAATCTGGAAGTGGTAGAGCCTTCAAGTGTCAGAGCAACAATGACTGCACTTGTAATTCAACCATCATTGAGGGAAAGAATTAAAGATTCACAAAAAGAGGACCAATTTTTGAGTAAAATGAAGGAACTAGCCTTGACCAATAACCCCAAAGGATTTAAAATGAGAGATGATGGAACTCTTACATTTGAGGGAAGACTTTGTGTTCCAAAGAATGAAGAAATAAGAAGGGAAATTCTAGAAGTTCATTGTACCCCATATACAGCTCACCCAGGAGGAACCAAAATGTATAAAGATTTGAAAGAGACTTATTGGTGGCGTAACATGAAACGCTCAATTGGAGAGTTTGTGGAGAAGTGTTTAATATGCCAACAAGTGAAGGCTGAACACCAACGACCTTCAGGATTGCTAAAATTCTAGAAGAAGCTCATTGTACCCCATATACAGCTCACCCAGGAGGAACTAAAATGTATAAAGATTTGAAAGAGACTTATTGGTGGCATAACATGAAACGCTCAATTGGAGAGTTCGTGGAGAAGTGTTTAATATGCCAACAAGTGAAGGCTGAACACCAACGACCTTCAGGATTGCTAAATCCTTTGGATATTCCCAAGTAGAAATGGGAACATATTACTATGGATTTTGTTTCGGGATTACCAAAGTCAATTAAAGGCAATCTTGCAATTTGGGTTATTGTAGACAGACATACAAAATCGGCGCATTTTCTGCCTATGAAGATGACCTACAGTTTGGACCAATTAGCTAGTATGTACATTGAAGAAATTGTAAGATTGCATGGGGTCCCCGTATCCATAGTGTCAGACCGAGATAGCCGATTTACTTCAAAGTTTTGGCTTAGCCTTCAAGCTGCAATGGGGACTAAACTCAAATTTAGTACAACATATTATCCTCAGACAGATGGTCAATCGAAAAGAACCATACGAACGTTGGAAGACATGCTTAAGACTTATGTACTCGATTTTGGGGGAAATTGGGAAACCTACATTCCACTTGTCG
>JAPKLW010000120.1:338015-369574 GCA_026898455.1 Plectranthus barbatus | reverse complement strand
ATCATACTGTCTTCTGCGATCTACAACACGCCGTATGATCGTCCCTATCGGTGAGACAAGAGGATACCATTGTTCATACATGTACGATTGTTAACAGATAGGAGAAATAAATTGTTGTATACACATTGTAATAAATGCTTTCAGTATACAAAACCCATCAATCTCCCACTTATACTCAAAGCATAACTAAGCTATTACAGAGTATACAGTCCGTCTATCTAGTCTGCTGTCTTTAACCACTATCAGTGGTCGGCATCCACCTCAGACCCAGCTCACAAATGTCTTTCGTAAACTTTCTGCGGCAAGCTCTTTGTAAACGGATCAACAAGATTGTCAGCATTGTCAATCTTCTTAATCAGCACATCGCCCCTCGATACGATTTCTCGTATGATATGGTACTTTCTCTCTATGTGTTTGCTTGCCCTGTGAGACCGCAATTCCTTTGAGTTTGCCACCGCACCAGAGTTATCACAATAAATTGTGATGCTCCTCGGAAAACTCGGGATCACGCCCAATTCTAAAAGGTAGTTCCGGAGCCACACCCCCTCTTTCGAGGCGTCGGAGGCAGCGACATATTCCGCCTCCATGGTAGAGTCAGCAATGCATTTCTGCTTTGAGCTCCTCCAAGATACAGCTCCACCTCCCAGGGTAAACACATAACCTGAGGTCGATTTCTTCTCATCCTGGTCCCCTTGGAAATCCGAGTCCGTATAACCCACAGGGCACAAATCCTCACTTTGATAAACTAGGCAGAAATTCCTAGTTCTTTTCAAATACTTGAGGATATGCTTTACAGCAGTCCAGTGCGCCTGTCCAGGGTTAGACTGATATCTAGCTACCATGCCAACGGCATAACATATATCTGGCCTGGTACACAGCATCGCATACATGAGACTACCCACAGCCAAAGCATATGGTACAAGATTCATTTCGTCTTTCTCCCGCTGTGTCTGAGGACACTGCCCACTAGAAAGACGAACGCCATGTCGGAAAGGTAGCAAGCCTTTCTTGGCGAGTTGCATGCTGAACCGGGCTATCACAGTATCCACATAGGACGCCTGGGATAAGCTCAACATTCTTCTTTTACGATCTCGTAAGACCTTAATCCCAAGAATGTAGCCAGCTTCACCCAGATCCTTCATTTGGAACTGTTCGGATAACCAAACCTTGATTTCGGACATCACTCCCTCATTGTTTCCAAATAGGAGTATGTCATCAACGTATAGTGCAAGGAAGACCACGCTCCCACTGACACAAAGTCGGTAAACACAACTTTCATTTTCCAACTGTGCAAATCCATAGGATTTAATCACATCGTTGAAACGTAAGTTCCACGACCTTGAAGCTTGCTTAAGTCCATACAAGGACTTCTTAAGCTTCCAGACAAGATGTTCTTCGCCCTTGCTTATGTAACCCTTGGGTTGCTGCATATAGATGTCTCTACCTTCTTCAAGGTAACCGTTTAGAAAAGCGGTTTTGACATCCATCTGCCAGATCTCGAGGTCCATATGCGCGGCTATGGCAAGGAGTACCCGGATGGACTTGAGCATGGCTACGGGTGAAAAGGTTTCGTCATAGTCAATGCCTCTTTCTGACTATAACCCTTTGCCACCAGCCTGGCCTTGAAAGCCGTAATCTTTCCATCCGCCCCTTTCTTTCTCTTGTATACCCATTTGCACCCTATGGCCCTAAAGCCATCCGGCAAATCAGTTTTCTGGTATACATCCATAGCAGTTATGGATTCAATCTCAGAATCCATGGCGACTTGCCATTTGGCAACATCCTTGTCCTGCACTGCCTCTTCGTAAGTCAATGGGTCAGAGTCCTCATGTCCGTCTTCCGGGCTCAAGTCCAAAGACTCACCCACGAACATGTACCTTTCTGGCTGGAAAATAACTCTCCCACTGCGACGAGGCATCGGTGCTATGTCAGTTGTAGGTGCAGTGACTTGTGGTCCTGCACCTTGCACTGAAGAACGTGTCTGTGGTGCTGTACCTCTCACAGGTGCACCCACATCTACACGTTCCCCTTCTCTTGGAATTGCATTCTCATTCTCAATTTCTTGAAGAACGATATCACTCCTTGACCTGTGATTACTCACATACTCGTCCTCCAAGAATCTAGCGTTGGTGCTAACAACGACCTTTTGACTCTCAGGACAGTAAAAGTAACCACCTTTTGTTTGCCTGGGATACCCTATGAACAACATTACTTTTGACCTACTTTCTAACTTATCAGGTTCCTTCGACATTACGTGTGCCGGACAGCCCCATACTCTAAACTTGCACAAACTGGGTTTGCGACCAAGGAAGAGTTCAGCAGGCGTCTTAGGAACTGATTTACAAGGCACCACATTAAGCACGTAAGCTGCTGTCTCCAATGCGTAGCCCCAAAACGAAATTGGTAAGTTTGCATAACTCATCATTGACCTTACCATCTCTAGAAGAGTCCTATTTCTTCTTTCAGCTACACCGTTTTGCTGGGGAGTACCCGGTGCAGTCCACTGGGATGTAATCCCATTTTCTAACAAATACTGTAGAAACTCGTTACCGAGGTATTCGCCACTGCGGTCAGATCGCAGTGACTTGATAGTTTTCCCGACCTTCTTTTCTACCTCAGCCTTGAACTCTTTGAATTTCTCAAAGCATTCAGACTTGTAGCGAAGCAGGTAAACATATTCGTACCTTGAGTAATCGTCAATGAAAGTGACGAAGTACTCGTACCCTCCACGAGCCTGCGTGGACATCGGTCCACATAAGTCAGAATGGATCAATTTCAACACTTCCTCTGCTCGAGACTGACTAGCCTTGAAAGGCCTAGTAGACATCTTGCCCTTGATGCAGGATTCGCAGACTTGATAAGGTACAACCCGGACTAAGTCCAATGTACCGTCATCTGCAAGTCTTTGAATCCGCTTCAAGCTGATGTGACCCAGTCTCAAGTGCCAGAGATATGTAAGATCCTCATCAGAAGAAGTATGTTTTCTCTTCCTAGGATTATCAATTACGGATGAATTACATGCAATACTTGCGGACATATTTTGATCGAAGTAGCATAAAGAGTACAAATCAACACAAAAGATAACATTGTTACTGCCAATAATAAAATCATAAATTGATAAAATTTGTCCTGCCGATAAACCACGGCCCACAAATAAACTCTCAAATGTACTTAAAACACCAAAATATGAGGAAAGAAAAAACTCCATGAAGTTCCGTCATAAAACGTTGCCTTAATCCAGTTTGGTATCTTCTTGCCATCATTCACCAGCCTTGTCGGCACGGTCCCCTGCAAAGTACAACAACATGATTAACAAGTCAGTGCTTACAGCTCTGGAAGAGCAACAACTAACTCTAACCATGCTTACAGTTATACATGCAAATTGCATACCTTGTCCTTTGGCATTCGGACAATCCACCTTTCCGCATCCAGCACATTTGTTCTTCTTAGGAGTGACCTTGACTCTCTTCCCCTTCCTAGACTTGCTATCATGGTTTGCCTTCCTGAACTTGCTCTCAGCACCGTCGTCTCCAATCTTAGAGATTGTCGAACCAGTGCTAGAACCGGACAGAACAGGCATCCGTGCTCGCATGGTAGACTGCTCCACTACAAGATCCTCAAGCAGCTCATGCAGAGCATACTCTCCCTTTGCAGCAGCAACTACCTTAAAGTCATCAAAGGAATCCGGAAGAGAATTCAGGATGATATCAATCTCGCCTTGCGCACTGATATTACCACCCCGCACAGTAAACTGTCTCATGAGATCAACCACAGACATCATGTGCTCAGTCACCGAACTATCCTCAACCATCTTCTTGCACACAAGATCGTGTACAAGCTTACAGTTAATAGTTCGCTCCACGTTCCCATAGGCTGTCGAGAGTTCCTTCCAGAGCTCTCCAGCCATCTCGAGATACTCATACTTGTGCCTTAATCCTCTAGACAGGGAACCCGTGATGAGCCAAAAGGCGAACTCATCAGCATCCTCCCATCTATCATAGAACTCAAGCTCAAGCTTGCATACCCCTCTATGGGAACGCATCAGTGGATCCATGTAAAGAACATGTGCTTCATTTTTTAGATAAAGGACATGTTTAATGCAAAAGCTCCATTCGGGAAAGTTTGGACTAGTAAGAGGATTGAGAGCAAGTATATGATCGACAGTAGACTTTGACATATCTGAAACAATAAAGATTCTTAAATAAGAACATACATGTTGAACTTCGAAAACAAATGCATTGAAAACCTTTTAATAAATCAAATACAAATGTTTTCCACTAATTGCCCAAGAGTTCCCACCGCAAGCTACACTCGTAGACGTTTACGATGTCACCCTCAACCAGAACTGCGGGTTTTAAGCCCCAATCCATTTAATTTCACTACCATGTCAGAATGCTTTTGACACTAGAAATTAATAATTAGTGAAAACCTTAGACCAAGCCATCTCTCAAGAACAGGGATGCAATTCTTGCATTATATTCTAAGATGCTTCTAAGCAATTAACCACAAATTTAACTCCAGCCGAAAGAGACAGTTTAGCATGGCACGTAACCATACTACACAGCCCTCAAAGCTTTTGTTATCTTTAATTTAAATCAATCCTAGAATACTTGTGAAAGAGGTCTACGCAAGCTACACTCGTAGACGTTTACGCAAAGCCCTCCCACTATTCACATGATTTAAATTGTTTGTCTAGAAATCCCAACAACCGTACACATAAATCAGAAACCTGGCTCTGATACCAATTGTAGGGTTTTTCCGTGAACCGAATCACCAAAACCAAACTGAACCGGATCGATCTATGGATATTGCCCATAATTAAATATTCTCAAAACCCTAGCATGCTCCTATGAATTTAATACATAATTGTGGATTGAGAGAATACCGTAAATCTGTAGTGTCAGTACCGATCTTTTGCGTTTGAATTTCCAAGAGCCAATTCAACCACGCAATCCGATTTTATCTGCGGAATCAGAAATTAAAACCCTAATTTCTAAATAAAATCGAAAACAAGAAAGAACAAGAGGAAGAATTCTGCTCTCCTGATTAGATCTTCAGATCTGTATCCCGGTACTGTTCAGATCTACTACTGGTGAGGACTCCGTAGATCTGTAATCTGAGCAGGATCAGAATCGAAATTCTCCTCCTCTCCCAGTGAAAAACGGCGCCCCTCTCTCTGCCCTAGGTATTTGACTGATTTGAATAATCACAAAAGGTGGCTAGGGTTTCCAGAGAGAGTGGTCTATATATAGACCCAGGGTTTTATCCCTAATGGGCTACTGGGCTCAATTCAGCACACTTATTTGGGCCAGACCTGGGACCTAATGCAAATAATAAAGTGGACCTATAAATTAATTAATTCCCATGTCCACAACCCAGGACACAATTAATTAATTAATATTAATTCTTTTTCACCACAGAATTAATACTGACCTACCCCTTTATTACCACGTTGTGAGAACGGGTTGCATTAATTGAGAATCCCCATATTTAAGGTTACCGGACATCCATTAATTAATCGGAGCCTCTGACAAGCTCTAAATACAATTAATTAATATCTTATTATTCCTGAGTAGTACCACTCAAACCTTATCACTCGTGCCTGAACTTAATCAGCCTGCAGGACTTTGGCACGATGAATGTTATTGAGCTCCTCAGGGAATGTCCCCATCCTATTACTCGGATATGGTTACCTAAGTTCAGTCTCAGGCGGTACTACACGAACTGCTGTTACCCAAGATGCGGATATACGAGCGCGCTGTGTTGGCTCTCCACCATGGCAAGTCAAAGCAACAGTCAACCCGTGCAAACCCCTGAACCTTCGTTAGGGTTTGGACTCAATCAATATAACGAGATCTTTTATTCGCTGATTTCAGACAGACGAATATATCTCACTGCGGTCCATCAATACGCCACCTCTGCGTACCAGCATGTCAAGTAACCAAGACAGACTACTTATTCCGACAATGCCGCAGCCATCCGGAAAGACGTATCCTCATACGCTGTCTCGGCTGTGATCATGTTTATGTCTCACTAGGTCAAGTGATCATACTGTCTTCTGCGATCTACAACACGCCGTATGATTATCCCTATCGGTGAGACAAGAGGATACCATTGTTCATACATGTACGATTGTTAACAGATAGGAGAAATAAACCGTTGTATACACATTGTAATAAATGCTTTCAATATACAAAACCCATCAGTAAGACCCCCCGTGACCAACCCGGTGATGAGCGTCATCGAGAGTTGGCTGAGCTCGAGTCTCTGTTGACCCGCATCTCGGGCATGCCCCTGCCGAAAAGAAGCATTGCAAGGGAAAGCTATGCAGACTCGCTTTTCACTCCCACCATTGCCAATGTCAAAATCTTCGCGAGATTCGTCCCGCCGAATTTTGTCCTTGTACGACGGTACCATGGACCCAGAGAATCACATCGCAATTTACATATAGAAGATGTTCGTTGCTTCCATTCCGGCGGAGGAACCCGAGGCCTGTATGTGTAAGAACTTTGGATCCAGCCTGACAGGACGTGCAATGGAATGGTTCGTGAGCGTGCCACAAGGGTTTATCTCAACCTTTGCCGAGCTCCATCAGCTGTTCCGAAGATAGTACGTCAGCAGCTGGAAGCTGGAGAAGCACCCCGACAAATTTTACGCCATCATTTAGAGGCTGTGGGAGCCTCTGCGCTCGTACGTAGCTGTTTTCGACAAGGAGCTAGTCAACATCCCAAACTGCCCTCAAACCACCGCGATCGAGGCTTTCTGGAAAGGTCTAGACGTGGATTCCGATCTCTACAAGGAGCTGACCCTGTACCCCTGCCAGACCCTTGACGATGCCCTCAACAAGGCCGGGGCTCGCATAAAATGGGAGAAAGATGAACCCTACCAAATTTTGCATAGGAGCGCCTTATGCCCTTCGGGATGATCAACGAAGGATGACAAGTCCGAACCCCGTGATAGGAAGGAAGGGAGGCCACATCCGTACGCTTGAGCACCAAGGAACAATGCCCCTTACGTACCCGATTACACCCTGAGCATTGCGCCCGCTGACCTCATAAACAACGTGCTGAAGCAAATGCTCGGGGCTCTAAGGTGGCCACTTCGAATGGCGACAGACCCCGCCTTTCGGGACGCTAAGAAATTCTATGAATTTCATAATGACCATGGTCATTGCACGGAGGAGTGCCGAGCACTCCGGATCGAAGTCATGGAATTCCTAAAGAATGGCCTGCTCAGGGAGTACCTACTGCCAAAGGGTAAAAAGACCTGGACCCGAGGAAAGACTAACCCCGGAAAGAAGTCTGATGATGGGCAAGTCCCGACTTCCCCGACTACAAAGAAGACCGTCCATTTTATTACTGGGGGATCAGAAGTGAGCAGGATCAATCGTAGCTCCGCCAAGAGTGCCTGCCGAGCTGCAAGAAATACGAATGGGGTTCCTCGCAAGAACCCGGAACATGAAGTCATCGAGTTCACCAGCGAGGAGTCACCGGGGATCCACCATCCACATGACGACGTCCTAGTCATCTCCTTGCCCATCTCTAACTACCGCATTCGCCGGATCCTAGTGGATAACGAAAGTTCAGCGAACGTACTATTCTATCAAGCCTTCAAGGAGATGGGCATACCCGAGTCCAAACTGATAGGCAACATTAGCCAACTAACCGGGTATAGAGAGAAAAGATGAACACAATGGGGGGCGTACGCCTACCTGTGTATTGCGGGGGGGGGGGGAGGGAGAATTTGGCTCTGACCTTTCAGGTTGTGGACGCTCCGTCAGCCTACAATGCCATCCTGGGACGACCGTGGCTACACGAACTTCAGGCCATCCCGTCCACCTACCACCAGGTAGTGAAGTTCCCCACGAGGTGGGGAATACACACCATTCACGGGGAGCAGACGGCCTCTCGCAAATGCTACTATACCAGCCTCAAAGCAGTGAATACCATCGAAGAAGTTGTCAAGACTACACCACCCGAGGAACTGGAAGAGGTACCACTCGACGACTGTGACCCGACAAGAACCACTTTTGTTGGTGCTGAGCTCGCTCCGGAAGTATGGATCGAACTCACGCAGTTTCTATGATCGCAATTGCATGTCTTTGCTTGGTCCAACAAGGGCATGTCCGGGATAGATCTAGAAGTAATGACACATCTGCTACAGGTCGATCCCCACAAAAAGCACATCCAACAAAGGCGGCAGAGATTCGCTCCCGAAAAGAACCAAGCTATTAATGAGGAAATTGAAAAACTTTTAAGCATTGGATCAGTACGAGAAGTCAAATACCCTACGCGGCTGGCTAATGTGGTGGTAGTAAAGAAGAAAGATGGCAAAAATCGGGCGTGCATCAATATCACTAACCTCAACAAAGCCTGTCCCAAGGACCCATATCCGTTGCCCCATATCGACAACATTGTGAACGCAACCGCAGGGCACGAGCTCTTAAGCTTTATGGATGCCTTCTCGGGGTACAACTAGATCCAGATGCACCCGATGGACCAAGAGAAGACGGCCTTTATGACCAACAAGGGGATATACTGCTATAAAGTGATGACATTCGGCCTAAAAAATGCCGGGTCAACATACCAAAGGCTAGTCAACAAGATGTTCGAGCACCTCATTGGGAAGACCATGGAGGTATACATTGATGACATGCTAGTAAAATCTATCAAAGCTGAGGACCATGCCGGGCACCTTCGCAAGGCTTTCAAGACCCTTGAAAAGTACAACATGAAACTTAATCCTGCCAAGTGCGCATTCAAAGTGTCCTCTGTAAATTCCTCGGCCATCTGGTCACGAAAAGGGGAATTGAAGCAAATTCGACCTAGATCAAGGCAATACGTCACCTCCCACATCCTCGGAACCCGAAGGAGGTTCAGAAGCTCACCGGTCAGCTCGCGGCCTTGTGTAGATTTGTGGAAAAATACTCCGCAAAAACTCAATCATTATTCCAGACCCTAAAGAAAGGAAAGAAATTCGAGTGGACTGACGAATGTGCCAAAGCCTTGGAGGATTTGAAGCACTACCTGACTAGTCCTCTGGTCCTGTCCAAACCTGAGATTTGGGAGACACTTCTACTCTACCTCTCGGTGTCCGAGAAGGCAGTAGGATCACTCCTCGTGCGGGAGGACGGGACCATGCAACACCCCGTCCACTATGTCAGCAATGCCCTACTTGATCCCAAAACCAGGTACACCGCCCTGGAAAAGTTGGTGTTCTCAATAGTCAACTCTGCTCGGAACTCAAACCCTACTTCGAAGCGCATCCCATCAAGGTCTTGACCGCCGACCCTCTCCATACATTGTTCTAAAAACCCAGTCTATCCGGCAAGTTACTCAAATGGGCCGTAGAGCTCGAAGGATACGGCATCGAGTACGAGCCAAGGACGGTGATCAAATCGTAAATACTCGCAGACTTTGTGGCGGAGTTCACCAATGACCTCCAGACCCAGGCGGAAACGGAGGTGGCCCATCTAGACCACGAGTTCCTGTCAGAAGGATCTTTGGTCCTGTACGTAGATGGGGCCAGTAATATCCATGGAAACGGAGAGGGGCTGCTCTTGACTAGCCCCTGGGGCAAAACTTTTCAAAGGGCCATACGACTAAACTTCGACACAACTAACAATGAAGCCGAGTATGAGGTGCTGCTAAGAGGAACCCTCCTAGCCAAGGAGCTAGGGGCTAGAAAGCTGGAAGTCCTTAGTGATTCTCAACTAGTGGTTAACCAAACCAACGGGGAATATCAAGTCAAAGAGCCCTGGTTGCTATGCTACCATGAAGAAATCAAACAACTTAAGGAGTCCTTCGAGGCTTACAATATCAAGTATGTAGTTCAAGAGGAGAACTGTGTGGCCGACGCCTTGGCCGGCCTGGCTACCGCACTGACAACTCCCGTAAAGAAACTGATTGCAGTTACCTGGGTCGAACAACCAATCGCTACCAACAAGGCGGAAGCAGCACCCGTAGATGCAAACCATGGATCTTCAAGGATGACCCCCATAATAACATTCACCCAAAGCGGAACCAAGCCGACCGATAGAAACAAGGCCATACGGCTCGGACGACAAGCCGCTCGGTACACAATGCTGAACAACGTTTTATACCGAAGATCCCTTGAAGGACCCCTACTTAGGTGCATTGACGAACCCGAAATAATGCAAACCCTACATGAAATTCATGAGGGCGACTGCGACAACCACTCTGGAGGACGATCCCTGGCGCACAAAATAATATCAGCCGGATTTTATTGGCCTACGCGAGAGAGTTTGCCAAGAAATGCGATCGATGCCAGAGATTTGAAGCCACCTCCCATATGAGCACCGAACCCTTACACGCGACCATCACCCCTTGGCCCTTCATGTCGTGGGGAATGAATATCGTAGGCAAGCTACCCAGAGGAACGACTCAGAAGGGGTACATCCTCATAGCCACTGATTACTTCACCAAGTGGGTGGAAGCTGAGGCAATGAGGAGCACATGATAAGTAGAAGAACACATATTTTGTGCCGGTTTGAAGTACCGAGATAAATACGAACGGATAACGGAGCACAATTCACGAGCAGCAAAGTCAAGGCCTTTTACAATAAGTTTAGGATCGAACTCGTCTTCTCCACTCGGAGGTACCCCAAAGCTAACGGACTGGCAGAGTCAACAAACAAGACACTCCTTAACACTTTGGAAAAGAAGTTAGAGGATCATAAGTCCCGTTGGGTGGAAGAATTACCCGGGGTCCTGTGGTCCTACCGGACGACCCCACGAACGGCGACTGGGGCTACCCCGTTCTCCCTGGCTTACGGGGAGGAAGCCGTGATTCCCATTGAAACACAGGTAGGAAGCCCCAGAGTTAAATTCTTTCAGCTAGAAAGCAACAACCGCGATCTTATGCTAGGTCGCGAGTTGGTTGATGAAGTAAGAAACGAAGCCTACGCTCGGATGGCCCTAAGACGGCAACAAATAGAGAAATTCTTCAACAAAAGACTGAGACTACGGACCTTCCAAGAAGACGAGTTGGTGCTAAGAAAAGTATTCCAAAACACCAAGGAAGACAAAGCGGGAAAACCCGCCCCCAGTGGGAAGGACCATACGCGGTAATTGGAATTTCCGAGCGAGGGGCTTACAGCCTTGCCAACTTGGACGGGAGGCTCGTGTGCAACAGTTGGAATATTAAGCATCTAAAACGATACTACCGCTAGTATCGTCCCCGGGTCCTTCACGAGGGACCCAATAGATACACCTCTCTACCTCACCTTACTTTCTTTTATTTACGTGCTCTTTTATATTCATCTATTTTACTTTTGATACCAAATACTAACTTGAGCATCGGAGGGGCGATGCCGCGTGCATCGCCCACACTCACGAATCTTCCCTGTTTTGTTCATAATAAATTTATAACAGAAATGGCGAATAAGGCATACGCAAGACATACGCAAAAGCATCAAGAACATTCATAATTAGAAAAGACCACCCTTAAATGCTCGCGGGGGAAGGGTAGCCACAATCCATGCAAAGAAAATTGTTCGACAAAAGCAAAAGACAAATTAAAAAAGCATAAAGTTCGGAAATCCTACAAGAGTTCAGCAGAAATTAAAAGTTCTTGCAGACAGAATCAGACGGTGGCGGACTTGGAGGGCTCGGCAAGGTCAAGGTGCTGGCCGGGCTGTTCCCCACTGTGCAAACCATCAGCATTGGGAGTCTGTTGGGAATCTCTTCGGTAGAGGCCGGCTTGCGACCTTCCTGGTCGTCCTTCTCCGGCTCAAGGGACGACTTCTTTTGCTCGACTTCTTCCTCCGGCTCATCCAGGAAGCCCAAGTTCAGGTCAGGAAACTTGAGGGCAATGCGACCGCGGACCACGCCCATTGCCTGCCCCATCATCATCTGCGAAAGCAACCCGAATCGTTAAAACAGGAAGGGACAGGGGAAAGGACCAACAACATCATACCTCATAAGTCTCGCTGAAGTATTCAGACGTGACGATGGTGGAGTAGTCCAGGCCCTCTCCTCGCTTCAACCGAGCAATCTCACCATCCAAATCGCCTGATTCCTGCCTAAATTTAATATCCTGGGCTTGCTGCTCCTCTCGCGCCGACCCCAGCTGAGCCATCAATGTACAGATCTCCCCCCGAAGAGAGTCAACCTCCGCAGCAGTACGGGCAAACTCTTTCTTCACCTCGGATGACCCCTTCTTTGCCTTCTCCAGCTCCAGTTGGCATTGTCGCAGCTCCTCCTGAGAGTTGGCCAGCTCCCCCTCCAGCTCCTGGACCTTCTCCACAAGCTCGCGGGCCCGAGGACCTTCAGACTTGGCTCTGGCGAGTTCCTTCACTTGGTCTTCCACATGGATGGCCACATCCTTGAGGAACTCCAGCAGATTCATCACGCCCTGCACCAGCGCACAACCCTTGAAAAGGGGAAGCTCACTTCAGAAAACATAAAACAAAAAGGATCCGTTCTCACCTCCAAGACCTTCTGGTCGATGCTGGCCACCCTCTCGAAAGCCTGTCCAAGCAAAATATCCAGAGGAGCCACCGAGCCGGTCAGCAGCCTCTTAGCCCGCGAGATAAAAGCCTCCACATCCACGGGACAACCCTGAAGGAGGGGAGGAGGAGGAGGCTGGACCCGGGACCTCTCAACATCCCAATCATGGGAATCCTCATGCATGCTCTCCTTAGCTCTCCGCTTCCTCTCCTTGCGCTGATCAAGGTCATCCTCCACCTGGATCACCACCCGATCGTCCCTCCTGTCGCCGGCCCTATGGGACTCCTCCTGGCTGTGAGGAACGATTGCCTCTCTTCGTGTTCTACGGTCGTCTTTTTGGGAGGGGGAGAACCAACCCATCTCCTCGAAGAGGGCCGCTTCCTTTCCGACTTACCCACTTCTCCTATCGCTCTTTCCTTCGGCTTCAACACCTCTACAAGGGCCGCCCTGGTCGATTTGATTCCTCTCATCTTCGCGGGAAAATCAATAGTCCTTCCGTCTTGGTACCTAATACTGTCCGCCAAAATGCACCTTCCCGCTCTCAACTCCTTCCACGAGGTTACATCCGCAGCATATGCCTTGTTTACTCTCCGCAACTCCGCCTTAGTAAGCTCGATCCGCTTCAAACCTGCGAAAACAACCATCACATATCAAAAACCAATACAACTTCAGGCGAAATAAAAGATAGCCTAGGAAGCGAGAACCGACTCAAAGTATCATGCTCGATGGGAGTAAACTCAAGGTTCTTCGCATCCATCTCCAGGTAAAACCACCGACTCCACCACCTCGAGGAATTGTCGGGCGCACCAATGACTAGTGGGGGCCTCTCCCCCGTCCATCATGTAGCATAATAATACCACGGTCGATAGGGGTTTAGACGGTAAAGATAATGCCACTCACGGATGGAAGGCTGACCGAGTCCTTGATCCATGAAGATCAAGAATGTTCCCACCAGGTGACACCAGGTTACCGACAACAGGTTGAAGGGGTACAAGCCGTAAGAATTCAACACATTAACAAAGAAAGGATGAAGCGGAAGGTCGACCTTTTTCTCCAGGTTAGGCAAGTAGAATGCTACAAAACCCTTCGGTGAGGCAAAACATCAATCCTCCACCGATGGAACCCTTTAACCGGGGGGAATCCTAGCGAAAAGTTCTAGTTCTTCTACCAATTGACCTACCGAGACAACATCCCTAACTTGATCTCTTTTCGGCGTCGCCTGCTTACAGGTCCTAGACCTAGCAGATTGGACTGGCGGTTCTCCGCCAGAGGAAGAAGAGACTTCAATGATGGGCTGCGTGGAAGGAGAACCTTCATCGGCATCCTGGTCAACTTCCGGGAGACTCCTACCCAATGACAAGGAACCTACCTCTTCCGAAGAGGATGGGTCAGTGGACGGAGACTCATACCATTGGGCAGGGGAACTACTACCCTTGTTCTGGGAATCAGACGACAACAACATTAAAATAAAACAACTTGGAAACCCCCAAAATTCCTATGCACGAACCCTACCACCACCACAAACACAAGAACAAGCACTAACAAGGAATAACTTAAGACGATCGCACGGGGTTAAAGGCTTCTAACCTTAGGCCAAGAAACCAAGCGCGAGGAAAAGATTGCAACCGCCGAGAAATACACCAGCAGGAAGAAAATGAAGGCTCGAACAAATTATGTGGGAGAAGGGTGATGTGACATTCCTTTTGCAGGTGACGGTTCGCCTACCAAACAACTCACTAAACCGCCCTTAAATGTTTGTGTAATTACAGTTACACCACCACTACGCGACAAAATAGGCAACCACTCCTGCGCACAATTTTCGAAAGGCACAACCCGTTTATCAAGATCCAGACCGCACGACCCGGTAAAACACGGATCCTAAAATCTTAAACTTGGCTAAGGGACCTCACCTCCTGTAGGACCCTAGGATCCAAAAATTTGCCAAAAGTCGGTAAAAACTCCCCGCGAGAGTTCCCCATGGTGACGCACAGAACGCTACACATGAGAGCTTGGCTCCCATAAAGAGGGACATCCTACGGGATGTCCCCCACCTATCTCGTGATTCCAGACCCACAAATTGAGCCTGCAAGATAGCTCTACGGAGCTACTTGCACCTCCGTGTAAAATCCACCAAGCTGGATTTTGCAATTGTTGAGTTCACCTCTGGGTAATCGACCCTCCAAGGAGATAGAGACCTCACGAGGTCCCCTCCTAGGCTCCCGATGCCTCCTCACGAGCAGCTTGGAACTTCTGCACTCTGAGCACTTGCGTGTAGCAGGTAGAACCCAACTGTTCGGCCTTGGGGACTCCTTAGCACACTCAACCCCAAGACCGAAGGGGCTATTGTTTGGCCCAAAAATGATTGGGCTAGAAAACTAAGCCCAGGTCCAGTAAGGGTGACAACGGCCCAAGAGGACACACTCAAGCGAGCTCTACGGCCTTCGAACGGAGAACTCGACTAGGCCCAGACCCGGCGCACGGGACCAGGACCCAAAGGGAGACGACCTACCAGCAAGGTCCAGCTCCCGGACAGCCACACAACCTCCATTCACTCTGGGACCATCATCATGGGGACTGAACGAGCAGGCCCAGTGCTCGTGTACGACCTTTGTAAGGGGTATCAAGACTCGAGTCTGAAGCGCGCCGAATCTGGGAGGAAATTTATAACTAGTTCCAAGGGTCCCGACTTAATCACAAATCGAACTTCAACAACTTTAACTTCCCTTTGTTAAGTATATAACATGGTGAACATAAAGCACGAAAATGAGCTAAGGAAATCTTTCGACCATGATAGATTTCGTAGGGAGTCTTATTGAATCTAAGATTCAAGCCACTTCGATTCTGTGTATAGCAAGCATTCATTACTACTTCTCCCCAATATCTCTGACCTATATCTGTATCGGCAGGCATCATTTGTACAACCTCCTTAGAGTTATGTTCATCCGTTCTGCTAAGCCGTTTTGCTAAGGTGTTCTTGCAGTGGACCTTTCCTGTCCTATCCCAGCATCGGCATAGAAGTCCATTAGAGCATTGCAGAATTTTGTACCATTGTCTGATCTTATCCTCTTTAAACCTCTTTGTTATTTTTTACTCGTAGTATTGGCTCCGGTAGGATTATCTTGACTTCATCCTTGCTCTTTAGCAGTCTCACCCACGTGTACCTGAAATAATCATCAATAACAACCAGAGTATAATTTTTGATACCTACAGTGGGTGGAGTCACAGGGCCGAATAAATCCATGTGCAATAGCTCAAGTATTCTATTTGATGTTGTCTTTTATGGATTAGATCTGAAAGACGCCTTGGCTTGTTTTCCTTGTTGGCAAGCTCTGCATACTCCTTCCTTCTTGAAGGTCTCTTTAGGAAATCCGGTGATAATGTTATTTCTGGCTATATAATTAATAGTTTTGAAGTGCGTTAGCCTTTTATCCCATAGTTAGTTGGTCTCTTCCTTATTGAATGCGATGAAGCATGAAGCTTGCTGACCACTTTCCCAATCTATAACATAGAGTCCTCCTTTTCTGATTCCTCTAAGCTTTATTTCTCCAATGGTCTTGTCAGCAATCTCGCAACCTGTACCAATAAAAGAAACAATGTATCCATTTTCACTTAGCTGACTGATGCTCAGTAGATTGTGCTTGAGACTGTCGACGAGGGCCACATTGATAATGCGCATTCCATTTTGCTCGATGCACCCTCTTCCGATTACTCTAGCTTTTGAGTTGTCTCCAAAGGAAACCGAAGGTCCTCTTATTTTCTGAAAGTCTGTGAAGATTTCTTTGTCTCCTGTCATGTGACATGAGCATCCACTGTCTATGATCCATTCTTTTAATTTCTTCGAGGTTCTTCTCGTTGGACCTAGTTCCTGCAAAATAAGGAAATTAATTTTTAGGTACCCGATTAACTGCAGGTCTCGCAGGATTAGTTCTCTGGATTAGTCCCTTAAGAATCTAGACTTTCGTGATCTTGACAGTTTTCTTGTCACCACGTTTTACTACCTTTCCCTTCTTATTGGAGTAATGCATTGAATCAACATGGTAATGTGTAGCGGTGTGCTGAGCCTTCATAGTCTTTTGAATATGAATTGGTTTAGACTCTAGCCTCAACTAGGTGTTCCTCCTACTTGGAGTGTATGCTGGCTTCCTCACAGTCTTAGTAGATTGCTTAGCCTTGCTAGGTTGTGTATGAACCTTCCTAGCAGATGGAATAGTCTACTGGGTTACATACATTGACTTTGCTGGATTCCTCTCAACAGATACTCCTTTTAGTCTCTGCTGAGTGGTCAACAGAGGATTCTTACTTTGCCAGCATTCTTGCTTAGCAACTATTGTTGATCTAGTATTGTCCCCTTTATCTTTCCTAACAGTCTGCTGAACCTTTCCGATTGCTGGGACAAAGATTATTTTCTTTAATTTATGGAATTCAGCATTGCTGGATTCACCTTTTTCAAAACCGATTCCAGCAAAATCATTTGTTCTCCTTTGAACACTTAAAATCTAATCTTAGTTTCTTGTGCTTTTTAAAAACCTGCATTGACAAGGTTTTTGCACAGAGTTTTTATGTTTTAAAACTTCATTCTTCTGTTTTAAACTTTCAAAAATTTCACAAAGTGAGGAGAATTCAGCTTTGAGTTTTAAAAGTTCCTCGTCTGTTGACCTAGATTTTTCAATCTCATTGGTCAAAATAGAGATCTGAGATTTCAACGAGGAATTTTCTTTTACTAAAACATCTTTTAATGCATGAAATCTTGAAAATTCTTCTACAAGAAGTTCTACAGTTACGTCTCCCGAGTCAGAAAAACATGACTCAACAGTATCATGAAATTTTTTGAAGTACAAGCGGCAGACATAGTAGAATTTGTTACCTTATTTCTCGTGACAACTAGAGCTGATTCTGCTACGAGCTCTTCATCAACACCAGCATCTTCATTGATGTTGGCCATAAATACCATGAGAATATCCTATTCATCTTCGGAGAATAGTTTTCATCATCGTGATCTGGGATGCTTGGTATCTCTATCCAGGTCAGTAGAGCTTTGGCAACGACCTTTGACGCGCGTTTCTCGAAGAGCTTTCTTAACCGCTCCCTTTCATCTGGATTTATTCGAGGGCACTCGAACTTTATTTTGTGGGGGGAGTTGCATTCATAGCACGTTCTTGGCGTCTTCTTGGTTGTCCGGTTGTCAGCTGGTTGATTCTGCTATGGTTCCTCCTTTTTGTCTTTAGCCTTCAGAGTAGCTTCTGCAGTCTCTTAATCTGTTCCTCCTGCTCGCTGACGAAACATTCTGTTTCTTTAGGTTGAGATCCACTCGTTGATGTGATCTCCTTTGTTGTGTTGGGTTGAGCTGGATGATCTGAATGGAATGGCTTCTTGGTTTTCCACTTCTGTACGTCTCTCTTCACAAAATATGTTGCATCCTCGGGATGATCTTCAATACATACTGCAGCTCGTACAACTTCATTCTTGTTGATCTACATGATGTCCCATTCATGTGCCTGAATCTAGGCGAATACATCTTTTGTGCTCATGATTGATAGATCTTTCTCCTTTAGGCTCATCACATTGACAAATCAGTCATCTTTTGGCATCTTTGATATTATCTTTGAATTCATGTTGGGAAGTTCGTACATTTTTCACAACTTCTTCAATTATGCTATAATGGAGTTAAATCTAACTTCCACTTCTTTGATAGTTTCACATGGACGCACCTGGAACGACTCATATTTATCTACAAACTATTGAACAACGACCTCTTTTTCTAGGTGGTGTAGGTCTCTGGAGAGAACCATCCCAACTCTGCGATGTTCGCCATTTTCTTTAACCTGATCTTAACACCAAAACACAAAAAAATATGCAAGGAAAATGGATCTGGTCCTAAGCGACTCAGAAGCAGCTAGTCTGTAAAGACCAACCGCTCTGATACCACTTGTTGGTCCCCAATCAGAGTGTTTATAGTTGCAGCAGAATATTAATAATGTCTTGCACTTATCTTGCTGAGGCACGACTCAGCAATTGTTCATAAAATGTGTTTAAGCTCAAATATTTGTTAGTTTTACTTCAGGTTGTGCTCCAACACTTGGTGTGTTGGGTTCCAAAATAAGCAATGAATAATGAAGTAAAAATAGTAAATGAACACCGAATTTATAGTGGTTCGAACAACTGTTCTACGTCCACTTTTCAGTCCTCTTTACTGAAAATTCACTATGATTGATTACAAGGTCAGGCTTGATCTCTAGCATTGAGCAGCTCCTCCTTCTGGTCAACGTGCACCTTCAAGCACCTCGGTCTTAAATCTTCACCTTGACACTCCTTAGTGTGAGGACACACCTCCCTTCTCCTCGGATGTCGAACTCGGGAGTCTTATAGTTCTTCCCAGAACCTTTCCTTTTTGCGGTAGTAGCCCATGATAATCACTCTTGTAGAACAAGGTGACTGCTAGATTCTTTCTAGGATAGAAAGAATCCCAAAGGTATCCTTAGAAGAGAACTTCAAAGGTCTCGAGATTTGGATTCGAAAGCCTATACAAAGCCTCGATCAATTGAACACTTGGATATGAATTCGACAGATGATATCTCTCGTGAGCTTATGAATATATGAATTGTCGAACTCTATTGAACTCCCGAACTTTTTAAGCTCTTCGCAAATTCATCTATTCATAGGCAAAGATTCAAATGTCCATTTGAATCTTGTCCGTTAGACACTAGATGTCTGCTTGCCAATCTCCATTCTCCTTTTTCTGCGAAATGCAGAGACTCTTCAGATCTCCTCCATCACTGATTGGCGTTCTCCTTATTTTAACCGTCTTTGTCAGAATAGATCTTTGAGTTTGAATCTAGAAACCTTCCTTTTGTCTATTGATTATCCTTCCTTTTGATTCATCGGGTTTCTATGTTATTTAGGATCCTTCTATTTCACGACTCCGTATTAAATGTTGATTGCTGTCATGCGTTTGCTGGTAGTTGGTCGTCTGCTGATATCTCAACAATCCTGGTGAGATTCAGTAACAGGCTTGCTTTACTCCTTCAACATTTCGCTAAGTGCTTCCAACATTCTTCATATGTTTGCTAGCCTCTCCAGTGTTTGCTAGCTTCTTTAGCAATCTTCATCTTGATGACTCCTTCAGCAGTTTCTTCTTGTATGCTTGAATCCTCTAGCATTTTCTTTGAGTTTGGCTGATTCCTTCAACAAACTTCGATCCTTTCTTCTAGTTCTATTACAACTCGAATAAGAGTATCCTATACATGACTTTTACAATTTGATACGATTCTAAGGTGCTAGAAACTAGATCGACTAAGCTTTGATGCACCAAAACTAAAATACATACAATTAAGATCAAGGGATTATAATATTTCTACACTAGGCCAATTTATTTGGGCACGTTGCTGCCAGTGCGCAGTTTTGTTTTCCATTGCTCGCTCAATTTCAAGGGAGATAGCCTTGAGCTCATGTGTTGGGATTCTTGTGCAGGATCTTCTCATAATTTTTTGTCTTTTAGCACTCATGTCCAGAATTCTCTTTCCCATTCTATCAAACCGCTTTCTAGCCCAATTTCTCAAAAAGGATTTACAAGCCTCCAATCTCTTTGGCAGTGCGTTTCTTCATCTTGATTCTCTCATTCCCTTAGGAAGCTTGGGATAAGACTTTTGTCAATAAGCCATTTATCCTCCCAATAGAATCTCCCTTTCCCTTTCTCAGTGACAGGGCTCAGCGGGAGTGTAAATTTACAAATAACAGGGTGATGATCTGATCTTGAAAAATCGAGAGCATGAGTTTTATCATCATGGTACAAATCTTGCCAGTTTTTACTGCCCACAAATCGATCAAGTTGCTCAAAGACTGTTGATGGGCCCTCTCTTTTTGTACCATGTGAAGGACGTATCAATCTGTTGTAGCTCTTGAAGATTGAAATCCTGCAAAGTATCTCTAAATTCTTGTAGGTGTGCAATTGATCTCGATTTACCCCCTGACTTTTTTGAATCGAACAAGATTTCTTTAAAGTCTCCTGCAACAAGCCAAACAAATTGAAAGTCACCATACGTGTGGTATAATTTCCTTAAAAGATCCCATGAAGATTTTTGATTGCTATGTGTTGGGTTCCCATAAAATCCTGTAAATCTCCATCTCTTTCCATCATATGTGACATTACAGTCAATGTGGCGTTGGGAATAAGAGAGGATTTGGACCTCAAAATCTTCCTACCAGAGTAACATTAAACCCTCTTTTCTTCCTTCAGGATCAACAAAAAACATTCCCTTAAAGCTAAGACTTATTCTCCAATTGTTATATCTTGATTTCCCAACATGAGTTTCACACAAGAAGACCAAACTCGGGGAGGTGCCAGCCTATAGCCGGCATAATTCATGGAATGCACGAGGACTCCCTAATCCCCGTGCATTACAGACTAAAAAATCATTAGGATCGATAGGATTGCTTTTGTGCAGCCTCCCCGTTGCATCATCTTTAACATTAATTGAAAGGAGTTCAAGTCGTTTGGACTCATTGCATTCAGTATGTGTGTTGATGCCAACTTTCAATGGCCTCTTCTCTCTACTTCTTTTTGGGGAGTGTTGGTGTGCTAGCTTAGTTTTAACTTTGGCAAGTTTCTTCCACTGTTTCTTGTTATAGACTTTAAGTATTGGGGGGGGGGGGGGGGTTGGGTGAGGCTGGATAGTAAGACTATTATTTGTTTCCTGATCTCCAATTTTGGTTTGAGGGGTAGTTGGTGTTAACATGTTAAATTCGACGGGTTGTTGGTTGGTAGGCTCAAGATTAGCTGAGGTTAGTTAGGCAATTAATGGTTGGTCTTTACATAGGGAGGTGGTTGGCTGTGAAGTTTTGTTTAGAGGTGAGGTGTCAGGGGTTGTTTGTTTGTAAGAATTTTTGTGGTTGTAGTTTGAGCTAGAAAGGCTGATGTGGGATCCAGTAGAAGACGTGGATGGTTTAGAAGGGGTGCAGGACTTGGGGCTGTTGGGAGAATATTTTCTCATGTCGCTTTTTGCCAATCAGAGTTGATTCCTTTTCATAGGAGAAGCTTTTATGTCTGGGCCAAAAGGTAGTTCTTTGGGGTTCTGTTTTTCCAAATGATCCAACCCCTCACATGTCTTGAAGGTGTGTCCTATCCTTCCATTATTATAGCAAAACAATGGGAGACCTTTATACTTGATAGGTAGCTATAATTGGTCTCCTCCAACCACCAATGCAATCCCTCTTAAAAGAGGTTTTGTAGTATTTATTATGATTTTCGAGGAGGATACTTACCGAAAAAATTAAGAGCTGGGTCAAGTGTCACCGCACCCCCAATTTCTTTGCCATGGTTTTGGCGTGAGCTGCTGACATGCATGCCATAGGGGCATCATAAACTTTGACCCATAGTTGTGCTTCTGAGATTTTTATGTTGGAAGGTTGCTCCTCTTTTAGATGGTGAATCAAGAACGGGTTCCCCTCAAAATGTCGTGGTTGATTTGCAATCACCCACTTCATCTCTGATAGGTTTGCAAATCTGAAGAGGAACATATTGTGTGTATTCTCTAGCTTCAAATCCTTTTTATGCTCTCTGCGCTTTTTCCATGACCTCCACAATGGGAAATGAGTTCTTAGACTTCTCTATTTGTAGCTTTCCCACCAAACAATTATACTAGGGTGATATATTTTCTTTCTGATTTTCTTCAATATTATCAAGATCTAATACCTCTTGCTCTTCAGCTGCACTCTCCATGGTCAGGGAGTCGATTTGGAATTATGTTAAGACAATGAACAAGGATCGAAAGAATTTAGGGGTTTGGGGTGAGTAGATCAGAGGGGTTGAGAGAGGAAGTGTTGCGGCGGAACCTCACTAAGGAGGGGACGAAACCCTAGAAGCAGGGACAAGCTCTCGTGAGAGAGAGAAAAAAAAATTTCTTGTGAATTGACTTGACTCATATGTTCACCCCTAATAACACTGATCAAATTAAACAATAAAATCTTAAATCTTAGTGTATATTTAAGGTCGACGAATTATAAATCAATAATTATTACTCCCTCCGTCCCACCTCAATTGTCCCACTTTCCTTTTTCGTCCGTCCCACCTCAATTGTCTCATTACTTAAAAAGGCAACTTTTTCACACTCAACAATAAAATATTAATTCCACTCAACTTACTTTACACTCACACTCCTTGGTTATTATGCCCGGTCAACCCGGGACAATTCAGCCGGGACGGAGGGAGTATATAACACATATTATCCACTTAAACATTCTAGGATAATTTAGCAAAGAGTTTGTCTCTTGATAGACGGTCTCATCGTTTTTTATTGTGAGACGGACTTTAATACATCATTTCAATAAGTTAAATATATCATTTTATTTTTTAATATAATATTTTTTTCTGTAAAAAACTAAATTATTTGCAACAAAAAAATACATCATTTACAATAAAGAAATACATCATTTCAATAAATTAAATACATCATTAAATTCATCTCACAATAAATATGATGAGATAGTCTCGTCTGAGAATTTGCCTTTAGCAAAATATGAATACAATGTTATTGCTTTTTGTTGAATTTTCAATTTGCATTGAACTCAAATTTAAATCTCTCACTGGATCATGAAGGCGTGAGCCATTATTTTATTTTGGCAAAAAAAAAATTAAATTGTATGAGTAACACCTCTAATAACATGATTATGTGACTATACTTTTTTTCGGTATTAAAATTTATGTTTTAATTTATTTATCATCAAATAACGAATAATATATATATTTGATGATTATACAACCCAAAATTTTTGAAAGTCAGTTATCTATACACAAACCCCCTCTAAATTAATAAAAAGAAAACTATTTATTTTATCTCAAAAGTTTAAGTTTTAGTTAATTTTAGATAAAAGGTTCAAATATATTCTAAATTATGCAAGTTTTTTCAAATTTATCTCAAACTATTCAATATATACCTAAACTTTTAAAGAATATTCAAATATATCATAAATTATTTTTTCTATCAATAAAAAATTTACTATATTGTCAGAAATTTAAGTCGCACAATGAACTATTTAATCCAAAAATTTAATTTGTTGAATTTGATTTCTGATAATGCAATCATCTAACTGTTAATTGAAAAAATAATTTTAGGACATATTTGCATAGGTTTTAATTGAAACATTTGAATAATTTGAGATAAATTTGAGAAAACTCACATAGTTCAAGATATGTTTAAACATTTTGCCTTAATTTTATCTCAAAAATTCTCTTTTTATTGATTTTATCCTACTTTTGACTTCTGTTTATAAATTTCATCCCATATAATAAATAATGTTAATTCATTATTAATTCACATATTTTTTTTTTCAATGGATGCCATGCCAGCATCCATGTGAATTTATTTATTTATTTTTTAAAAAATAGGAATTAGGAAAAAATGTTGTTTCAAAATTCAACAATAAAAAAATAGAGTATCACACGTCTGTTGATTTTCCAAATTTTAATAAAAAGAAATTTGAAAAAATGAATAAAATTAATAAAATTCTTCTATCACAATAATATCATTTTATAAGGCTTTACTGTATCTCAAAAATAGATAAGTTTTTTTTTTTGAATTAAAAAAATAGATAAGTATTATTACAACTGACCCTAAAACAACAATATAGTGCTGCTAAAAAGTAGGCACAACAGCAAAGTATGATCAAGTTACCAATTCTATAACATAAATAGAATCACTGCATTCCAAAGTCCGGATCTAATCACTGTGTCTAGCCTCCACTTATAGGAGGTATGATAGCCAGTTCATCCCTATCTTTAACAACGACGGACTCGAGGGCGTACTCCTCGTTTAGGGCGAGTACCATACAAGTACGGATCTCTTCAAGCCCTGGAAATTGGGAAATAACCATGTTCAAGCAATCATGTGCAGTGGTACCTGGTGAAACTTCAAGCAACGTGTCCGTCATCCCTGTTAGATCTCTCGCTCGGGCGAAGAACAGAACCTGTACCTTAATCGTGTCATCCTTTTCTCCCTCCTTCTCATCCATCCAGTTGCTGGTGCAGAAAAGAGTTCCTGTCGAAAAACAACCATATTCTTTACTGCAAAAACATCTCCTGAAAAATGGCGTGGCATTACAATGAGAAGAAAGACTCGTGATGTTCATCGAATGATACAAAGAATCAAATGCATATATGCTTGGGGTCACTCAAGTTAAAGTTTCTTGTTTTGTCAATTTCTAATCTACCCTCATGTAATTGAATCTCATAAGGAAAAATGATGGAACTCTACAAGTTGTTTGTCGACCCCCTTAAATAAGTAAACCATTTAGTGAGGAAAAACATGCAGAGCCACAAGTAAACTAAATCATACTCCACTTAAGTGAGAAGCAATCAGTCGATTCTTGCAAGTATACTACAATTGCAATCATTATAGTCGAGCTTTCGCAAGGTCATCTATCCGAAACAGAGTGGTAATACAAGAACAACTACAAAATGCACTCAGATTTTCTTCTTCTTAGAGCATCTATAGAAAAAAGATTTAACTTTTTTAGTATATATTGATGTTCTTGACTGTGCCGGCAATCTCTGCTGGCCAAATTTCACTCCGAATTTATTAAATTGCAGAAACAATTCCTGGTTTTCCAATAACACTGCCACGTGAACTGCTCACTACCAATTTTTTTTACTGCAACTTACTATCAGCAATGGGCCAGAAAAACTATCTAAGATAGCAAATTTTGTTTTTTTACCAAGTCAAATAAAGGAAACAGGGCATATACATATGGATAAAATTCCACTATGAGAGTGTTGAAAAAACACCATCTGGTTGAAAGGTTCTATACATTAGCCCTTTTTCAAGAAACAGCTGCAGTTTTTCCAAAATCAAGCCCCAATTCCTTGGGCCTATGAGAGATGAGGTTTAAGGATTCCTTCCACCCACACATTGTAGAGGGAGAAACAATTCTCCCACTACCAGAAGGGTATCGAAAACACCAGAATTCCACATTAACAGTACAAATGATCATTGTTTTCCTCTGAATTTGAATAAAAATATGATATTGGAACAAAACGGACAAGCAATTGATCGTTAGATTTAATCCACGTTTAAAACATCTTGAACTTCTGAATTCTGATAAAAAGCGATCGGTCTCTGACAAAATTAACATCGCAGAGATCCCAAATAATTAATTAGTTAGATCACTTTTTGTACGCAGCAAAGAATTCTCATATTTGGGTTTTAGTTTCCGTAACCCAGAGCTTTCATCAACAAAAATCAAAATATCCATTTCAAGGTTTCTCGAATGACTGGTGAAAAATGAGCAGAGACGAAGAAAAAGATTGTACCTTCGCGAATTCACTACAAAGACCTCCTCGTTTTCACCGTTTTCAGGCTTCAATTATCAACAAATTGCTGAGGATGAGTAGATAATAGATTCTATATGTTGACTGTTGAGAAATGAGGAAAATGATAGCGTCAGCTCTCAGCTTGCTTTATCTGCTGAAGTGGAATAAATCTAGGGGCTACGTGTAATTATCGGAAGTTTTGGTAGTTGAATGCAAGACTCTAAATATTTGGCCTTTTCAGCCTATTCATTAAATGCTAAGATATCGGAATTTTATTCAAGATAAATTTGGACTCAAATTTTTCTTTTTATTGGAAAATCTTGATCGTCGCTATAATATTTTGATTTTTAATTTAGTTGTGAACCCATATATTTATGAATTATTTTTTAATTTTAATATTTTACAAGAATTTTTATATTACAATTTTTTTCTCTTATAATCATATAAGTAGTAAAAAATAGGAAGTATTTATTCTCTTCTATAAGAAACTCATTCATCTACTTATATATGAATGATATGGATTATATTTTTTTATTTCATCAAAATTTCAAGGTATTTAATTTTATGATTAAGTAATTTTAAGGACATAATTATCTATAAAAAATTATCTTGACTATATTACTTAAATATAATTAAGAAATACAATCCTAACTATTAGAAATAAATTTTGTTAATATAGTTTCCAAAAAAGATATTAATAAAAAAACTATTTGTCTATTCAGCCAACTCATCGAATTTAAGCCATAACTCTATCCAACATTAGATTATGTGGACGTTTTTTTTTAATCAAAATATTTTAATTTTAACCTAGTTATAAATTCGGTATAATATGATCATCCACTAATTTTGGGGAAATTGACATATCCTCTAAATACTATTGATAGAATGATGCTAACAATGAAAAGGTATGCTTCAATTTTGTTGAGTTTGGACTGTTGTATTTAATATGTTCAGGCACTTATTATGACTCTGAAATGTGTTAATCCATTTCTTGATCTACCGAAAAAGACTCAGAGAAATCCAGCATACTAAAAGCCTAAGAAGGAAGGCTAAAGGCAAACTACTCAGATCAAGTCTGTGGGATTCGACGGGCCTCACTGTTCAAAGGACTCATTCAGTGGATGATAGCTCCAGAGTTTCGAAGAGGTGGTTTGGTGTGAGCAATCATAGGCATTTGCCAAAGAGTCAAATCTGTAACACCCTAATCTAATTAATGTGTTAATGAAATATATAAATGTTATAATAAGTTTTAAAAAATGTAAACACCCTCACTTACAACTAAAAAAATATCAATCTGGAAGCCAACATCCAGTCAAGACAATGTTATTCATAGAAAAACATGTCTTTTAAACATTAGAATTTCCATGCAAAACTACTTTGAGATGATTGCGTGAAAAATCACTCAAAGTATATGAGCTTTAAAGCTCAAACCATAAACTAACTCAAAATCAAAAAATACTATTTTATATAGCATACATGCACCAAGCAAAATACTATTTAACCATAATATTATACAGGTCGGAGCATCATTCGATCTTCTGCGCGTCTCCAACTTCCCAAGCATAAGCTTATTTACCTGAAATGTTAATATGAGATGAGTATATAAAATACAGTCAATGTGGGCATTATGCATGTTGGTCCCCGATCAGAGTGTTTTGTATGCAGCGGAAGTATCAATTTAATCTTGCACTTATCTTGCTAAGGTCTCGATTAGCAAGTGTTTATCGAATGCATTTTAGTTCGAATAATCTTTAATTTCAATGTTCTAGTTAATACTTCAACACTTGATGTGTTGAGTTTCAAATATGTATGCGCAAAATATAACAATATAAAGCAGTAAAGAACACAAGGATTTTATAGTGGTTCGAACAATTGTTCTACGTCCACTCTTCAGTCCTCCAACTGAAAATTCACTAGAAGAATGAGTACAAGGCCAGACCTGATCTCTAGCGTTGAGCAGCTCCTCCGTCTGGTCAGCGTGCACCTTCAAGCACCTCGATCTCCAATCCTCAACCGGTGTCGCTCCGTAGAGTGAGGACAAACTTCCCTTCTCCTTGGACGTCGACTGTTGGTAGTTTTATAGTTCTTCCCGGAACCTATCCTTGTGTTGGTGTCGCCCGTAAGAATCACGCTTGCACGACAATCGTGACTGCTTGATTCTTTCCAGAATAAAAAGAATCCCAAAATAACCTGGAAGCTTAACTTCGCAGGCCTCGAGCTTTAGAGATGAAAGCTTATGAAAAGCTTCAGTCAAGAACTTAGCTCGGAAGTGTTCGAGTATTGTAGAGAATGTATTCGATCACTTTTGTTCTCTTTGAGTGTAGAATTTCGCGAAACTCTGAATCAATTAAGGATATCACCTATTTATAGATGAGGATTCAAACGGTTGTTTGAATCCTATCCGTTAGACTCAAAGGTTTTGCTAGCCTATCTGTGTTCTTCCTTCTCTGCAGTGGACAAAGACTCTTCATGTCTCCTCGTCTCTGATTGGCATAGCGTCTATCTGTAGCCGTCTTTGTTAGAACGAATCTTTTGGTGTAGCTCTAAAACCTCCTGTGTGCATCATGATTATTCTATCCTCTTATTGGTCGGGTTTCCTTGTGATTTGTGATCCGCCTGATTCACGACTCAGTAACTTTTCTTGATTGCTGATTGTCGTTTGATGGCCGCTGGCGTGCATCGGGTATCTCCGCAGTTTGAGATAAGACCTTCAGATTCTATTGGATTTATTCCTTCAGCATTCTTGTGATGTTTCTCCGCTTTGCTGGCCCTTTCTTCTTTTCACAATCTTCAACAATTTGTCAAGTTTGCTGATTCCTTCAGGACTTTTACAATTGACTCGATACTCAGTTGCTAGAGCTTTGATGCACCAATACATATTATCCTAAGATTATGAATCAATTACAATCTAAGGGGTTTTTATAATATCTAACAATATTCCTAACAATTTCCCCCTTTTTGGTGCGATCAAAGCCTCTATCTATAGCTTTAATCTTTACTGATCATGGGAAAGCTGATTACTGAGATTACAAAGAATTTTCCTATTAGATCTATTCTCAGCATATCAACTCCCGTAGACTCAGTATCGTTCCTAAACATTCCCCCTTAAAACATCAAGGGTATTGCTCGATTATTCAACAATTTTCATCTGGTAAATGGCTTCAATATCTTTCATCAGATCAGTGATAAGTTAGGATTTTCACCAACTTATCTGATTGTTCTTTGACTAATTGTGTGATGTTCAGATTGTTTTTAGTGTATTTTTCGTGCATGAATTGGCTTTTGTACTTGTAATGTCGTGTTTGATGAATCATGCAGGTTTTTGGTTGAAAACAGAGAAGAGTCGGATTCCCAGTTTCAGGTCCACGTCGATCGACGGGGATACCTCGTCGATCGACGAGGAAATTGGAGAAGAAGCGATCGACGAAGGAGAAGGTCGACGGAAGCAACAAAGCTCAAGTCGATCGACACGTCGATCGACGAGGGTGTTTCATCAGTGTCGATCGATGCAATTCTCCCACGGTCGACGCGCCTGCGGGATTCCTAATCTGAGTCTGCTTTGAAGATAAAGACATATCTAATCCTAGATACTGTTTGATACATCCTTCACTATTATCTGTAGTCGTGTTTATCAGAACGAATCTTTTGGTGTAGCTCTGAAACCTCCTTTGTGCATCATGATTATTCTATCCTCTAATTGGTTGGGTTTCCTTGTGATTTGTGATCCGTCTGATTCACAACTCCGTAGCTTCTCTTGATTGCTGATTGTCGTTTGCTGGCCGCTGGTGTCCGTCGGGTATCTCAGCAGTTTGAGATAAGACCTTCAGATTCTGTTGGAGTTATTCCTTTAGCATTCTTCTGATGTTTCTCCGCTTTGCTGGCCCTTTCTTCTTTTCACAATCTTCAGCAATTTGTCAAGTCTGCTGATTCCTTCAGCATTCTTGATTCTTTTTCCTATTTATTACAACTCGAGTATGAATTCCTATACAAGACTTTTACAATTGACTCGATACTCAGTTGCTAGAGCTTTGATGCACCAAACATATTATCCTAAGATTATAAATCAATTACAATCTAAGGGGTTTTTATAATATCTAACAATATTCCTAACAATGCATATGATTGTTCAAGCTGATATAACATGAAATACATATGCATTATTCACTGTAAATAATAATGATGTCGCACTGTGCATCCAAGGACCTTGTCAGGATCCCGGACCTATTCATGACCCCTGGCGACTATGTTGTGGATAGCGTGAATATGATAGGTGTTCAGTTCCATCATAATCACTATAACATGAATATGTTGGGCGTTCACTTCCAACATAATCACTAATAATGCGATGTCATACACGTCAAATATATCATATCAATAAAAACAATATTAAAGCAACAAATGCATAATTAAATAAATTCCAACACCTGAGGTTTGATGACCTCGAAAGTATCTTGAGCAAGATAAAAAATTAGATTATTATCTTAGTTGCGCCTGATAAACACTCACTCTGTGCATGTTATTGATAGGTTTATGTTTAGATTATACGTTAGACTGAGCCATTACGTGATGTTTTCATGCGTTATTCTTATTCTTTAAGGAAATATTACGTTTGGCTTGTTTGATGTTGTTTTGCACAGATTTTATGCGTATTTGAGTTTAAATGAGATGATTGAGCAAGAACCATAGGAGCTGATCAATGTTGGCATGCACTGAGAGGAGAAAGAGTTAGAATTTGCAGAAGAATTTGTGAAAAAGGAGGCTTCGTGACGAGAACGGCGATCAACCACCAAAACCGGCGAGTGCCTTCCCAAGCCAGCGACCGGCTGCTCCTGCCGGCGACCAAGCTGCCAAACCGGCGAGCTGGCTCCTCCACGGCGATCGCTCATCATGGCCGGCGACTTGATTGCTCCAGCCGACGACTAGCATGCACTCTCGGCGACCACACTTCACAACCGGCGAGCTGCTTCCTTGGCCGGCGATCGCCGGCTGTGCTGGTGGATCGCCGGCCGTGTATTTTTCCCCTCGTGACACACCCGGCGAGCTGCTTCCTTGGCCGGCGATCGCCGGCTGTGCTGGTGGATCGCCGGCCGTGTATTTTTCCCCTCGTGACACACCCGGTGAGCTGTTTTCCCTTCCTGCGCTCGCCGGGCGTGTTTCTCCACTCGCCGGTTCCGCATATTTGACGTAAACTAGCGTATCTTTTGGGCTAAGACTCATATTTTTTTCCATATCTTTGGAAATCAAAAATCCCACCTATAAATATGAGGTCAAAAAACCATGAAAAGGTTCCTGATTTTATTTTCAAAATTCCTAAGGCTAGAGAATAGAGTTTTCGACAGAGATTCAAGGAGAACTTGAAGAGCAGGTCAAGATTTGAAGATTGAAGACTTCCGGGTTTTTAATTTCCATGTTTCTTGTTAATTTGACTCTTCATCTCTTTGTTTTTCCAGAATTTAGCATGATTGGCTAAATCCTTTTGTGGATTCTAGGGTTTTGAAACTTTGAGCTACGCACAAGCCTTATTCAGATGGTGCAGCAAAACCAGTTTGGGGGAAGAGCTGTAGAAGATCCATATACCCACCTCAACCAATTCATTGAGGTGTGTAACACTGTGAAGCAGAACAGAGTAACCCAAGATGTGATTAGGATGAGACTGTTCTCGTTCTCACTCAGAGACGAAGCACGATCTTGGTTTGCTGGACTGGATAAGAGTCAAATCAGGACATGGGAGGAGCTTCGAGAAGAGTTCCTTACCAACTACTTCCCACCGAGCCTGCTGCTGAAGAGGA
>JAPKLW010000120.1:201526-306304 GCA_026898455.1 Plectranthus barbatus | reverse complement strand
TGTCGTGTCATTATCGTGTTTGAGCTTAACGGGTTCGTGTCGTGTTCGTGTTTGAGCTTAACAGGTTCGTGTCGTGTTCGTGCTCACTTTTATCGTGCGTGTTCGTGTCGTGTTATCGTGTCGGGTCAGAAATTGCCAGCTCTAAACACGATTCCTTCTCTCCGTAAGGCCATTTTGTTGAGGAGTTCTCGGAGCTGACTTCTCGTGGTTGATTCCAATTTCCGCACAAAAATCCATCAACGGTCCATTGCAAAAATAGGTTCCGTTGTTGGACCTTATCCTCTTCATAGTCACACCTTTGTTATTATGAGCTAGCAAAATCAGTTCTTGAAGTTGGAGCTTAACCTCGTCCTTTGTCTTGAGGAGCCTCACCCAAGTGTATCTTGAGAGTCATCGATAGCAATGAGAGTGAACCTTTTTTCTCCGATGGTGGCTGGCTTGACTGATTTGAAAAGACCCATATGTAGCAGCTCTAAAATTCGGTCTGTGCTTGCTGTTACAGGACAATTTTTGAATGAAGCTTTGATTAGCTTCCCAATTTGGCAAGCTTTGCAGATACCCTCCTTCTTGAATCCGGTTTGTGGAAGTCCTTCCACTAGCTTGTGCTTGGCCCGATGTTTTGATCGATTGAAAATTTAGATGGCTCAATATTTTGTGCCAAAGCCAATTGGTGCCATCTTGGGAGCTCGTTGCGACAAGACAAGTGTCAGCTTGACCACTCTCCTAATCCAAAACAAGGGTCCTTGATCGATGCTAAATCTGCATACAAATTATAGCATAGGACAAATAAATTTATAAGTACCCGAAGGTTGTCGAACCCACAGGGATAGTGCAATGAAGGGATTCATGTACTGAATATGGTTTTTGAAACCATTGTTTGGGTAATTCAAAACAGAGATTTTTGGGTTTTTCAGAACAATTAATTTAAAGAGATTAAAATAAATATTAAAAAGCACAGATTCTAGGGAAATCTACCAATCTGATCAACATGCAAGAAACAAATATTCAAACCCAGAAAAGATATTTTGGTGGAAAATCTATTAATGTGGAATTAATTCCTTGGTCGGGCAATTAAAACATAAATTACTAATTAGTGATTTATCTCCTCTCGGTCTCAAAATACACCAATTAATCAATTTCATAAAGATTAGATTTTTCCTACGATTGAATTCTTCTTGGTCGGACAGAAAATCAAAGTATTAAATCCTAAGTTCCTATTACTAACCTTCACCTCTCAGTCCTTCAATTAATAACTGTAACCTACCTCAATCTTCATCTCTCGATCATTCGATGAGAATAGATTTAAAACAAAACATAGGATTTAAACCAATTAAAAAGGGTTTGAACAATTGAATCTAAAAATGCATCACAGATGGAGAAACCCTATAACCTGTTTAGGGTTCTAGCCTAACATATTAAAGAAAAACATTGCAGGGAAAATTAAAGATTGCATTAAAAATAATAAAGGTTTAACAAAAATTAAAGAGGAATTCTCAAAAACATAAAGTGAAAACAAAAAATTAAAGCAAAAATTAACAATTGAATGATAACTAAAAAGAGACAAAAGAGAAGGGGCCCTAATTCTGAGCTATTCAAGAGTTTATATAGTAGTAGGGTTGAGGCCTTGGATAGTAGGAATTTCCTTCTTGAATTGATGGCTTCAAAAGGAATGATTTTCTTGGTAGAAACTTCTCTTTTGGGGTCTTTATTGCTTCCAAATTGATGTGTAACTTGAATCCCAAGCAATTCTCGCCCAAATTATGTGGAAAAATCCCAGAAATTCGCCAAAAAACTTCGCCCCGGCTGAGATGGCTTTCTTTTCGGTCGAAACAGAGACCATTTTCGCCACTTCCGACCCTTCTGCGCAGTCTCACGGTTTTGACCATAACATTCACTCCCGAGCTCTGATTGACCCGATTCCAGTTGCGTTGGAAAGTTACTTTAAAGATCTTTCAAATGAAATGCTCCATTAGCTCAGATTCTATCGGTGGAAGAAGTAGTTTCTGTTCCTTTGAACATCTGCTGCTTTCGGTACGGGTTTTCCATTGGATTTGACCTAAAACCTGTGAAATATTACCATAGCAAGCATAACACCCTCTAATATATGCTCATGCTCAATTTATTCAAGAAAACAAGCTAAAATGCATAAAAGAAAAGAAAAACAAAGCGATAAGTGAGTAGAAAAATGAGCTTATCAAACCCCCCAAACTTAAACACTTGATTGTCCTCAATCAACAAAAGAAAAAATCAAAAGTTCAAGCAGAAGAGTAGTGCAATGCCTCAAAAGATTCATCACATTAAAACTCGAAAATCCACAAGACATCTGCACTTTTGAAAGAATCACAAAATCTGTAAACTATGGAAGACTCACATGGGAAGTGTTTCGGTCATTCACTCAAGTATTTAGGGTAATTATGAGATCACACACAAGTCATGCAAATCAAGTTCTACCATATGCTTGCAAATATTCTAAATCTCCACAGCAAATATGTGCACACAAGTCTAAGATCAGAAAGGACTTTATTCAAGGTTATAATGTAGGCTTTTTGTGAAAGGTAGGGAAATATGGCCAAGTGACTAAAATCAATCAAGTTGTACTTCCTCAATCAATCCAAACCACCTTCTATGAACATCTACCCTTCTCAAATATTCAACATCAAACAAGGCTCTTTTATTTACATATTTTTCTCTCTCTTTTTTTTTCACACATCCTTTTATGCTCTAAACAATTTTGGTTATACATTTGAGTTTATAAGGATTAAACACAACAACTATTTATTTTCTTTTTTTTCTTCTTTTTCTAGAGCCCAACCTTATCTTTTGCTTTTACCCTTTTAATAATATCTTATCCTTCTCAAACAAATCCCAACACACTCTCATAGACAAGAGTTGATTCCCCTATTTATTTCCACTCATAGACAAAGAAAGAAAATATCATAGGCTCAAAAGGGCTGACTAGGGATAACATTCAATTAGGAAAATGTATGGGAAAATAGGCTAAGGAAAGATGGCCTAAAATCACTTCCTAAACATGTGCACACTAGCAGTCTTGAAAAAGAAACAAAGCAAGTTCTAGAGAAACTCAAAATTGCAGACACACTCACAATCAAAATTCAGGCTCAAAAACTCACACTTGGAACAATTTTTCTTCCATAGTAAACATCAAATCATCATCTAACTATCATGCCAACGCAAGTATCAAAACAAGTAATCCTGCGGTATTATACATTCATGGGCATACTCAACCACTATCACAATCAATGCAAACTAAAGTCAATCAATTCTCATCTCGCATCAAAGTCCTAGGGTTCAAACATGCTCAAGTTCCCACAATCTCGCGTCTTATTCTAAAAATTTTCCCATGCAGAAATTTAAATAAAGCAATTAAAAGATAGAAAAGAGTTTCGAATCTGTAAATCTTCCTCCCCCCAAACTTATTCAAAAATTAGAGAGAATAAGTTTGAAAGTCAGATTCAGAATTCGAAACTGTACCTCAATTGTTGGCCTCAGACACCAACTTTTTATCTCTCTTTCTTCAACTCTGACCGGCGTGGATTTTGGGCTGTTGGCACTCCATCTCGGCCGTGGCGAACATCATCTCGATCGGGATGGAGCCTTCTAGTCGACCTCCTTTTCGATCAAAGTGTACCACGCCTCGAGCTTCTATCTCGACTGGGATCCTTTGCTCTCGGTTGTTCTGCAGCATTTTGTCTCGACCGAGTTGTTACCTATCTCGATCGAAACTGACTTCATTTTTTTTTAAAAGACAATAAAAGTGAAATAACAGAATAAAATAGTGTAGAACGAAATAAAATAAAGAAAACGGAAAAACATAATGGGTTACCTCCCATTCAGTGCCTTATTTACCGTTGTGGCTCGACTCAGCTCAGCTCACCAAGGCGGTCGAGTCCAGACTCGTCGACCCCTCGAATCAATCATGAAGACTTTCCAGTTTTGAATGATGGTGGTATACTCGGAAGGAGGCAGCTTAATTGCCGATTTCACTGACTCGTTTCCTCGTTCCCACCGGATGGCTTCTTCTTCTTCCTCCGGTGTCTCGTCATCTTCTTCCTCTTCTTCAGCAGTAGTAATCTGGTTGCACTCCCCTTTCCTCTTGTTCTTGTCTATGCAGAATGTAATGGACTCTTCATTCTCTCTCAAGGTGATTTCTCCCTTCTTGCAGTCAATCAAGACACCAGCTGTGTTGAGGAACTCTCTTCCCAGGATCATTGGAGTGTTGGCATCTTCCTTCATCTTAAGGACAATGAAATCTGCAGGGAAAATCAAGTGACCAACACGAATCAAAACATCTTCTACAATTCCTTTGGGCTTGGACACAGATCGGTCCGCCATCTGGAGGGTAATTGTAGTGGCTCTCATCTCCCCTATTTCCAGCTTTTTGTAGATGGACCAGGGCATCAGATTGATGCTTGCCCCGGTGTCACAAAGCACATTATGGAACTCTTGCCTCCAATCTCGATAGGTATCGAGAGGCATCCTGGGTCAGACCTCTTGATCGGGATCTGCTTCTGTAAGAGTAGGCTGCATTCCTCATGGATCTTCACAGTTTTGTTTTCCACGAACTGCTTCTTCTCGCTCATCAGCCTCCTTAGGAACTTCATGTATCCCGGTATCTCCCTGAGAGCTTCAACAAGAGGTATGTTAATATTCACTTTTTTAAGATTTTCAACAAAATGAGTGAATTTAGAATCTTCCCTTTTTTAGCGAATCTCTGCGGGAAAGGCATGGGAGCAACTGGATCAACTCTTCTCACTTTCTCTTTTTCCTTCTCGCCCTGCTTGGCCTTCTTTTTGACTGGGATAGGTTGATCGCGGTCGTCCTGCTCTGCTCTGTCTTGACCGTGTTTCCTTCTATCTCGGCCGAGTTGCTTTCCTTTGCCTAGACCGGGATGGGCTCCGTCTCGGTCGAAACAGAGAGGTCTTCCACGGGATTTTTCTCCTCTGTTTCACTCAATCCTCCTTCCGGGTTGCTCGAACCTTCATATCTCCTTCCAGATCGAAGCGAGATGGTATTGAATGACTTCTCCCTTGTTGGATTTTTTTCCATCATGCTCGGAAGTTGCCCCGGCTTGTGCTGATTTCCCAAGGTGGCAGAAATCTGACTCAATTGGGTGTCCATCATTTCCAGATGCTTTGTCATCAGTTGCATGTGAGTGGCCATCCCTTTCACTTCAATCTCCACCTTGCCGAACCTGTTGTCTGAACTCTTTATGAATTTTTCCAGTGTCTCTTCCAGCACAAACTTCTTTCTCTCCACGATCTCACCTATTGTACCTACATCAAAGCCAGGTGGAGGGTGATCTGCAGCAGTGGGGTTAGCATAAGAAAAACCAGGTTGAGATCGCCCATGGTTATAGTGATACCCCTGATTACCTTGGTAGTTATTGTGATAACCACCGCCAACGTAGTTCACCTTCGAATTTGCAGCTCCAGATGAACTGTCTGCTCCTCGATTGATGTAGTCAGCTTCCACCGGAACAATCGCCATGCTTGGCTCAGCTGTAACAGCAACAACCTTAGCAGTTCCCAGCTTCTCAATTTCCTCTCGGAGCTTCTTCACTTCCGCAGCCACATCGAACTCCGACTTTGTCACCACTGCTTTGACTGGCATCTGTTTCTTAGTTGGCCATTGATGACTGTTTAGTGCCATGTCTGCCAACAACCTCATACTTTTTGCTCCACTCTTCTTCATCAGGATCCCACCAGCAGATGCATCCACCATCTCCTTCATGTGAGGATTCAGACCCTCATAGAAATGACAAACCTACATCTCAAGATCAATTCCATGTCCAGGGCAGAGTCGCAGGAGGTCCTTGTATCGTTTCCAAGCTTCATGCAGGGATTCATCATACAGCTGCTTGAATGTAGTGATGGCAGCTTTCCTCTTCAGTAGCAGGCTCGGTGGGAAGTAGTTGGTGAGGAATTCTGCTCGCAGCTCCTCCCATGTCCCGATTTGGCTTTTGTTAAGCCCAGCATACCAAGACCTTGCCTCGTCTCTTAGTGAGAATGCGAAGAGGCGCATCCTAATGACGTCCTGGGGGACTCCATTCTGCTTTATTGTATCGCACACCTCGATGAACAAGTTGAGGTGGGTGTATGGATCTTCCACTGCTCTCCCCCCAAACTGATTCTGCTGCACCATCTGTATCAGCCCTGTGCGCAGCTCAAAATTGTTGGCGTTGATGCTAACCCTGAATCCTGCTTCCTCCTGCTGTGGTAAAAATCGGTCGAGAATAGACCTCTGTGGGACCACCACCTGTCTGTTGTTCAGCTCCGCCAGTCGTGCGGCTTGCTCTGCCAGAATAGCTTGGGCATCAAGAAGTTGCTCTCTCATGTTTTGTATATCCTGTAGCAGCTGTCTCTGTTCTTCTGGTGGCATGTTTTGAAACGGGGCTTCCGGATTTGCTTCCATCTCAAAATTCAGCTTCTTTCCCTTCTTTCTGTTGTTTCTGCAGGCTGCTTCAATCTCAGGTATAAAGGGCTCAAGTGTTTTCCCTTTGTTCCGCGTGTTCATGCACCTGCACAGAAAACGAGGGAGAAATCAGATGATCCCGGCCGTGGTGGACTTAGTCTCGGCCGGGATGGACGCTTCTGTCTCGGCCGTTTTGAGATTCAACTCGGCCGAGACAGACACTACTCTGCAAAAAAACTCACACGAAAGAAAACACAACAACAGACCCAAAGACAAAGAAAAAAATAACACCAAACTCGAAAATAAAAAGAAAAATTAAGAAAATACAACCCAATCCAGAAGTTCTTCAAACAATCCAGTAATGACTCGCCGTCTGACTATCCCCGGCAACGACGCCAATTTGATCGATGCTAAATTTGCATACAAATTATAGCATAGGACAAATAAATTTATAAGTACCCGAAGGTTGTCGAACCCACAGGGATAGTGCAATGAAGGGATTCATGTACTGAATATGGTTTTTGAAACCTTTGTTTGGGTAATTCAAAACAGAGATATTTGGTTTTTTTCAGAAAAATTAATTTAAAGAGATTAAAATAAATATTAAAAAGCACAGATTCTAGGGAAATCTACCAATCTGATCAACATGCAAGAAACAAATATTCAAACACAGAAAAGATATTTTGGTGGAAAATCTATTAACGTGGAATTAATTCCTTGGTCGGGCAATTAAAACCTAAATTACTAATTAGTGATTTATCTCCTCTCGGTCTCAAAATACACCAATTAATCAATTTCATAAAGATTAGATTTTTCCTACGATTGAATTCTTCTTGGTCGGACAGAAAATCAAAAGTATTAAATCCTAACTTCCTATTACTAACCTTCACCTCTCGGTCCTTCGATTAATAACTGTAACCTACCTCAATCTTCATCTCTCGATCCTTCGATGAGAATAGATTTAAAACAAAACAAAGGATTTAAACCAATTAAAAAGGGTTTGAACAATTGAATCTAAAAATGCATCACAGATGGAGAAACCCTAGAACCTGTTTAGGGTTCTAGCCTAACATATTAAAGAAAAACATTGCAGGGAAAATTAAAGATTGCATTAAAAATAATAAAGGTTTAACAAAAATTAAAGAGGAATTCTCAAAAACATAAAGTGAAAATAGAAAATTAAAGCAAAAATTAACAACTGAATGATAACTAAAAAGAGACAAAAGAGAAGGGGCCCTAATTCTGAGCTATTCAAGAGTTTATATAGTATTAGGGTTGAGGCCTTGGATGGTAGGAATTTCCTTCTTGAATTGATGGCTTCAAAAGGAATGATTTTCTTGGTAGAAACTTCCCTTTTGGGGTCTTCATTGCTTCCAAATTGATGTGTAACTTGAATCCCAAGCAATTCTCGCCCAAATTATGTGGAAAAATCCCAGAAATTCGCCAAAAAACTTTGCCCCGGCCGAGATGGCTTTCATTTCGGTCGAAACAGAGACCATTTTTGCAACTTCCGACCCTTCTGCGCATCTCACGGTTTTGGCCATAACTTTCACTCCCGAGCTCCGATTGATCCAATTCTAGTTGCATTGGAAAGCTAATTCAAAGATCTTTCAAATGACATGCTCTATTAGCTCAAATTCCATCGGTGGAAGAAGTAGTGACTGTTCCTTTGAACATCTGCTGCTTTCGGTACGGGTTTTCCATTGGATTTGGCCTAAAACCTGCGAAATCTTACCATGGCAAGCATAACACCCTCTAATATATACTCATGCTCAATTTATTAAAGAAAACAAGCTAAAATGCATAAAAGAAAAGAAAAACAAAGCGATAAGTGAGTAGAAAAACGAGCTTATCAGTCCTCTCACCATTTCAAGCATGGTGAGCAACTCTCTTTCTCCGGTCATGTGGGCCGAACACCCACTATCGAGAATCTAAGCACACTTTTTCTTCTTGAGTTGACTCCGGTGTCCCTGTACCTGCAACACAGAGAAGGTTAGACTCTAGGTACTCGAGCTTCTGCGGGTTCTACAAGGTTAGTCTTTGGAATCCATCCTTTAGGAATCCAAACTTACTTCAGTTTAAGCTTTCGTGAATGCTTCTCCACCTTACTCTTCCTTCTTAAATAATGTATGCTATCTTGATGTATGTTAAAAGGAATGGTGGGTGTGTGTGAACTCTTTCGGGAAACTGAGTTCCTGGAAACCAAGTTTCTAGAATCTAAGATTCTGTTTGAGTCACGGAAACCAAGTCCTGGATGTAAAGTCTTCCTAGCCCTTGAAAGAGAAATTTGTTGAGGCTCAGACCTCAAGTAGGTGTTACACATACTAGATTTAATCCTTTTCTCATAAGAAGTATGATTAAAGAACCTCAGATTTTTTTAAATCTGGACGTGAAACTGACTATTTACAAAACTCTGTTTCAGTTTGCTGAAATTTGTTCCCTCGCAGTTGGAACATTCTGCTTCACAAATTTCTTATGCTTGTTTGGCTTCCTATCAAGGTTATTCAGTTTGGGAACTGAATTCATTTTCAGTTTTAGAACTGAGTTTGGTTTTGGAATTGACTTTTTCCCTTTACCCTAATCAGCCAAGTTGGAGTTTTGAACAACTCCTTTGCCCAACAACTTTACTTCAAAACTAGAATTTCCTTTGAAATGATGATCATTAGTTTTTCCAGTTTCTAAAGTTGATGCATGGTTGCTCGAAATATCCTCATTGAAACCAAAACCTGATTTGTTAGAGGGATCTCTTTGACTATTCAAGGCCTCTACAACCTTGCTGAAACATGAATACAGAGAATAAATCAGTTTTTTATAATGAGCAACTTGAATTTTCAAAGAATCACATTCCTCAGCAACATTTTGAAAATTTTTAAGCAAAATGGAATGTTCATCTTTAAGTTTGGTCAGTTCCTCACTTAGTGACCTCAATTTCTTAATCTCATTGGTCAAATTAGAAACTTTAAGCTTCAGTGAGGTGTTTTCACCAACTAAGACATTTTAAGCTTGTAAAACTTGGAAAATTCCTTAGAAAGATGTTCGAGGGAAAGATCTTTTGAATCCGAGCAAATAGATTCAGAATCCTCGTCTATGCATGCAATGGAATTAAAAACTGAGTTAGAGTCAATTACCAATTTTTCAGTTTCTGGATCTTCAGCTTCAACATCTGAAGTATCCTCGCCAAGTGCGACCATGAACACCAATAAGGCTTCCTGTTGCACTTCGTCATCTGAGGTATAATAGCCATCATCGTTGTTTGAAAGAAGCTTTGTCAGCTTTCTCATCTGCTCTTCATGCTCAACAATTGAGTTTTCTTCTTTCTCTTTTTGTGTATGTCATTGTGGGATAAGTTTTTGATGCAGAGGCACTTGATCTATCAGCTTGATATTACTTTTGTGGTCCCTTTTGATATCCCTTTTTACAAAGAAGGTCGCATCTTCTTCGGCTTGTGAAGTTGCACATCGAACAACTTCATTTTAGTTCACCATCTATATGTCCAACTCATGTGATTGTAACTAAGCAAACACATCTTTTGTCGATATCTTCGACAAGTCCTTCTCTTTTAAAATTATGGTTTTGACAAACCAATCTTCTTTCGGCATATTGGAGAGAATTTTTGCGTTAAGATCAGCAATTGCATATTCTCTCCCCAAGATTTTAAGCCCACAAACTATGGCATTGAACCGAGCTTCCATCGACTTGATATTCTCTCCTTGAAACATCTAGAAAGATTAATACTTAGCAACACAAATTTGTAATTTGTTGTGTTTCATCTGGTCGGTCTCTTGGCTAAGAGTGCCAAAGAAATCCCGTACTTACTTCGCATTATCGTACTCGAGAGCCTCTTCAACCAGGGCCACCGGTAGGGCTTGTAGAATCAGCTCATTCTCCATTAGATCGAGGTGAGCAAAAAATTTGTCTTCTATTGTCTATTCTACGTATGGGTTCTCAACGATCTCTAGACCATTTGCTCCTTCGAGCTAAGTATTGACATTCGTGATCTTCAAAGTTCCATTGGCTATTACTTCAGCCATCTCGGGATGGATGTTCTTCAGCATGATATTGAATCTTTTCTTCCATACATTGTACTTCTCTGCGGAGTACTTGGGAATCTTGACAACAATCATCATCTTGAATATCTAAGCTTGATCAACAAGACAGAAACAAGTGCAAGGAAAATAGATCTGGTCCTAAGCGACTCAACACAACCAGTCAATCTATAAGGATAACCGACATGTGATATCACTTGTTGGTCCCAAAATCAAAGTATTAATGTATGCAGCGAAAGTTTTAAACGATCTTGCACTTGCTAAAAACTGACTTCTGACTCAGTTTTCAATTCTGGTAAAACTCAGTTTTAGCTTAGAAGGTTTAACTTTCAGTTTTCAAATATACACTTCAATACTTAGCCAAGTATTGAAGATTTCAAACAATTACGAAATCTTACTATGCAACAACTTCAAGAAAGAAGTATATAGCGCATGATATTATAGTGGTTCGGAATTAAAGTCCGAAGTCCACTCTGTAGGATTTAATTTGGAAATCTACTAAGTCACAGAATACAAGTTCTCAGGGTTTATGGTTAGTCTGTTGGAAATCTCTGTCCTTGGGTCTGCTAAGGTCACTCGCCCAGAACTCTGATTCGCTCCTTCTTCAGCTAGAAGTGATAACGCACCCTGCAGCCTTCAATCTAGATGGTTGGATGTTTTCTATTCTTCCCAGAACTTCAGTTGGTTGGTTACGCCCGTTAGAATCAGTATTCCAGAGTAGAATACTGACTCTTGTGATTATTACTTGAAAAGTGATAATCACCAAGTGATATCTTAAGTGTAGAGAGCTTCAACCTCGTGCACTTTGAAACACGACAAGGAACAATCTTAGTCGGAAGACTTATGCCTCGTGTTCAGATAACACGGAGTTTTAGAGAGCTTTAAGAGCTGTTAGCTTTTTAGTTTGAAAGAGCTTCGGCTATAATTTTTGCGTGATTCATGTTGTTGATTTTATCGAAGTGTTGAGCTATTTATAGGCTGGGTTGAATGACAATTTGAATTCTGCCCGTCAGACTCGTCGATCTAGCCATTAGAGACAAAGACTGGGTCGTCCAATCATATCCCGTTCTTCTGGTCTGCTCTGCCGTCTGCTTTTCACTTTTGGCAGTGCACTTTCTACCTGCTCTTGTAAAACTAAGTTTCAGTCGGAGGAATCTAAGTTCAAGTTTACTCGTACTGGGTCGTCCAATCATATCCCGTTCTTCTGGTCTGCTCTGCCGTCTGCTTTTCACTTTTGGCAGTGCACTTTCTACCTGCTCTTGTAAAACTAAGTTTCAGTCGGAGGAATCTAAGTTCAAGTTTACTCGTACTGACTTTTTGATTTATACTTTAAGGAATCGTAAGTCTGGCTTCCAATTCCACTTCGGATTTTTTGTGTCTTCTTGTTTTTCACGTGCTCTTGAATTTTGAAATTGAATACTGACATTCTCCAAAGTCAGTTTAAGTTTCTGCTCTTCAGTGAAAAACTCCGTTTCCAGATATTCTATGTTTCAAGCTCTGAAACATAGTCTTCATCACTTCAAGTTTCTTAGAGTCTTTTCTTTAAGTTCTGAAACTTTATTATCGAGCTTTGGCTTCTTCGAATATCATCTTCATAAATTAAGTTTCTGACAACTCGATCTTCAACTTCAGTTTCTAGTCTATTACAACTCAAGTTTTATACTATACAAGAATTACATGAAGGACCATACTAGAAACCTAGAAGTTGAGTTTGACACACCAAAACATCAAATAAGGGAGTAAACTAAAACTCAGTTTCTAACAATTTCCAGTATATGTTCATGTTGAAAGTTAGCAATATCTTGTATTAATATTAATCTATTGTTATTTTAATAATAAATTCAAACACTAAAATGTGATTCCCGAGATGTTGGATTTTCTTCACCATTCTCGTATTTATTTTTCTTTTATCTGTTGTAATATGTAAATTAGCCTTTTAAATTAGTTGTTAGAGTTTCTTTAGAGAGGCATTTGTACAATATATTTGAGTTGTAATAGATACGAGCTCCAGGACTCAATAAAAATAACCAAATTTGAATAATACTACTAATGAATAATAGTTAAGAATATTAATGACGTATGATCAATGATCAAACAACAACAAAGTCACAGTAATAAGGAAGTAGTGTTTGACGATTAAAGAGTTGAATAAATATTTCAGCAGAGTAACTGTTCAGCTAAAGTAGAGTTCTTGTGTTGTCAAAATGATATTGGATCGCCTATTTATAAGAATATAAGGCCTTTAATTTTACACAAAAAACTCTAACCCTAGATTGCGGTAGCCACATGTATTCCGAGAAATTTGGGGTCTTGTTTGAGCCCAACTTAATCGGGTCGTTGAAACTTCTACGCACCAATTGCCAACCTACTTTTTTTCAATAGCTAGTCAATTAGTGTAATGATTAGTGGACCGGGTTAGTACTTTGCATGTTGATGACACTGATTTGATCGTCTCCTTCCACGTTCGACTTCTTAGAACCAATGAGTGGGTCGAACCATCTTGTCTCGACTCAGGCTTTCCGGCCAGATATGCGTTTGAACTTGGCGTGGCCCATTTATGACATATCCCATAATTTCTTACAGTGATATTTCCAATGAGATTTATGTAGCTTTTGTTTTGCATGATTTTCTGCTTCTTTGGAACATATTCATTGTATTTGCAAATTTCTTATCCTAATCAAAGTAGGAAATAAAAATACTTAAATCTTATTTTATCTAAATGATAAATAAAAACAAATAATACCAAAAAAATATGATTCCTGTCTTAAGAACGTGGGCCACTAGCTCAATTTAAAGCTAGTGAACATGTAAAATTCTTCAAAATGCCATAATTAAATGGACCCATCTTTAACTACTTTGACTTTGATTTCACATAGTTTTCCTGTACATGTATTGAGCCCAAAGTTATTTAACTAAAACATGCAATTCATCCTAAAATTTCTTGGATCAAACTTCTGTAACTAGTCTACCTAGCACTCGAACTGACACTTAATTTATCGAACCTTGGATTGCATCAGTGGGCTCAACTCCTTAAATTATAAAATTATAAAATCTCCTTAAATTAGGAGTTTTTTAACTCTTTTCCGTCACTTTGCACTCGATTTATTTTCTCCTTTTTAAGTACTTTCTCCGTCCGCAAGATTAATCATTTTTTTTATTTTCGTCTGTCCCGTAAGATTAGTCTCATTTTTTAAAATGTTTTTTAAAATGGAAAAAAATCTTCTCACATCAATAAAATATTAATTCCACTACACTCACAAATATTGGTTACTGTACCGAAACCAAAAGGGAACCAAAAGGGACTGATCTAATGGAACGAAGGAAGTAATTTTAGACTATGTAATACATTTTTTTTAATTGGAGAATAATATTTAAATGTGGAAGGGTGCCCTAAACATAAAATCAAATTCATAACTAATGGATTATAGATAAAATATTAATCTAACTTTATGTTCGGAAACACGTAACATGTTTCTTAGACTCAAATACTATGTATAAATATTTTGACTCAATAATTGAATTAACTCCTTAAACAGAATTGAACAATAATAATAATAATAATAAAAGAAATGACATAGGCAAGTTGTATAATATACAATGTTGGATAATACAAGGAGACGCAATTTTGACTCCCCAATAGTGTAAACTGATATCACTTGATATTATTTTTAGGTACGTTTCTTATCCAAGAAGGAATTAACATTATAATAAGAAAGTAAAATCTCTAAAAAATCTTTTTTTTCCCCTTCATATGAAGTATGGATCCTATCATAATTCTAATCATATGTGGTTTAGTGGATCTTTTAATTTAACATCATGAACTCGATTTGTCCAGTAAGTACTAGTTGATGGTTCTAAAAAAATATTTACAACTCTAAAATACAGAAATTGTATAAATTAACTTGTTTAATGTTAGTCCGAAATCAAAGATGTATTATTTGCAGTGGAAGTTTAAAATGATCTTGCACTTCTTAAAATTAAAAGTCAGTTTTCAATTTTAGTAAAACTTAGTTTAGCTCAGAGTAACTTTTATGTATACACTTCAATACTTTGAAAGTATTGAAGGTTTCAAATAAGTATGAAAACTTAATATGCAGAAACTTAAATCAAGTAGTAAATGAGATGGGATATTTTATAGTGGTTCGGAGCCTCAAGTCCTACGTCCACTCTTCCGGACTTAATTGGGAATCTACTAAGTAAGAGAATACAAGCTTTCTCACGATCTATACTAGCCCGTCGGAATCGGTATTCCAGAGTAGAATACAGACTGCTGTGTTTATTACTCGAAAAGTATTAAACACCAAGTAGATAGCTTAAGCTTGGAAAGCTTGAGACTCGTGCACTTAGACAGATACACGGAATGAGTGGCTTGAGCAAAGATGCTAAGCCTCGTGTTCAGACACGGAGATTCAGAAACTTTTTTAGTGTTTTTGAAATTGCAATTTGACAGAGTTTTGACTAAGCTTTTCGAGAGTTTTTGATATCTTTTTCTATCGAAGTGGCCTCCTATTTATAGGCCGATATCTCGACAATTCAAATTTTTGTCCGTTAGAGACAGAAATCTATCGGTTAGAGACAAAGATTGGATCGTCCAATCATAGTCATTCTTCTGTCTGCACTGCTCTGCTCTGCTCAGAACTACATTTGACTTTTGGCAGTGTATTTTTCATCTGCTCTTGTCACACTCAATTTCAGTCTAAAAATCATAAGTTTAAGTTCCTCGTGCTGATTTGTTGATCAACACTTTAAGGAATCTTCAAAATTACTTTGAGCTCCACTCGGATTCCTTTTGTCTTCTTGAATTTTACGTGCTCTTTAACTTCTAAAACTGAAAGCTGAAATTCCCAAAATTCAATATTTAAGTTTCGGCTTCTCTTTAGTGAAAACTCAGTTTCCAGAAACTGAGTTTCTGGATATTTTAAGTTTCAAGTTCCCAAACTTGACTTCAGTAATTCCTAGTCTCACAGAGTCTTCATTTCATGTTCTGAAACGTGATTATTGACATTTCGAGCTTTGACTTCAAATAATTTCCTTCTTCAGAAACTAAGTTTCTGATTGCTCGATCTTCAGCTTCTGGTTTCTAGTTTCTATTGTAACTCAATATCCTATACAAGTATTACATGTAGAAACATACTAGAAACTTAAAGCTAGAGTAAGTTTTGACACACCAAAACATCAAATTAAGGGATGAACTGAAACTCAGTTTCTAACAATTTTCCCCTTTTTGGTGTTGTCAAAACCACTTATCTAAAGTAAGGATAAACGACACACGATGAACTGAGTTTACAGAGACACTACTCTGAACACCATTCCTTTAACCAATGTACTCTATTTGATCTCCTCTCTGAATTGGAGAGATATTTCTCGATAATAATCAACATAGAGCGAAATTAAAAAATTTGTTGTTCACACTAGAACATGTGATTTCAGCCAAGTTAAAAAAAGTAAGTAAGGAGTGAGAGAGAGACAATGAGAGTTTTTCTTCAATCCAGTTTTCGGTTTTTCATTGAATGTTGAAAATTACATGTACATCAAAAATGAATACTAGAGACAGGTTAAAACTAGAAAGCAAAAAGTTTAAGTTTCAGCAGCTTACGGAGGAGGTTTCTCTGATGAAGATGGCTTTAGATGTTGATGTAGAAATCCCACCTTTAATTTGATGTTTTGATGTGTCAAAATTGCATACCAAGATTTAGGTCCTAGAGTTATTACCTCATGTAATCCTTCTATAGGATAATCGAGTTGTTATAGTTCGGGAGAAGCAAACTGCCAAAAACTGTGGAAGATGAAGCTATCCAAATAGAAGGACCGAAGAAAACTGTGAAGACAGTTCGAGAAGCAATATGCGAGAAAACTGTGCATGTAGTTTTAAACTGCCAAGGATGAAATAGCGATGAAAACTGTGGACACAGTTTTTATAGAGAAACTATCAAGAACAGCTCACAGTTTCACGCTAAAAGAGACACGTGAAAAGCAAGGAGCCAAGCAGTCATAAAGAGCATTGAAGACTCAATGATAAGGAACAAAGATACACACAGTTATGACAGCAGTACAACGTTGTTCAGAGTCCAACACAGATGAGACAAAACTGCCTTTGCAAAAGCATAACAGTGTTTCAGAAAAGGCAGTGCAGCAGGTTTGCAACAACAGGAAAGAATGGCCATTGATTAGACATCATTCCAATTGTCTCTATCGGCTACTTTCAGAGATTCAACTATAAATAATAGGACCGAAGAGATACTTTACAAAACCTTACCGAACATCTGAATTAAAAGCGCCATTACTCTGCTAAATTTAAAGCACATAGCATTCAAAGCTTACAAGCAAACAACATTTACTCCGTTTGTTAATATTTGAACATGAGGCTCTCTTGCTTACTGAATCATTTGTGATTCACCGTGAGATCTATACACGGGGACTAAGTCTAATCAATTTATTCTTTCTTGTTGGTGTTCTTACTTTTCAAGTAAGAACATAGCAACCTAGTTCTTTAAGGAGGAATAGGTTTTTCCTGGCTACTGCTAACTCTCGATGTTTCTTGGAAGAACTTAACCATCCATCCACCGAAGAAGGAGAAGGAAGGATTGTCCTTAACCCATTTCCGACGACCGCCAGTTCTGAGAAGACTTCGAGGAACTGAAGAAGGAGTGGAGATTATCTACCTGGGCGAGTGATCCAGTTTACTGCGGACGGTGGCTTTCGTAATGATTGGCTATAGATTGTGAGGAGTGTATACTTCATTACTAAGTGAATTACCGGATTTATTTCCGAAGAGTGGACGTAGGACTTAAGGATCCGAACCATTATAATATCCTGACTCGTTTACAGCTTTCGTTAATTTGCTCACTACACAGTTTTCAACTGAGTTTTGAAACCTTCAACACTTCTCTAAAGTGTTGAAGTGTATATTTGTAAATTGACTAATTAAACTTACGGCTAACACAGTTTATATAAATCTAAAACTGGAAAACCGAGCCCCTAATTTTTAGAGTGCGAACATTTAGTAAACTTTCCGCTGCACAATTATTCAAACTCTGATCAGGGACCAACAAGTGGTATTAGAGCAGGTCGGTCTTTCCAGACTGTCTGTTTTGTGTTGCTTATGATCGGATCCATATTTACTTGCACTCTCATTTTTTTCAGTGATTAGCGAGCAGATTATATACAGATGAATTATCCAAGTCTTCCAAAGTACAACCCAGAGAAGTTCACAGTATGGAAGAAGAGTTAAGCCTCCTGAAGAGTGGACACTTGAAGATTTAAAAACGTGCTCAACTAGACCCCGTTGCACAAGAAATGATCCTGCAATCTCTTCCAAAATCTCGTATGGACTAAGCCATAGAGAACAATAGTGCCAAAGAGCTGTGGGATTGGATCAATGAGCTTATAAAAGAAACCGAAGCTATGAAATGCAACAAGAAACAGATCTGCGTAGCTAAATATGAATCCTTCCAAATGTTACCTGGTGAAACCATCAAATCAATGGAAGGTAGGTTCAACGCCATTGTTAGTGAGCTGAAAGGTCTTGGAAGAGACAGTGTGGCTGACATGAATGCCAAAATTCTCTTAAGAATGCCAAAGGAAGATTAGTTTGTTAAAATCACTAGTCTAAAAACCATGGATCTCTCAAAAATGACAACCAAAGAGCTGTCGCCGAACTTCAAGCTCATGAATAGGATATACAGATGGTGAACAAGAATGAAGCTGCCAAAACACCGAACTCAGCAGCATGTGATGATGTGGCATTCTTCGTAAAGAAAGACTTCCAGAGATGCCAAAAGAAGCCAACACAGTTTGATAAAACTGCCTATCAATCTACTCCAGCAAAAGATACCTCCACCTCAAACCTGAAAAAAGAAACTGACCAATTAGTTGCTGAATTGGAGGAACAGATGAGGAACCAGGCCATACTCCTCGAGAAGGCCAAAGCTAAAGGAAAAGAAGCTCAGACTAGTTAGCAAAGATTTACAAAAAGGGAGCCACGCACGTGCTATGAATGCAACACTCCTAATCACTTAAAGTACGAATGACCTTTAGTCTCTCAAGATGAGAGAGACAGACTGAGGAAGGTGTTTGAGAGGAGAGCTTCAAAAGTTCTGGCCAAAGCAATGTGGTCCAGAACTAAAGTGCTAGACATCCCAAACCATGACGATGGCTACTACACTTCTGAGGATGAGAATGATGAGGAAGCACTACTGGCCTTCATGACAGCTGTTGACGGAGACGTCAGTGATGAAGAAGAAAATGCATCAAACCTCAAAATAGTGGTAACAACTTCTCTACCCTTGTCTCTAGCATCTACATGCATATAAGAGAGCTCTGAATTTTGTCGCTCAAATTCAGAGGACATTTCTCTCGAAAACATTGTGAAAGAAGTTGAAAATTTTCATGAAATTAAAACCATTTCAGCCAGTGAAAATACCTCACTGAAAATAGAAATTTCAGTTTTGACCGATGAAGTTGCAAAGACGAGGTCAATCAGTGAGGAACTGAAAAACTCAAGAAGGAACATTCCAAACTTCTTAAAGATTTTGAAAATGTTTCAAAGAAATGTGACTCCTTGAAGAAACTTGAGCTTGTTAAATGTGAGTGTTCTTTCAAAAGGAGCTCAAGAAAATTAAAAGAAATTTTGAACGATAAAAAACAATCATCTGATAAATATGGAATTGGATTTATGGAGCACCACAATGAAAAAGAAAATTTGAGCGAACATGCATCTACCTCAGGAACTAAGAAAACATTTTTAGGCTTTGTCAAAGCCAAACTCAGTTCAGGCAATGTGTTGGAAAAAGGAGGAGTCAATTCAAAAGAGAAGTCCAAATGTTGGTCAAAACCTAACTCCAAACTGGTACCTCAACAGGGAGTCCACATGGTTCGTAAACTATGTAAACAAACTGTCGAGAGAATACCGGACATTTTTTTGAAAGTGGATAAGTGTAATATTCAATATGCAAGGAACACAGTTCCACCAACAAGAACGCTAGAGCAACCCGTAAAAGTTTTAAGAAGGTCAGTTCGATAACCGGATAGAAATCTGAGAAGTTATAATAGAACTCAGTTATGTTATAACAGTTATTCGAATAGGAGAAACACCTATTCGAGGCCTGAGTCAGAACATTTTTATCTTCCAAAGACTATGATGGCTAAACACCCGAGAACTGTTTCTCGAGACTCTTTCAAGAACAACAGCTTCAGAAAGAGTTCACACACCACAACTTTCTCTAACATGCATCCAAATAGCATACATTACTTTAGGAGAAAGGTTAATCAGATAACAAAGACTAACTCAGTTTCATGGACTGTAAAAGTGAAACAAATTTGGATACCAAAAGGATGGATTCAGAAAACTAACTTTGCAGGACCCGAAAGGATATGGGGACCTAAATAATGATTTTCTTTCCTGCAGGAACAGAAATCCCAGTCCAAGAAGAAAATAAGAGCATGGATACTCGATAGCGGGTGGTCAGCACATATGACTTGAGAAAAGGAACTGCTCACGAATCTAGTGATGTGCAGAGGACCATCAGTCACATTTGGTGACAACTCCAAAGGAAGAGTAGTTGGAAGAGGATACGTGAAACATAATGGCATAATCATCAAGAACGTGTTCTTAGTCACCAACCTGAAGCACAACCTTCTGAGCAAAAGCCAGTTGAGCGAAAGTGGATACATTATCAGTTTTGAAGAATCAGATTGCCATATTATAGACAAGGTGACCGACGAGACCAAGATGAGAGGCATCAGGAAAGGAGGTCTCTATATAGTGGATTGTTCTAGTGGAGAAGAAGGAACCTGCCTCATGGCACACAGTTCTTCAGATAGTGTAAACTGGCTGTGGCATAAAAGATTAAGTCACCTGAACTTCAACTCAATCAAACATCTGACGAAGCATAATCTAGTTGAAGGATTGCCACAAAAAAGTTCCAAAAGGAAGGAGTCTATAAAGCGTGCCAGTTAGTGAAACAGACAAGAGCCTCGTTCAAGAACAAGCCAATTACAGCAAGCACATATTGGATTCTGGAATTGCTACACATGGATCTATTTGGTCCAGTCACTCCACCCACGATTGGAGGAACGAAGTATACATTAGTAGTTGATGATTACTCAAGAAATACGTGGGTGATACTGCTCAAGTCTAAGGATAAAGTAAAGCTTCAATTGCCAGAACTGATTGCCCGCGTTCAAAATGAAAAAGGGGTGACAGTAAGGAGGTTCAGGTCCGATAGTGGAACAGAGTTCTGCAATGGTCCTCTCATGGACTTTTGCGCTGAGATTGGAATCGGATACGAGAAGTCCACACTAAGAACTCCACAACAGAATGGCCTTGCTGAGAGAAGGAATAGAACTCTGAAAGAAGCAGTGAGGACCATGCTGGCCGAGACTAATATGGGAAAGAGATTTTGGGGAGAAGCCTTGATGACAACCTGCTACACTCAAAATCGAAGTGCATTCAACACTCGGCTGCACAAGACTCCCTATGAAATATACAATGATCATAAGCATTCTATAGTTCATCTTCGTGCATTCGGTTCTCCATGTTATATTCACAACAACAGGAAGTCGAAATTGAATACCTTCAGTCCTAAGGCTGATGAAGGTGTGTTCCTTGGTTATGGACATCCTTCATACAAGGGATATAGGATATTAAATAAGACCACAGAACGTGTGGAAATAACATGTCATGTTGATTTTAATGTAGCTACTTTAGTGCATAGGACTCTTCAAGAACTGGGTCTAGAAAATCATGAGATCAAGGATGTCAATGAGGAACCTAAAACTGGTCTTGATCATAATCGAATATCTCCTCAGACTAGATCTATGAATGATGATTCTGAGACTCCAGTTGCCTTGGCTGGACTTCAAACAGCCAAGAGGGCCAATGATGCTAATGTCATTGTTTAGGCCTTAAAACTCATAAAAATAGAAGATCAAAACGAAATAATCCCCCGGATACCAATACAGCAGCCTTGGAAGTTGAACAGGCAGAAATCAAAGGATTCAACCCTGAAGCAGTTGAGGAAGCAGCTCCAGCTGACAATGCAGTTGTTGTGCAGGATCCAGTTCCAGAGCATGGAGATGAACCACCTCATCAAGACCCCCCAGCAGTTCAAAGTGAGCTCACAAAAACTCCCGTCGAGGCAAAAATTGTAAAGAAGCCTAGTTGGCTATGGGATCACCCAATAGAAGTTGTTCTAGATGATGCTGGAAATCCTATTCGAACAAGACAATGCAGTACTTAAATGTCCTGCTTCATATCCCAAATCGAACCGGTGAAGATTGGTGAAACTCTTCAGTCGATGGATTGGATTAATGGGATGAAGAAGAGTTGGGAGAATTTATTCGCAACAACGTATGATACCTGGTGGATGGACCAACTGTGATTGGCACCAAATGGGTCTTCAAGAATAAAAGAGATGAGACCGGCACCATCATAAGAAATAAAGCCAGATTGGTAGCCAAATGATATGCTCAATGTGAAGGGATAGACTTCGACGAAACATTCGCTCCAGTTGCCAGATTGGAGGCCATTTGCCTATTCTTGGCATATGCAGTCTATCAAAACTTCACAGTACTTCAAATGGATGTGAAGAGTGCCTTTCTCAATGCTGAATTGAAGGAAGAGGTCTACGTTGAATAGCCCCCAGGTTTTGAGCAAGGAAACCAGGTCTATAAACTGAGGAAAGCCCTGTGTGGATTAAAACAGGCTCCTAGAGCTTGGTATGAAACTTTATCTCAGTTTCTGATCAAGAATGGATTTGAATAGGGGACGATCGACGGAACCCAGTTCAAGATAAGAGATGGAGAGGATATCTTTCTAGTCCAGATCTATGTAGACGACATCATCTTCGGCTGCAAAAACACAAATCTTCGTGAGAAGTTTGCCCAGATAATGCAAAACAAATTCCTAATGAGTATGATGGGCAAGATGATGTACTTTCTTAAACTGCAAGTAGATCAGTCTGCTGAGGGAATCTTTATCTGTCAGAAGAAATATATGCTAGACTTGATAAATAAATTCTTTCCTGAAAAGATGAAATCTCTGAGGATCCCGATGAGCACTAGTTCTCAGATCACTCTCGATGAAGAATGATAAGAAGTTGATCCAACTACTTATCGAGGGATTATTGGGTCGTTGCTATATCTAACTACGAGCAGAGCTAACCCTAAGAAGTCCTACATGGAAGCAGATAAAAGGATTGTGAGATACCTTAAGAAGACTAAGTCTTTGGGTATATGGTATCCCAAATCTGATGGAATCATGTTAAATGGATTATCGAATTCAGATTTCGGAGGTTGCATAATTGATAGGAAGAGCACAAGTGGAACGTGCCAGTTCCTAGGTCATAAACTGATCAGTTGGTTCAGCAAAAAGCATCATTCAGTGGCTACTTCAACCACAGAGGCTGAATATGTTGCAACTGCCAGCTGCTGTGCTCAGGTGCTTTTGATAAAAGATTATGGAATAGAATCTGGATGTGTGCTGATATACTGCGACAACAACAGTGCAATTTGCATATCAAAGAATCCAATTCTACATTCTAGGACGAAGCACATTGACATTCGTCATCACTTAATTCGAGATCACGTTGAGAAGGAAGATATATCGGTTGAATATATAAGGATGGAGGACCAGCTAGTGGATATATTCACCAAGCCGTGTTGGGAAATCTGGCTAAGTTTCCTTTCCCTCAGTAGCACTCATAGAAATGATGTGATTTTGTTGTCTAGATCATAGTTTTGGTGCATCAAATCCTAAGTCCAACCAGCGTCAGTTTGTCTCTAGAATAGCTCTAGTCTCAAATGTAAAGTCCTGTTTAGGTCTTTTGAGTTGTAAGTCGTAGCTGATCAAGACTCATGCTGACACTGTTCATCAGCATGAGAATCTCTTACCTGGTGAAGGATTTCACCAGCCGACGACTGACAGACCCATGCTGACACTGTTCATCAGCGTGGAGTCAAGAGCTAATGACTGGCTACTGTTCACCAGTTGGGAGGATTTAACCAGCAGGAGGCTGACAAATCCTACCAGCAGAATACGTGTTCTGGCTGACACTATTCACCAGCGGTGAAGCCACCAGTCATGGGAGATTCCAAGAGTTAACATCCAGACGAATTGGTAGACTAAGATTGTGCAAGCGTAAGTCACCAGCAGAGACGGCCAGCACAAGATCACCAGAATGATCTACCAGTCGGATGTTACCAGCAGAATTCAAGATTCACTCTCCCAGCGTCTTAGAGACAAAAAGAAGATTCGTCAGAGGAATATACTGACAAAGTAAGACTTTAAGGAAGGATATCCTTAAAGTCTATCAGTTCAAGACACCAGTTCCGATTCCTCGTACTGACGAATAGAGCCGTTCTGACACAAAGAGGTCTGTGTCAGAAAAAGCGGACACAAGCATGGCGCTTTCCGGAAATTCCTACCTGCCGCCATCAGAAGGACATGCGAGGTCAGAGACCATTCCGGATGTGTCCAAATGGCTAGAATATTTGAATGGGATCCCTCGGCTATAAATACCTGGGATCCATCAACATTCAATGTTCTTGGCCAACTCTCCACCTACCGAAAGACTGAAATTTATTACGCTCAAGCAAGTAAAAGCATACAACTTTCGAGGCCTTTCAAAAGGCTATCCGTGTGTTGATTTATTCAAACACGAGACTTCAAGCTTCCAGCTTGTAAGTTACAGACCTCGCTTGGTGTTCTTTCTCTTTCTGAGGAAGAACATAGCAGCTCTAGAGCCAGCCAGCTCTTGAGTTATTACGGGCAGTTTGCCGTAGAGGATTTATGTTCTTGGGAGAACTCAACACCCAACCAGTCAGCTGTGGAGGTTGAAGTTACGTGCTCGCACTCCACCAGCTGAGAGAGTTGAAGAAGGACAAGGACCGGGAGCGGTTGATCCAGTGGACTGGTAGACGGGGCATCTACCAGCTGGAGATAGATCGTAGGACTCTTTGTACCGGATTACTCTTATAGTGAATTTCCAGTGAGTCGACTGGAGAGTGGACGTAGATCAGTTGATCGAACCACTATAAAAATCCTTTGCCTTTATCTGCTTTCAGTATTTAAATTTGTATTTGAAACCCAGCACTCAAGTGCTGGTGTATATCTGAAAACTGATAACTGTGCAAACTAGGCTTAAAATATTCTAAGTGTTGAGCTATCAGCTGACCAGCCAGTCAGCCAGTCAGCTGAGCAACCAGCAGGACAGAGTGCAAGTTAGACTTATAAGTTCAATATTTCCGCTGCGTAACGTTATACACTCTGATAAACCGGGACCAACAAGCCGCTACCTGAGGCTCGATTTAAAGAGCTATGTATCAAACTAGGGGTGGCAATTCGTGCGGATCGGATCCTTATCGTGTCAATCCGTTATCGATCCGATCCGTATCCGATTCGTTAAGAAAAATCAAAATTCGTATCCATATCCGATCCGTTAAGCTCAAATTCATATCCGCACGAATCCGATCCGTATCCGTTAAGGATCCAATAAGTATCCAATCCGAATGATCCGTTATGTATCCGATCCGATAAAGATCCGATAAGAATCTAAATCGGATTAATTCAATAAGAATTCGTTTCAATAAACACAATTATAATCCAATAAAAATTTGATAAGATAATACTACCTCCGTCCCACTTAAATAGGCCCTTTTCATTTTGATACATTAATTTCGGAGCTAGTATTTAGTAGCTAATTGTGGTTAATAATAAAATTGGCAATTGTAATTAACTTGTTTATAATTGCCAATTTTATTATTAACCACAATTAGCTACTAAATACTAGCTCCGAAATTAATGTATCAAAATGAAAAGGAGGGAGTACAAAATATTCATATTTGATTGTTCAAATAATGTGTTTGATAAATAAATAAAACTACAACTTCATTTGAAACTAAAATCCTCGACCAAATATCCGAAGATACATAGATGAATCTTAAATTTCAATTCTAGTGGTCAAACATGCTCATTTCTAAATATTGATCAATCTTTTACCTTAGTCGTCAATACTCCACTTACAATTTTGTTGGAGAAAAATATTAATTAAAACTTTAAGATTTATAACAAATAAAATAAATTATAATAAATACTTTTAATCTATTATGGTGAAATTGAAAGAGTTGAGACAATGAATGAGAATCTACAATACTTTCATCAACATTAAAATTTAAGATCTCACCTTTTAGTTAATCCTTTGATACAACTTAATTGAAAACTTGAAATTGAGAAAAAAAGAAAGTTATTAAATTTTGATAGTAGAAGAAAATAAATATTAAAAAATATAATTAATAGATAAATAAATACATTTTTTTGTGGTGAATTACTAAAATGGGACTCGAACAATGAAGAACCAAGAGATTTGAGTTTTTAAAGAACTTTAAATCTATATTAATATATCAAAATTGATTAATTAATTATTATATTTAAAAAATAATAATTTTTATTAATTTATTAACGGATATTCGTATCCGATCCGAATCCGATCCATTTAATGAATTATCCGATCCGATCCGTATCCAATCCAAATTCGATCCGAAATTTTCATGTCCTTATCGTGTCGATCCGATAAGGATCCATATCCGATAAGCCTCAATCCGTATCCGTTATTATCGTGCGGATTCGTGTCGGATTATCGGATTGGATAAAAAATTGCCACCCCTATATCAAACTAGGTCTACTAGAGTTTGATGAAATTTCAAGGGATCGAGATGAAAACTGACATGTACAAAACTGATTGGTTGTATAGTTAAGTCAGTTGTGTTAGAATCGTTTGCTCGACATTTAAAAAAAAGATTTCATTGATACTGGAGAGAGAGTACATCATACAAGGACAAGAAAATAAAAATGCAAGAAAATCAGAAAAGTTGATCAAAATACTGTCATGGTGTGGGGACAGATTTTGGAGGATAGTAGTCGGAGCCATGCCAATGATTTCGATATGATATCCAATGTTCGTAGTAGGAGTATTTATAGAAGAACTTGTGTGACGATCGAGAGCATGCCAAAGCACTTAAATGCAAGACACAACTCTTCATGGTGTAGATTCAGAAGCTGATAAGTCAACATTGAATGCTTGCCAACTGCATCGATCCATCCATGAGTGGACATGTGGCCAAGAGGTCAGAAGGCTAATGAGTGTAGAGTCAGTGAATGGTCAATTGGTGGAAGTACGGTTCCTCAGACTTCGCATAAAATCCTAAGGATGGATTCGCGGAACAAAGTGCTTACAAAAACATCATGAAGAAACTGCGTAAGGTCACAGTTTTTGAGTATCAAGAAAACCGTGAGGCCTTAAAACTCTTGAAGGACTGCTGAAAAGAAAGGTAGTTTCTAAATGGCAATTCAGGTTGATGCAGTTACTCAGTTTTTCTATCAGGACAGTTGTGAACTGTCCCACGCAATTTGATGAAGTAGTTGAAAAGGGAAAACCGCGATTGGTCTTGGCCGTGAATTTTGAATTCTTAGAAGTCTTCAGCTGCACATCATATTTAATGCGGGTAGCATAACGATGTATTACGCGGAGCCATGTCACTCATCCCATACGCTCCTGAACGGCACGATAAAAAGTGAACAGGCACCTACGTCAGCTTTAACCTTAGTCGTTGATCGCAGAAAGAGGTTTTCAATAACAGCCGTGGATCTTGATTAAAAATTGATCTTAAAACCCTTCATAAACCCTCTTCTTCATCATTGTCTACTCTTTTACTCTCAACACTTTACGCTCTGCAAATCTCTCCGAAAACTCCAAGCCTTCAACTTTAGAATCCCCCCCATTTACTCACATTACATCTATTCATCATGCCCAAAAAGAAGACATAGCAGACCGAAGGTCCCAGTACCTCTGACAATCCCGAGCGATACATTGTCATGACAAAAACTTCTCATGCTGATTTAGTCCTCCTTGCGAAAGATGAAGTATATTCTTACACACTCTCCAACAAACAAATTCGGGCAGCACAAGTCGTGAAAGAAAAGATATTAAATTTGAGGGATATCAGAACTATTGTTACAGATGATGAACTTACCAAAAAGCTCTCTGCAGAAAAATTGACACTTTTTTTGACAGCATTCCCTCGTCTATTCAAACCCTACTGCGTAGCAAAATTCTATGAAAATGCGATCATAGCTAAGGATCAACTATCATTTAAAACGAAGGTTGAGAAGAAAGAGATCCGAGTTGATGCTGATCTCATTGCTCTGAATCTTCATCTATCAAACAAAGGGATCAACATCGCCAGTTATCTTGATCAAGATAAGAAGGCCATGGTAAGACATTGGATCGAGTGGAGGAAGCCAGATTATAAGAAAGAATGGAAACCTGCCACAAAGATATCTGAACTCAAGCCCTTCTACAAGACACTTAGTGAGGTTGCACTAAGAATGCTGTATTGTGGGGTTGGATCTTAGTGAGGTTGCACTAAAAATGATGTATTGTGGGGTTGGATCTTTTTCAGAACTGAGCCAACCTAAGTATGTTGTTATGATGGTACTTGATGATAGTCCTGGGGAAACTGGGCAGAATATATCTATGGACGATTGTTGGAGAATGCCAAGAAGAATAAAGGCATTAGAAAAGACAAGAAGTTTTCAACTAGTGTCAGTTTTGGGCTCAAGGTCGGCTATCTCATTAAAAGGCTAATCGACCTTCACTTAGAGGGAAAAGATCTTCTCCCATCTGATCTCTTTCCTCGGAAGAACCCCGTCTACTGATCAGCAAAAGGAAGCAACGAAGATGTTGGAGATAATGGAGATGACGATACGCGGGACAATTTTCATGACAAAATGGTCGAACCTGAGGCAACTGCCAGTCTCGCAGCGATACCTCCATTTGAAACTGACCAAAGCACTAAAAAGCTTGGCAAGAAGAAAACTCTTTTGTTGCAGACCCATGAAGAAGATGAAAAGAAGAAAAAGAAGAAAAAGAAGAAAAGGAGGCAGATGGAAACTATCTTGGAAGGAGAATTACGTAAGGAAAAGAAAGGCAAACAGAATGCTGTTGAGAGACAACAAAAGAGAAAAGGTGATGATTTTGAAGTATCAATGATGAACGTTGCCAGGAAGAGGAAATTTCTTGATCGAGTTGGTGAAGCAGGACATTCCACTTTTCCACGCGAGTCAGTTCAGAACATTGAGGCACGTGGGTTCAATCCGACTGATGAGCAGGTGGATATTATTGACATGAGGAGCTCAAATTCTGAAGAGACTTTGTCTCAAAGGCAGGTCCACCACCAATCTACCCCCAGAGACGGCTGAACTGCGTCGGACTCCAATCAGCGAGAAGCATCCAGTCAGGCAAATGAAAAAGGTGAAACCTCCCATCACATTGAAAGAGAAATGCAAATTCCTCAGTCCCTCATGGAAACAGGGGGAATTAATCAAGATGATATACCATTGAAGAAAAAGAAGAGTCTACATTAGAGCTTATTCAAAAGAAGATTGATGAAAACAACGCAGCTCTCGAAAGACTGCATGTTCTCCAAATCAAACTGAATGCAAAGGCTGAAGAGATCAGGATGAATATATCTCAACTTGAGGAAGAGAAAGAAAAGGAAATTGAAAGGTTAAGGAAGGAGGAAGAGGAGAGACAGAGGAAGGAGAAGGAAGCCGCTCTGGCACAAGCTATCCAACTCTGGCATAAATTAACTCTTCAAGCAACTGTCGAGGGAGCCCTTGAAATCATTCGTGAGCGCACGCTGCATAACCTTCTCCTGAGAAACCTTCAGATTTTGTATCTTTGCAAGTCTGCTGAAGAGTACTCAGCAAAGAAGGCACAGAAAATCCGAGAAGAGGAGGAAGAGATGTTGAGGCTAGAAAGGGCTGCTGAACAAAGGAGAATAGAAGCAGCTGAGCAAAAGAATAAAGAAGAAGAAGAAGCTGCAGTAGCCACAGAAAAAGAAAGGAAGGAGGCTGAGGAAGTAGCTAAATAGAGAAGAAGAGAGGAGGAGGCAGCAGCCAAAACTGCTCACTCACATCAACTACAGACGGTAGAGGAAACTGCCACTGAGGGAGACTCAAGGGAAATGGTTCTCCATGCTGAACAAACAATTGTCCTTGAAGAAACATTGTCTCCAAACCCTATCTCAGTTGTGTTCCCACCTTGACCATGGATGATGCAGTACGAGACGTAATCTGACAAGAAGTGAGTCATCAGGTCTAGACATCCATGTCTTCTATTATTAATATTGTAAAAAAGGGGGAAGAGATGAGAGATGAACATATGAGGATGCAGTTGCAGAAGTTGGAAAAAGCCAGAGATGACCTGATAAACGGAGAAGAGATGATGAATGAGCAGATGAAGTTGCAAATGAAGATGCTGAAAGAAGCTAGAGAAGAGTAGATGAAATTGATGATGGAAATGACTAAGAATCTAACCAAGCAAACTAGAACTTCATCATCCTCCACTCAAGACAAATCAAAGGGTAAAGAAAAATCCAAGGAGTGAATCAGCTAAACTGAACTTCTTTTAATATCTTTTGTTGCGGTTTTTCACTTTTCCTGTACTTGTAACGATCACATATAATGAAAGGTTAAAAACTACTGGTTTGAAGACAACTTCTCATTGTCTCTTACCTTAGATACTTAACATTTAGCTGAATTCACATATTCCAGTGTGATCAGCACATTATTTTTTGCTCTAATTTGATTTATGATAATCGAGTAATATCACTCCGATTCAGGGGCAAGATCAATTAGAGTAGGTCGTGTTTAGAGGAAACACAGTTCTGAGTAGTGTTAGAATTTCATACTTTGTAAACTCAGAGCAATAGCATACTCTTTCCGACTTAGATGGTATAGTTTTGACAACATAAAAAAAGGGGAAATTATTAGATGTTGATGTAGAAATCCCACCTTTAATTTGATGTTTTGATGTGTCAAAACTGTATACCAAGATTTAGGTCCTAGATTTATTACCTCATGTAATCCTTGTATAGGATAATCGAGTTGTAATAGTTCGGGAGAAGCAAACTGCCAAAAACTGTGGAACAATTTTTGAAGATGAAGTTGTCCAAACAAAAGGACCGAAGGAAACTGTGAAGATAGTTTGAGAAGCAATATGCGAGAAAACCGTGCATGCAATTTTAAACATCCAAGGATGAAATAGCAATGTAAACTATGGACACAGTTTTTAAAGAGAAATTGTCGAGAACAACTCACAGTTTCACACCAAAAGAGACACGTGAAAAGCAAGGAGCCAAACAGTCATAAAGAGCATTGAAGGCTCAATGATAGGAACAAAGATACACAAGTTATGACTGTAGTACAACGTTGTTCAGAGTCTGACACAGATGAGACAAAACTGCCTCTGCAAAAGCATGGCAGTGTTCAGAAAAGGCAATGCAGCAGGTCTGCAACAACAGAAAAGAATTGCCATTGATTGGACATCATTCCAACTATCTCTACCGACTAATTTCAGAGATTCAACTATAAATAGCAGAAGGACCAGAGAGATACTTTACCGAACCTAACCGAACATCTAAATCAAAAGAGCAATTACTCTGCTGAATTTAAAGCTCATAGCATTCAAACCTCACAAGTGAACGACATTTACTCCGTATGTCAAAATTTGAACACGAGGCTCTCTTGCTTACTGAATCATTTGTGATTTACCGTGAGATCTATACACGAGGACTAAGTCTAATCTATTTAGTCTTTCTTGTTGGTGTTCTTACTTTTCAAGTAAGAACATAGCAACTTAGTTCTCTTAGGGGGGACAGGTTATTCTGGGCTACTGCCGACTCTCGAGTGTTCTTGGAAGAACTTAACCATCCATCCACCGGAGAAGAATAAGGGAGGTTTGTCCTCAACCCATTTCTGACGACCGCCAATTCTGAGAAGACTTCGAGGTGCCTACCTGGCTTCGAGGAACAAAAGAAAGAGTGAAGATCATCTACCTGGGCGAGTGATCCAGTTTATTGCGGACTGTGGCTTTCTCAGTGATTGGCTAAAGACCGTGAGGAGTGTATACTTCATTACTTAGTGAATTAACGAATTTATTTTCGAACAATAGACGTAGGAATTAAGGATCCGAACCACTATAATATCCTGTCTCATTTACAGGTTTCATTAATTTTCTCACTACACAGTTTTCAACAGAATTTTAAAACCTTCAACACTTCTCTAAAGTGTTGAAGTGTATATTTGTAAACTGACTAATTAAACTGACGGCTAACACAATTTATATAAATTAGAAACTGAAAAACTGAGCCCCCAGTTTTAGAGTGCGAACATTTAATAAAATTTCCACTGCACATTTATTCAAACTCTGATCAGGGACCAAAAGAAAGTCTTTGGGCCAACTCCATTAAAGTTTTGAATCTAGCATCCCTCCTCTGCTCCTCAGCTTCCTCTTTCTCCCTTCTCTCGGGCTCTTCTGCCTCGCGTTTCTTCTTCTCTTCTTCTTCTTCTTCTTCTTCTTTTTTTTCTTCTTATTCTTTCTTCTTCTTCTCCTCCTTCTCCTTTTTCCGATCCTCTTCCCCCTTTTAGACGACATCAAAATGAGTGGCGACAATTTGCTTGATCTAGGAGACGGTCTCGACAGTTTCAACATGCTTTTTCTCATTTTCTTCCAACTTCAGTTTCACCTCTTGTGTCTCTTGCCTTATTGCTTCGAGTTGGGATTGGACATAGTGCCTAACTTCAGCAAAAAAAGTAGAGTGAGTAGAGTTTGAAGTAGCCTGCCTTCCAACTTCAGGGAATTCGATTAGGGGATGTTCTTGAGAGAAAGAAGTGTCAAGGGTACAGAGCACCATCCCACTAATAACCTGAGTTTTAGGAACTTGTAACTCTATAGCCTGAGTTTCTGGCTCATATTTAAAGTTTGTAGAAGGTAGACGGTAAGAATCTCTTGAAGACTGAGTTTTTTGCTTGTAAGCTCGGACAGTTAGTAGCCTATTCCTAGTCTCCACCTTTGTCATCTGGCTTGTCTCCTTCTGTCCACTCCACTCCTGGGCCTAGACCTCTTTGGACCTCCAGAAGGTAAGCCCGAGCCTGGCTTGCATGATAGGCCTATCCTCTTTGTTTAGTTCGTACTTAAACAGGTCAAACCTCCTCCACCTTCTGAATTTAGCTTTAAGGTGAAAGTCGAGCTTACCTTCATCCACCAAAATATTGGGGCATAGGAGCATATATACTTCTAAAACCTTCTTCTCCACCCGTTCTGAAATTAGGACAGCCCAGGGGATGAGTTTGACATCTCCTACATCTTTCTATCTGATTGGGGGGAACCGATTTTCAGTCTCTCGTATGTGTATTCAGGGTGAGGAAGCCCACTTAGAGGGATCTTGTAATTGTCGAACTCACTTGTTTTAAACAGGCTATCCTTCTCACTCGGATCCCAGTGGTGGTGCCTTCACTAGCCTTCCTTATCTTTTGAGAAATAGAAAACCTCATCCAAGGTGAGATCATCATCGGGAATGGAGTCTGAGGCTTCAGAGGATGAGGATGAGTAATCAGAACTCTAGTGTTGGTCCCAGATCAGAGTGCATATAATGTGCAGCTGAAGCATTGAGATAGTTAATTACACTCTAAAATGTGGACAATTCAGTTTGTTTATAACACAGTTTTTATGTGACAGTTTTTAATGCAGTTTGTATTAGCTAGCAGTTTAGGTTAACAGTTTTACAGTTATAGCAGTTAAGAGTTATACACTTCAACACTTTCAGACAAGTGTTGAAGGTTTCAAAATATAATTGGAAACTGTAAGTTGCGTAAAGTAAGTAAAACTGTAAACGACACAGGATATTTATAGTGGTTCAGAGCCTTAAATCCTACGTCCACTCTTCGAATATCTGATCAAGAAATTTACTAAGTTATGAAGATACAATCCTCACGATCTTTAGCCAGTTTTTGTAGAGACCTTCGTCCACAGCACAATGGATCACTCGCCCAGGCAGTTGTACTTCACTTATTCTTCAATCAATCGAAGGCTCTGCATCTTCTCTGTGGACTGGTAGTCATCGAAGATGGACTGAGGACAAACCTCCCTTTTCCTTCTCCGGTAGATTGGATGGTTGAGTTCTTCCCAGAATGTACACTGGTTGGCAATTGTCCGTAATAACCTTCTCTTCTCTCAGATGATCAGGTTGTTGTGTTCTTACTCGAAAAGTAAGAACACCAAGAAAGTAGATTAAGTCAGCAGACTTAATCCTCGTGCACACAAGGTCACATGGAGAATCTCAAAAGATTTTTTAAGCAATAATGCCTCATGTTCAATAACTGAACCAGGGAATAAATGCCTTCTTGCTTGAGAGCGTTTAATGCTTTGAGCTTTAAATTCGGCAGAGTGACAGCAAGGATTAATGTGTCGAAGGTTGTTTTGTCTCTGTTACTCCTGCTATTTATACTTGTAGAAGAGAAAATAGCCGGTAGAGATAATTTGAAGGATGTCCAATCAGAGTCCATCCTTCTCTGCAAAGTAGCCTGCACTTCTGCCTTTTCTGCGGTACTATCCTGCTTTTGCATTGCAGGTCAGTTTGTACTTGATGTGTTAGACGCCGAACAACATTGTACGCCTGTCACAACTGAGTGTTTGTCGGTCTTTTATCATTGACTTCTTTAACATTCTACTATGACTAATCGGCATCTTGCTATGTACGCATTCCTTGACGCAAAATTTTCCTGGTCTGAAACTGTTAGCGCCTCTCAACAGTTTCTCTATGAAAAATGTGTCGACAATTTTCTTTGATATATAACCCTTGACAGGAAAAACTGTCTGCACAGTTTTTCGTAAACTGTCTGCGCAGTTTTTCGTAACCGTTACTCTACTCTTTTCCTTCGTCCTTTATGATTGACAGTTATCACGTCTGAATGGCGTCCTCTTCAAAACTGTTCCATAATTTTGACAGTTCTCTTTTCCTAGACCGTTACAACTCGATTATCCTATACAAAGATTACATGAGGTAATAACTCTAAGGCCTAGACTTTGGTATATAGTTTTGACACATCAACACATCAAATTAAGGTGGGATTTCTACATCAGCACCTAACAATTTCCCCCTTTTTGATGTTGTCAAAACCATACCTCTAAGTCTATCTAAGTCGACGAGAAGATGCAGTTGATCTGAGTTTACAAGGTTTTTCTATCTAACACAGTTCAGAACTGTGCTTCTTCTACACTCAACCTACTCTAAATGATCTTCCCTCTTAATAGGATAATAATTCTCGATTGAAATTAATCAAATTAGAGCGATAAGAAGGAAAGGTTGCTGATCACACTGGAATATGTGAATTCAGCCATTCAAGAATCAAGGTAAGAGACAATGAGTAGTTGTCTTCAAACCAACAGTTTTTCACTTTTCACTAGATATATTCGATTACAAGTACATGAAAAGCTTTAAAACTACGGTAATAACAGAAGACATACAAAACAACAAAAAAAAAATCCATAAACTCTGCACTACTTGTCTCAATCCTTGTCCTTCTCTTTTTCTTGATTTGAGGAATCTGCGTCCTCTGGGTTTGAGGAGGTTTCGGCAGACTTGGAAGACAGAACAACTTGTGCCTTAAGAATCGCGGTTACTTCTGAGAGATATTTCAAATCTTGTTCTCTGGAATCCATTATTGCTTCCATCTGCATTTTTATTTATTCATCCCTCTTTCTCCGTTCTTCTTCTCTCTTCTTGTATTCCTCATCTCGCTTTTTATATTTCTCGTCTCGCCTTCTTGGTTCCTCATCTCGCCTTCTTTGTTCCTCATCTCGCCTTCTCTGTTCTTCTTCTGGCCTATCTATCAATGTCAACTGCAGCTTCATAGTTTTGTCGTCTCTTCTTTCTTCCCCCTCTTTGACAAAATTAAAAATAGTAGTTATTCGCTGATTGATGTGCTGGTTGAGAGCATCATATAGTAGAAGAGGTGCAGCTACAGAAATGGGATCGGGTGACATCATTCCTTCAAAAGTAGCCAGTGCTCTAGAGTCTTGAAGGTTTTGACTCTGAGTGGTAGCAGTAGGAGGCTCAAGTGGAGGAGGAGCTCTGCTTGTTGCTGCCTCTTCCTCCATTTGCTTTGCTGCTGCTGCTGCTGCTTCATATCTTGCCTTCTCAGCAGCGGCCTCTTCTTCTGCTTTTCGAAGTGCCTCAGCAGCTACTGCTTCTTCCTCTTACTTTCTTCTAAGCTCAGCAGCTGCTTCTTCTTCTTGCCTTCTACTGTGCTCAGCAACTGCTTCTTCTTCTTGCTTTCTTCTGAGCTCAGCAGTTGCTTTGACTTCCCGCCTCTTACGTTCAGCTTCCTCATTCATTTCCTTTATTAGCTTTTCTTCTTTGATTTGAACCTGAGAGAGACGTGTATGAACATTTGTTCCTTGTCATCTAACTTGCATCGCTGTGTATCCAGTTTTTGTCGTTGGGTATCTAGTTGCGCAAGACTAGCGTGATATTCAATGATCTTCCTTCTGATGATTTCCAGACTTGATGGTGATTTGCTTGTAGTAGTCTCTTGTTGAGAGTCAAAATGATCAATTCCCCCTGAATTCAAGAGGGGTTTGTTCTGATTTTCTGCATCTTTAAACGATCTTTCTTCCTCATCGAAGTCTCTAGAGGTGGTGTGGTCATCCTCTAGGATCCTCCAGTTGTACTTGTCTACGAGATGTGGTTTGCTCAGAGCTAGATGACGAAGAGCATTCCATCTTTGTAGGGCGTCTTAGTTCTTGGTTCGGAACTGTCTCAGATGGTTTGGAGAATTATCTTGCCCCTTCAAGCGTAGCATCAAAATGCAGTTTCTTGACAACTGATCGGATTGGTTTATCATGATCTGTCTTGTTTCTCTTCTGACGTTGGAGAAGTTTAAGAACATGTTGATCATCTTGCTGTGATATGTTTCCAGAGTTTATCTCTGTTTGTGTCCTCTTACTCCTGTTTCGCCTTTGTTCAGGCTTTTGTGCAGAGGTGCCAGTTCTTTTTGGATTCTTGGACCCTTCAACAGGTCGAACTGGTGGAATGGTAGCGAGATCCTCAAATTTCTTAGCATCTACTACCTTGTTGTCAAAACTGTCATTCCCAACCTCTTTTTGAGTCAAACGATAGACTGGATCCTTTGGTGGCATAAAGTCTGACGGTATGAGATCTTCTCCCTCATATTGTATTCCTAGAATACTTTCAAGAAGGTAGCTAACCTTCAATCCAAAGCCAACACTCGAAGAAAACTTTCCCTTCGTATGGATGTCCTGGTTTTTCTTTGCATTCTCCAACAGTCGACCAAAGATGTATGTTTCCCAATTTCCTTCAAGGCAATCATCAAGAACCATCATCAACGAGTATTTGGGGCTGCTTCCAATCCCACAGTATATCATCCTTAATGTGATTTCACTAAGTGACTTATAGAATGGATTCAGTTCGGATACCTTAGAAGTGGCTCTGAACTTTTCATTAACCTCGGGCTTTTTCTATTTCAACCAAAGAGTCTTCAATTCCTCCTTATTGTCATGAAGATAGCTGGCGATGTGTACTCCTGTGTGAGGTAAATGAAGATGTTGAGCGATGAGAGCAGGATCAACCCTTATATCCGTTGAGGCAACCTTCATCTCGAAGAATTGATTGTCAACATCAAATGTAGCATTTTCGTAGAACTCGGCTACACAATTTGGGTTGAATCTCCAGGGACATACAATTAAGAACTTTGGTAATTTCTATTCTATGAGCTTCGCAGCAATCTCTTCGGCAATCGCCTCGTCGGTGGTGATTGAGAAGAAATTCTTCCAATTCAGTATTTTCTCCTTCACGACTTGAGATGCTGAAGTCATCAACTATTTAGAATAGTTCATCTTGTGAAGTCTCCTAAGTGACGATGAATGGTTCGGGATTATCAGAGGTGCTAGCATCCACAATTTGACTCTTCTCTTTCGGCATGATTTAGAAAACAAATGTGGATGATCTACTAAACCTTGGAGTAGAGACCTTTAGATAGCTAGACTGATTGACTTGCAGTGAGTGGAGTGTTCAAAAGATGATGACCGGAAGGGTTTAAGGGATTTTTGTGATCGATTTTCTATCAAAATCATAGGCTGAGATTGAAACCCCTTTTTGCCTTGAACGACTGAGATTGATGCTGACGTAGGTGCCTGTTCAAATCATCTGGCACGCCGTATAGCCAAGCATGGAAAGGTTGACATGGCTCAGAGTAAAATGTCATTGTGCATTCCGCATTTAATGCAACATGAAGCCGAAACCTTCACAACGATCGAAAAATTGCGTATTTGACTACGACAGTTTTCTCTCTCCCTTGTCTTCTCCAGAAACTGCTTAAAATAGTTCAAAACTATTTTCAGAAAGAAGGACTGAGCAACTGAAACCCTTTGCCAGTTAGGAACTGTCTCTCCGTTAGACATATGGCATGGTGATTTTTATAGTTTCTTCGTGCAGTGTGCAATCAGTTCTTAAGCTTTGTTCACTGATATTAATGACGTCTGGGCAATGACATGATTGTGATTTTGATCCCTTGAATGACTCTGAGTTCGTAGCCTTCTGATTTAATTCCCATATCTCCATGTTGTATGTTCAATGTGATTGGTGGGCATTGAATACTGACGCATTGATCTCAGACTTTGAACTGTAAGAGTCGTATCCGACATTTAAGTGATTCTCTACCTTTTCGATTTATGCACCAAATCCCCTATAAATGCCTTTCTTTCGGAGTTAGAGATCCGCACAATCTATCTCATAAAATATATCGATCCTTCCACAAGAAGATGTAATCCTCATCTTCATCTTCTTCTCCGTTCAATCTTATGAGAGAAATGTGGTGAATTTCTATCCAGAGGAATAAGATTCTGGATGAGAATGAGCTTTGTGATCGGTACAGGATAATCTCTGGGGTTCTCGTTGGAGTGATTGAGAACATAAGGGCAAATAATCTTGAGCAATTTGTAACAGTAAGACCCAATTCCTTCCATGCAGATGTTCTCAAGTTGGTGACTCACACTGCCATGGTTACAGATGAGAAAATCTGTTGCAACATTAATGGGGAGTAATTCATCTTGTCAGCTAATTATTGTGCTGATGTGTTCGAGCTCTTGCGAGGTGGAGCATCTGTCGTTCAGTATCAATGGGAGGAGACGGCACCCGAGTGGTCAGCTTGGCAACGATGGAGAGTGTGGGACATAGATTTCCTTCCAACTGTGTCCAGTGGATTTCTCAAGCCACGTTACAGAGTGTCATTCGAGATCATTAATCAGATGGTGGCTTCCGATTCTCCTGATGATACTGATTTCACGCCATTTATCTGGAAAGCAATGTTGGCTTTCGAGGACCAAGCTATGGTGGACTGTGCACGATTTATCTTTGATCGCCTGTAGAACGCCCTGGTGAATCTTCTTGAAGTCACTGTCCCCTATGGCATGCAGCTGAGCTGGCTCCTTGAGAGACATGTTCCATACTTGAAGGAAGGTCCGTCGAATCTAGTGGGATCAGACTTCTACCCTTCTTGATGGATGATAGCTCCTTGACTGTTGTCCTTAGATTGCTTCCCTTAACTGCTTTCCAAGAAAACTGAACTTTGTATTTTGCTCTTTACTTTTGTTAATTGTACTCTATATCATCTTTTGTGATTAATGAATGTGTTGTTCTGTTTCCTTAAGATTATCTCCGCACGCCATAATTTCGTATCTCTATCCTCTGACGACTTGATGACATATGCCTTTCTCCTTCGATCTTGTCTAACACATGTCCAATTTTCATTTGCACACGACAGTTGTTATATATTCAGTCCACGAATCTTCAGATTCTGAATATAAATTGCGAAACATCGTAATTTCTTCAAATGTCGTTCATTGCATTTAAATGAAAGGACATCGTCTCGAACGTTGCACAATCACGTCCAAAAATATTTCTTCATGAAGATATCCTCAATTGTCACTTCCCATACCCTTGTGAAATATCCCAACTGTACTTATCAGCAACCATGTTTTCCGCAAATGCCATCTCCATTGATCGTAACAAGATCTTTTATAGGGTTGGGCTTGAGGTCGAGTATTTGACTGAACCTCAGTTGTATGATGAATCAATGAAGGGCTTCCGAGCCAACGGTCTTGAGACGTTCGTGAGCGGAAGGCCATTTAAATTCCAAGAGAGTGTGCTTAAGACATTCGCCTACTCTAGCCTTATCTCGGGGGAGGGTGAAATCATCAGCATCGTCAATGGCCAACTGGTTCGCTGGTCTCCTGAATCCTTCTCCAAGGACTTTGGGCTTCCACGAGGTCGTACTTCAGTCCTGAACTGTTTCCTGGGTCTGACGGCGCCTGAATGGTCTGCTTGGCGCAGATGGAGAGATGGTGATGTTGATTTCCACCCAAGGGTCTCAGCATTTTGGTTGATGCCTGGATATCGAGTGGTCTTCGACATCATTAATCACATGATCGCTGGTAACCCTCTGCTTTATCTGGACTTCTCTCCACCAGTATGGAAGGCAATGATGGCATTTGATGAAGAGGAGGGGGTTGACTGGGTTGCTTATGTCCTCAACCAGGTGCGGCAGTCTTTGGAGAGCCTTCCTGACGTCCCAGTTCCTTATGGGATGCAGCTGACCTAGCTCATGGAGCAGGAATTTCCATCCCTTGTGCAAGGCCCGACCAACATCAGAGATTCTAACTTCCATCCCCCTAGACCTCGTACCTCTCACTAACTGGAATCGATATATCATTTTTGCTTCTTGTTAATGAAATGAAATTTCTTTATCTTTTCAGAATTTGACAATACAGTTTCCCTAACTGTACACTTTATCCACTTATATGTGATTCACAATATTGAAATCTCAGAATCTGAACTTCCTTCTTTAGAAGTAAACATGTAATCTTGGAATCTTAGTCGTACGTCCATGGATTGATTGACTACATAGCCTACTCCTTTAGCTTCATATACTCATTGACTTTATGTCTACTCTGGAGTAATGAGATGCAGTAGTTGGCAATTAATATCGATTCATCGATCCTCCCACAAAAATCTCCAATAAATACTTGTGACACGAAGTAATGTTTATCACTTCATATTAGCACAAGTTTCTTTACTTCATGTAATATCTTAGGGAAAATGGATCCTTCTCATGACATTGTGAATGATCTTGCAAAAATCTCTATCCAAAGGAATAAAATCCTTAATTATGGTGGATTCTGGCGATAGAATTCGAATACTCCCATCGTCTTTGACGAAGTGCTGGAAAAACTGCAGGCTAACCATCTTGAATCCTTTGTGGCCAAGGAACCTTATTCCTTCAATAGAGACTTATTAAAGGTGCTTGCCTACAACTCTACGGTCACGGAGAAAAAGATCTACTTCAATCTCAATGATGAGGAGTTCAATTTGACTGCTGACTATCTTACTGTTGAATTTGGGCTTAAGCAAGGCGGCATCCCGGTCAAGGACTATCTCAAGGATGACGTAGCGCCTGAGTGGTCAGCATGGCAGTGGTGGAGGTTAGTGGAGGTTGGTTTCCTTCGAACTGTGACTAGCAATTTCCTCAAGCCGCATTATAAGCCGACCTTTAACATAATTAACCAGATGGTGGTTGGCAACACTCTTCTGGATACGGACTTTTCACCATTGGTATGGAAGACTATGATGGCGTTTGAGGACCAGGCTGACAAAGATTTGGCAGCTTTCATCTTTGACCGCCTAATCACTGCCTTTAGATAACTACCTGAGGTCATCATCCCATACGACATGCAATTAGGCTGGCTCATTGAGAAGCGGATTCCTCTCTTCACAGAGGATGGATCCAAGCTGGTTTCCATCGACTATTACCCATCAAAATATGCTTCCTCCTACTTCCCGTAGATGTAAACTCATTTATTTGCTTGGACAATGTATTTTCCTCTTTTTATAATGAATGAAGTAGCTGTTTTCCCTTTGACTTAAACATTGATCGAACATTCTTGCAAATTCTACAACTGTTCTGATTAAAAAATCTTGTCAGATTTAACATATTTAGTTCAAAAGTTTTTTTGCATCAATCACTCATTATCTCCTTCTCCTGAGATCTCATCAAACTCTAGAAGACCTAGTTTGATGCATAGCTCTTTGAAACGAGCCTCAGGTAGCGGTTTGGTAAAGATATCCGCTGACTGGTCTTCAGTTCTAATATATTCCACTGAGACATTCTCTTTCTCAACATGATCTCGAATGAAATGTTGACGAATAATAATGTACTTCGTCCTGGAATGTAGAACTAGATTCTTCGAAATGGAAATTGTGATGTTGTTATCACAATAAATAGGAACACATCCAGTGTCTATTCCATAATCCTTAAGCTGTTGCATTATCCAACGCACTTGAGCACAACAGCTAGTTGCTGCTGCATATTCCGCCTAGTGGTTGATGTAGCCACAGAATGGTGTTTCTTGCTGAACCAGATAATCAGTTTATGACCTAAAAACTGACAGGTTCCACTTGTGCTCTTTCTGTCAATTCTGCAGCCTCCAAAATCTGAATCAGAGAATCCATTTAACATGATTCCATCAGTTTTCGGATACCAGATGCCTAGAGACTCTGTACTCTTAAGGTATCTCACAACTCTCTTTGCCGCATCCATGTGGGACTTCTTAGGATTCGCTTGGAATCTTGCACATACTCCCACGGCATAAGATATATCAAGTCGACTGGCAGTGAGATACAGTAGAGACCCAATTATTCCTCTGTAAGTAGTTGGATTGATAGGTTCTCCTTCTTCATCGAGAGTGATCTGAGAACTAGTGCTCATAGGAATCCTAAGTGACTTTGTCTTCTTCGGACAAAATTTATTAATCAGATCTTGAGTGTATTTCTTCTGACTTAAGATCCCTTCGTCAGACTAATCAACTTGCAAACTAAGAAAGTATGTCATCTTGCCCATCATACTCATCTGAAAATTATTCGGCATTAACTGGGCAAATTTCTCACATAACGTGGTGTTTTTGCTGCCGAAGATGATGTCGTCTACATAGATCTGAACAAGTAGGATGTCATCTCCATCCCTTATCTTGAATAATGTTCGATCTATAGCACCCTTTTCAAATCCATTTTTAAGCAGAAAATGTGAGAGAGTTTCATACCATGCTCTAGGTGCTTGCTTTAATCCATATAAAGCTTTCCTTAGCTTGTACACTTGGTTCCCTTGCTCGAAACATGGGGGTTGTTCGACGTAGACCTCTTCCTTTAATTCGCCATTAAGGAAGTCACTCTTCACATCCATCTGAAGAACTGTGAAGTCGTGGTAAGCTGCATATGCCAAGAATAACCAAATAGCTTCTAGTCTGGCAATTAGCTCAAATGTCTAATCAAAGTCTATCCCTTCGCATTGTGCATACCCCTTTGCAACCAGTCTTGCCTTGTTTCGAACGATGGTACCAGTCTCATCTCTTTTATTCTTGAAGACCCACTTGGTACCAATCACGGACTGATGTGTAGGTCGATCCACCAGATACCACACATTGTTGCGAGTGAACTCATTTAGCTCTTCCTGCATCGCATTTATCCAGTCTGTTGATTGAAGAGCTTTTGTGATCTTCATTGGTTCAGTCTGAGATAAGAAGCAAGACATCAATGCGGTCCCTTGTCTGGTTTGAACAAGATTTCCAATGTCAGCGAGGATGGCTTCTTTTGGATGATCTCTTAGCCAACTAGGCTTCTTCATAGGTACGGCTTCAGCACGAGCAGCTGGATTCTCAGAAGTAGCAGGATGTTCCTCATGAGATGGTTCACTTCCAGATTTGGAACTGTTTCTCTTCTTTGTTCTAGAACTGTACCTTCTTCTTCTTCTTCTTCAGAAACTCCTTCTTCTCCTTGTTCTAGGACAACTTCATCTCCTTGTTTTGGAACATCATTCTGATCAACAACTTGATTCTGAAATGCAGTTGGCTTGGCAGCTGAGTCTGCTTCCTTAGTATCCTCAAGGTTGACTTCCTTGGTATCATCTTTCTCTGCTTCCAAAACTGTATTATGTGCTTCAGTGGGCTTCTTTTCACCTGTATCTTCAATGTTTATGATCTTTAAGGCCTCAGCAATGATATTAGCATCATTGGCCCTCTCGTCTGCTTGGGGTTCAGCCGAGGCAGCTGGAGTCTTAGAGATATAATTCATAGATCTAGTCAGAGGAAATGTTTGATTATGATCAAGATCATTCTTAGGTTCCTCATTGACATCCTTGATCTCATGATTCTCCAGACCCAGTTCTTGAAGTGTCCTGCGCACTGAAGTAGCTTCACAAAAAATAACCTGACATGTTATTTCCACAAGCTGGGTTGTCTTGTTGAATACTCTATATCCCTTATATGAATGATGTCCATACCCGAGGAACACTCCATCATCAGCCTTAGGGCTGAAGGTATTCAACTTAAACTTCCCATTGTTGTGAATATAAAATGGAGAATCGAAAGCACGAAAATGAGCTATAGAAGGCTTACGACCATTATAGATCTCGTAGGGGGTCTTGTGCAGCCATGTGTTGAATGCACTTCTATTCTGTGTGTAGCATGCTATCATCAAGGCTTCTCCCCAAAATCCTTTTCCAAGGTCGGTGTCAGTCATCATGGTTTTCACTGCTTCTTTGAGTGTTCTGTTCCTTCGCTCAGCAAGACCATTTTGTTGAGGAGTTCTTGGGGTAGATTTCTCATGTCCAATTCCAATATCAGCGCAGAAGTCCATAAGAGGTCCCTTGCAAAATTTTGTCCCATTGTCAGACCTTATCCTCTTAACTGTCACTCTTTTGTCATTCTGAAGAAGGGTGATCAGTTCTGGTAGCTGAACTTTGACTTCATCCTTGGATTTGAGCAGCACCACCCACGTATATCTTGAGTAGTCATCAACAACCACCAATGCATATCTTCTTTTTCCAATTGTGGGTGGGGTAACTGGACCAAACAGATCCATGTGGAGCAGTTCCAAGATCCTTTCAGTGCTTGTTGTAACTGACCTGTTCTTAAAGGAGGCTTTTGTCTGTTTTCCAAGCTGGCATGCTTTGCAGGCTCCTTCTTTGTGGAACTTCTTCTATGGCAGTCCTTCAACTAGACTATGCTTCGCCAGATGTCGGATTGAGTTGAAGTTCAAATGACTTAGTCTCTTATGCCACAATCAGTTTACGTCTTCCGAGAAACTGAGTGCTATGTGATGCACGTGTAATTCAACACACAAACCAAGTTAAATTTCAATCCAAGGTTCTTTCCAATTCGCCCAATAGAATACTACTTACTTGTTATAGCTAGGCAAACAAATGTCATTGAGTGTTTGTCTAAATTCCTAATGCAAAATTGAACTAACTAAATCAATCAACTTCATTCATAAAATGTAAATTTAACCAACACTTCAATTTGTAGTAACAATGGTAGAACAAGGCTCACAAGTTCTCAAATGAGTAAGAACGGATGTTGATATGAACTTAGGTGTGATCTACTTGAGTTGAGCTATGATGCAAACATATTTAATTCCTAGAAGGATGGACTATTACTCTACACTAGCATACCCCTAGTCACGGTGAATCGACCGTTGATGACACTAAGATCCTCAAATAGCTACGTTATCGGATCCTAGACCACTCCTAATAGCACGTAAATCATCATCCTATGCCCTATCTCCGCACAGGGATTGGATCAAGGAACACAAGAACTCACACTATTCACGACACTCCTTTCCGCGTGTTGGCTGCAAAATTCGTATCAATTAACACCTAGATTGACTATTACCTACATCTAAGTGCATGTGAACAAGCTCTAGTGTGATTTAATCTCAAATAGGAAAGTAAACAAACATAATTCAACCTAGTTTCTCACACCTTCATTCAAATCAACATCCAAGGAAATTTAGAATTCCATACCACCAATGTTCAACATTACAATATTCAATTGAAAACCAAACATTACAAGAGATAGGTTTGAATTAATTCTTCCCCTAAATTGAGCACTTTGATCTTGATCTACCAACTTTGATCTTCAATTCATCTCCAAGGATGGTGAATTAGCTCTTGCTCCTCTTGGATTAGGATGGAGTAAGATTGAGAGATAGAATTATGGGTGAATTCTAGCTTGACGTAATGAAAAATGGCCAAAATTTCTTCTAAAATTCGAGAATCCCTCTTTTATAGATGAGCAAACAGAGCCTAGGATCGCCCGAGCCAAATTTGGCTCGCCAAAGATAGCTGAAAAATCGTAAAAACTGCCAAAACCCGATCTGGCTCTGCCGAGCGAATCTGTCCATCAAGGCTCGGTCGAGCCTGACCTAGCTCGGCCGGGCGAATTCTCTGAAACCCAGTTTCTTCCTTCCTTTTTCTCCGCTCGGTCGATCCAACTTCCTTTTGACCTTCGGCTCGGGCGACTTTCCTCCAAAATTAAGCCCAAAACGTTGCTTTATGCTCCAAACCTAACCTACAACATCCGAAACACAAAAAACACGATAACACAACAAAACGAGTACACATACCTATGATATGGGAGTAAAATGGACACAAACATGCACGCTCACACATCGAAATATAGGTCATTTTATGCACATATTACTATGAGGCATGTTCCTCTTTCTCCACTGGACCAATCTACATTATAAAGTCCTCTTCTAATTCCTCTGATTATGGTCTTGTGTGTCACTTTGTCAATTATGTGACATTCTGATTCTTCAAAAATGACTATATAGTCACCCTCACTCAGCTGGCTAATACTAAGAAGATTGTGCTTCAGATTGGTGTCCAAAGACACGTTCTGAATGATAATTCCATTGTCCTCCACGCATCCTTTCCCAATCACTAGTCCCTTGGCCTTGTTCACAAAACTGACTAATGCTCCTTAATACATTTCAAGGTTCTTGATTAGATCCTTTTCTCCTGTCATGTGAGCTGAGCATCCGCTGTCAATTATCCATGTTTTGTCTTCTTTTGAAAACTCGGTCCCTGCAACACATAAAATTTATTTAGGTCCCCGCATCCTTTTGGGTCCTGCAAGGTCAGTCATGTGGATCCAACATTTTGGTATCCACACTTGTTTCAGTCCTACAGTTCGTAAAACTAAATCACTTTGTGGTGATTGATCACCCTTTCTCCTAAATTATTGTGTGCTGCGTGAATGCATGTTTGGATGGATTGTGGTGTGTGAACTCTCTTGAAATGACTATTCTGGAGAGAGCCTCAAGAAACTATTCTCGAGTGAGTAGCCATCACAGTCTTTTGAGTATAAAATTGTCGAGACTCTGGCCTCAAATAGGTGTTCCTCATATCCAGAGAATTGTTATGAGAATCGGAGTTCTGTCATAACTTCTCGGATTGATATCAAGTTGTCGAACAGACTTTCTTGAAACATTTACATGTTGCTTAGTCGTTCTTATTAGTAAAACTGGATTCCTTTCATATGGAACACTATGATTGTCCAATTTTAAGGAAAAGTCATTTCTCCGACAGTTGGTTTAGACAGTTTCCGAATTGTGTTATCATGTTGTCGAGGTGCCAGTTTAGGGTTAGTATTTTACCAGCATTTGGTCTTGACACCTTGCTTTACTGGTTCTTTGAGATTGTCATTTCCTTTCCCAAACATATGACTTGGACTAAGATTGGCTTTGACAGAGCACAACTGTGTTTTCTTAGTCCAGAAGTAAATGCATGTATGTTCATGGATGTACCATTTTGGTGTTCTAAAAATCCAATTCCACGTTTATCAAAAGATTGTTTTTGAACACTCAGAATTTCATCTAGTTTCCAAGAACTCTTTTTGTAAGTACATTCGCATTTGACGTGTTCGGTTTTCTTGAAGGAATCACATTCTTTTGAAATTCTTTCAAAATCATTAAGAAGTTTTGAATGTTCTTCCTTGTGGTTTTCTTGTTCCTCACTGATTGACCTCTTTCTTTCGATTTCATTGGTCAAAATTAAAATTTTTGATTTCAGTGAGGCATTTTCACTAATCACTTTATCTTTAATTTCATGAAAATTTTCAAATTCTTTAATAATTATTTTAAAAGAAATGTCCTCTAAGCTTGAGTTACATGGTTCAGAGTTGACATCAAAACATGTAGATGCACTAGATGAGGGTAGATTAGTTGTTACCATATTTTCGCGGTTTGAAGCGCTTTCTTCTTGATTGGTAACATCTCCATCAATGGCTGCCATGAAGGCAAGGAATGCTTACTCAACATTTTCATCCTCAGACGTGTAGTAGCCATCATCATGGTCTGGTACGTCTGGTACTTCTGTTCTTGTGAGCATTGCTTGGGCAACAACTTTGGGTTCTCTCCTTTTAAATACTTTCTTTAATCTATCTCTCACGTCCTGAGAGACTAGAGGGCATTCATACTTTAGATGATATGGGGAGTTGCATTCGTAGCATGTGTGTGGCTCTCTCCTTGTGAACCTTTGCTCACTGGACTGAACTTCTTTTTTCTTTCCTTTTGCCTTCTCGAGAAGTATGGTCAGGTTCCTCAGTTGTTCCTCCAGTTTGGCCACTGACAGTTCAATTTCCTTCTTTGGAACTGAGGTGGAGGTGTCCTTCGCTGGTGAAGATTGATAAGCAGTTTTCTTGAAGTGAACTGGCCTTTTCGATCGCCTTTGGAAATCTCTCTTCACGAAGAATGTTGCGTCACCATCAGTTACTGAGTTTGGAGTTCTGGCAGCTTCGTTCCAGTTCACCATTTGAATATTCCATTCATGGGCTTGGAGTTCAGCGAACAATTCTTTGGTGGTCATTTTGGAGAGATCCGTGGTTTTCAAACTTGTGGTTTTGACAAACCAGTCTTCCTTCGGAAGTCTTGAAAGAATTTTGGCATTTATATCAGCAACCTTTTCTTCTCTTCCGAGATTCTTCATTTCACTGAAGATGGCATTGAACCTTGCTTCTAGAAGGATTAATATTTCTCCACGACGACTTGCTTCTTATTCTGCTTCATCTCTTATGTTTCTTTTGTGAGGTCGTTCATCCAATCCCAAAGTTCCTTAGCCGTGTTGTTCTCTATGGCCGCGTCCATGAGAGAATTTGGGAGGGATTGTATGATCATTTCCTGTGCGATGAGATCAACTTGATGATGTCTCTTGTCCTCAAGCATCCAGTCCTCCATTGGTTTATCTAGCATTTCTACACCGTCTGGTTCTTCTCCTGCTGTGAGGTTGACTTTAGGAATCTGGATCTTCAGAGGTCCATTCATCAGAACTTCATCCATCTTTGGATGTTGAGCATTTAGTTGAATGAGACACCCCTTCTTGCATACTTCGAACTTCTCCGGGTTGTACTTAGGAAGGCTTGGATAACTCATCATTATCTTAAGATAATCTGCTCGCTAATCACACTTAACAAACATTTAGAGTGTAAGAAAGTATGAATTAGGTCTTATGCATCTCAAAATAGAACAGTCTAGAAAGACCGACCTGCTCTAATACCACTTGTTGGTCCCAGATCAGAGTGCGTATAATGTGCAGCGGAAGTATTGACAGAGTTAATTACAATCTAAAATATGGACAGTTCAGTTTTGTTTATAACACGGTTTTTAAAAATGCAGTTTATATTAGCCAACAGTTGAGGTTAACAGGTTTACAGTTATAAGCAGTTAACAGTTACACACTTCAACACTTTCAGACAAGTGTTGAAAATATAATTGGAAACTGTAAGATGCGTAAAGTAAGTAAAACTGTAAATGATACAAGATATTTATAGTGGTTCGGAGCCTTAAGTTCTACGTCCACTCTTCGGATGTCTGATCCGGAAATTCACTAAGTTATGAAGCTACAATCCTCACGATCTATAGCCAGTTTTTGTAGAGACCTCCATCCACAACACAATGGATCACTCACCCAGGCAGTTGTACTTCACTCCTTCTTCAATCCGTTGAAGGCTATGCGTCTTCTCTGTGGACTGGTAGTCATCGAAGATGGACTCAGGACAAACCTCCATTTTCCTTCTCCGATAGATTGGATGGTTGAGTTCTTCCCAGAATGTACACTAGTTGGCAATTGCGCGTAATAACCATCTCTTCTCTCAGAAGATCAGGCTGCTGTCTTCTTACTCGAAATGTAAGAACACCAAGAAAGTAGATTAAGTCAGCAGACTTAATCCTCATGCACACAAGGTCACACGGAGAATCTTGAAGGATTCTTTAAGCAATAAAGCCTCGTGTTCAATAACTAAACCACGGAATAAATGCCTTCTTTCATGAGAGTGTTTAATGCTTTGAGCTTTAAATTTGGCAGAGTGACGATAAGGATTAATGTGTCGAAGGTTGTTTTGTCTCTGTTGCTCCAGCTATTTATATTTCTAGAAGAGAAAATTGTCGGTAGAGACAATTTGAAGGATGTCAAAATCAGAGTCCATCCTTCTCTATAAAGTAGCCTGCACTTCTGCCTTTTCTGCGGTATTGGCCTGCTTTTGCAGGTCAGTTTGTACTTGATGTGTTAGACGCCGAACAACGTTGTACGCCAGTCACAACTGAGTGTCTGTCTGTCTTTTATCATTGACTTCTTTAACGTTCTACTGTGACTGATCGGCATCTTGCTATTTACGCAATCTGTGAAGCAAAAGTCTGAAACTGTGAGCGCCGCTCAATAGTTTCTCTGTGAAAACTGTTTCCACAATTTTCTTTGATATATAACCCTTGATAGGAAAAATGGTTTGCACAGTTTTTCGTAACCGTTACTCTGCTCTTTTCCTTTGTCCTTTATGATTGATAGTTATCACGTCTGAATGGCTTCTTCTTCAAAACCGTTCCATATTTTTGACAGTTCTCTTCTCCTAGACTATTACAACATGATTATCCTATACAAGGATTACATGACAGTTCTCTTTGGTATATAGTTTTGACACATCAAAACATCAAATTAAGGTGGGATTTCTACATCAACACCTAACATCTAATTTTTCCTCTCTTGCTTCCATTTCCGCCATTTTCTCATTTTCCATCTTTCTCAGAAAACTTAGTTTCAGTTCCAGTGTTGGAACTCGCCAGTTTTTCCGTAGTGGTCGCCTGCACTTCAGTTTCAGCAATGTTAGCCTCCCCTTGCGTATCCAATACTTGCTACACTCGCTCCTTCGCCGGTTGTTCAGGGTTGGTCGCCCCTAGGACAGTTTTAGCTTCCAACCCCGGATCAACAAGAATTTCTATAGTCCTCTTCTGAGCACCTTGGACAAAACCATGTGCTTCTCTGTAAAACGGGTTCTGCAGTGTTAGACATTTGGGTCCATCCTTTTGGAATTCAAACTTGCTTCACCTTAAGTACTGGTGTTAGGTATTACTGTTGTAATCCCACCTTAATTTGATGTTTTGATGTGTCAAAACTATATACCAAAGTCTAGGCTTTAGAGTATTACCTCATGTAATCCTTGTATAGGATAATCGAGTTGTAATAGTCTAGGAATGAGGATATCATCAAAACTGTAGAACAGTTTTGAGGAAGACATCATTCTGATGGTACAACTGTCGAGCATACAGACGAAGACAAGCAGAGCAAACCAAAGTCATTAGAGTTGCGCTGACAGTTCTTCCTGCCAACGTCTGAATACTCAAAGAAAACTGTTGAGAGGCGCTAACTGTTTCAGGACAAGACAGTTCCGCGTCTAAGAATGCGTACGAGGCTAGTGTCGAGCAGTCGCAGAAGATTCTTGAGGAAGTCAATAAGAAAATACTGACACTAATCAGTTGCAACTGGTGTACAATGTTGTTTGAACGTCTGACACATCATGTACAAGGTGCTCTAAAAAGTAGGTCGATGCATCAGAGATATCAGAGGAGAAAGCGACCTTTTAGAGAGAAGAATGGACTATGATTGGACATTCTTCTCTATGTCTCCACCGGCTATTTTCTGGTTCTTCACCTATAAATAGCAGGAACTACAGAGACATAAAAACCTTTGCAAAAATCTTGTGCCAAACCTCTGTAAAATCTCGCACATTTGAATCTCTGACACACCAGCCTCTCCACAGAAGTTAAAGCTCAAGGCATTAAACACTTTCAAGTGAGAAGGCATTAATATTGTGGTTCATTTATTTAACTCGAAGAATTCACTGCTTATAGAATCTCTGGAGATTCACCGTGTTACCCTGGGTACACGAGGATTAAGTCATCCAACTAAATCTATCTCTTTGGTGTTCTTATTCTTCGAATAAGAACATAGCAGCCTGCTCTTGCAAAGGAAGAGTAGGTCATTATGGGCAACTGCCAAACTTTGAAAGTTCTGGGAAGAACTCAACCATCCAACCTACCGAAGGAGGAAAAGTGAGGTTTGTCCTCAGTCCAACTTCGAGTCGGTCCACAGAGAAGACGCAGAGCCTTCGATGGTCTGAAGAAGGAGTGAAGTACAGCTACCTGGGCGAGTGATCCCTTGTGTTGTGGACAAGGTCTCTACAGCAACTTGCTATAGATCATGAGGAGTGTATTTTCATTACTTAATGAATTATCGAATTTAATATCTGAAGAGTGGATATAGGACGTAAGGCTCCGAACCACTATAAAATATCATGTGTCGTTTATAGTTTTCTTTCCTTACGCACTTTACAGTTTTTCTAGCATATCTTGAAACCTTCAACACTTGTCTCGTAAGTGTTGAAGTGCATAAACTGTTAATTGCTAACATCTGCAAAAATGTTAAAACAATCTGCTGGCTAACATGAATAGTATTGCAAAAACTACTAAGTAAAACTGTGTCTATAGTTAGCTGAACTGTCTAAGTTAGAGTGCGAATTAACATTTAATACTTCCACTGCATATTATAGGTACTTTGATATGGGACCAATAACTGGTGATTTCTTCTCCACCTTTTTCTTCCTTCTGAAATAATGTATGATGTTAGGATGCAATGTAGAAGGAATCGTGGGTGTGTGCAAACTCTTTCTGGAAATTGAGTTTTTGGAAACTAAGTTCCTAGAAACTGAGTTCTTGTAAGAGTCTCGGAATCCTTGTCCCGGATGTGAAGTCTTCCTAGCCCTTAAAATCAGAGAAGTATTATATACAACGGAAATTTGAAATTATCTTGCAAGTCTGAAAACTAAAAGTCAGTTTTTAGTTTTAAATTTCTGAAAACTCAGTTCAGATAGGGTACGTTTTAAGTTTAAGTTTCAAGCTTTCTCACGATCTATAGTAGCCCATCGGAATCAGTATTCGAGAGTAGAATGCTGCCTGCTGTATGTATTACTTGAAAAGTAATAAACACTGTTTATTACTATAAAAGTAATAAACACCAAATAGATAGCTTAAGCTTGGAAACCTTGAGCCTTATGTGTTGGTCCCGAATTATCAGGGTATAACTTGGCAGCGGAAAATGTGTTAAATCGTTTCTTGCGCTCTGCTGGTTACTCAGCTGACTGGGACCTTGTCAGCTGGTAAGTCAACTGGCACTCTGAGTACTCAGCTGACTGGCAACTGGCTCGTCAGCTGGTAGCTCAAGACTTGGAATGTTTTTAGCCTTGTTTGCACAGTTATATCAGTTTTCAGATATACACCAGCACTTGGGTGCTGGGTTTTAAATCAGTATGAAATGCAGAAAGCTGATAAAAGACAAAGGATTTATAGTGGTTCGATCAACTGATCTACGTCCACTCTCCAGTCGTAGCACTGGAAATTTCACTAAGAGTAATCGGGTACAAGCGTCCTACGATCTATCTCTAGCTGGTGAATGCCTCGTCCACCAGTTCACTAGATCAACCGCTCCCGGCCTTGTCCTTCTTCAACTCTGATCAGCTGGTAGAGTGCGAGCACGTCACTTCAACCTCCACAGCTTCACTGGGTGTTTAGTTCTCCCAAGAACGTGTCTTCTCAATACGGCAAAAAGCCCGTAATAACTCAAGTGCTGGCTGGCACAAGAGCTGCTGTGAACTTCCTCGGAAGAGAAAGAACACCAAAGAGATCAATAACTTACAAGCTGGAAGCTTGAAGTCTCGTGTTTGAATAAATCAACACACGGATAGCCTTTAGAGAGGCCTCGAAAGAGTTCTGCTTGCTTGCAATAAAGTTTCTGACTTTCGGTAGTTGAGCGAGAGAGAAGAGTATTGAATGTTGATGGATCCCAGGTATTTATAGAAGCGGGATCCCATTCAAAATCTTCTAGCCGTTTGGACACATTCGGAAAAGGTCTCTGTCCTCGCATGTCCTTCTGACGGCGGCAGGTAGGAATTTCCGGAAAGCGCCATGCTTTTGTCCACTTTATCTGACATTGATCTCTTTATGTCAGAACGGCACTATTCGTCAGTACGAGGAATCGGAACTGGTGTCTTGAACTGATAGACTTTAAGGTATCCTCCCTTAAAAGTCATACTTTGTCATCTTCAAGTACTTCAATTGATAGGAGCTCAGTTTTCATTCCTTTAGGCCATGACCTAGATACACCGTGGTTGGTTGATCCTGTTGTTAAATGCGTAGATGAAGAAAATTGTGTGAGAAAGTATAGTGGCTCATGCGTGGATGTTCCAATGCTTCTTTGCTCAACGGGGATCAAAATTGTTTCTCTCTCTGTCTGTTTCTTCCTAGGATTTAGATCCATCACTTCTGCTTCGGTTTACATTGAAGTTGAGTAAGAACACGCCAGTTGTTCAGGAGTGATCGCCCCTCCTGAATTGGAACTATCATTCGTCAGATCAATAATCTTCATGTGTTCTGACTCTTTACTTCATTCATATCAAACGTGAATTCTCAAGGGGTATCTTCCCGTACTTCACTTTCAACTATTTCACCATGACCTGTCTCAGTCATCTCGGTTTCCTGTTCTTCTTTATTATTCGATCCACCATATTCAATACTTCATTATCACTCTTGCAATCATCAGCCATTTGGAGTAACTCTGCTACCGGTTTCTCAAACAAGATATTTGACCGATTTGATCTTGAAGGATCAAGGTTCAGCATTCTAGCCTCTACGAATCCTGCCAAAAAACTCAGGGTCTACCTTAGAGGCATAGCCTTTTCCTTTCAACGCACTGGTCAGCATCCTAGCAAGATTATCTTGAAGGTCTTTACGTTCCTTGTGAAGTTCTTCCTCTCGAGTCTTCTTCTCAGAAGCAACTTTCATTCTGATCTGAGCATTAGCTTTCACTTTCTCAAAAGCTTCATCTTTGGCATCTAGTGCAGCGTCGAGAGCATTATTTTCAGCAGTTTTCCTTAATCTTTCTTTGGCCATCTAGTTTGTTTATCTTCTCTTCTTGCTTTCTCTCTGCTTGGCTTCAACCTCAACCTCTTCAGGAGTGAGTGGTCGTTTTCTCACCATTCTTGAGAGGGTGTCCTCAGAGGTATCATGACAAGTAGTGATCTATGATGCATACGTCTTTACCAGCCTTCTCCATTTACTTTTAGGAACATTTTCTTCGACAGATAAGGCCGTCGGGATCACAGGTGATATGACAGTCATGAATCATGGAGTCTCAATTTCTTCCATTTCTTGAAAAATATTGTCCACTACGGCTTTCCATTTCAACTCAGTACGTAGTTCTAGAGAAATTGGTAGGGCTAGAGGTGGAATGTATTCACCTTGCGCCTTGATGGATATCACTTCTACTGATGCAACTAATGTATAATCTATTACATCTTTGACGGATTGACGAGTATGCATTCTGCTAGATGCAGGTTGCTGCTTCGATTTCTTATAGGTGGGTATATAATCTGTGCTGATCAAAGGTACCCGTGTTCAAGATTATCTTCAGGCTGCAACATCTCCAGTTGGTGTCTTATTTTCAGACCAAAGATAACTTGATGGGTGAAGATTTCGGTGTCCCCCATCTTGTCATTTCTTTGCATATTTTCTCGTAAACGTCCAAAAATGAATGACGCCCAATCTCCCTTGATTCCATCGTCAATGGCCATCATGACAGAATACTTCCTTTGATTGAGTACAGAATGAGATCCAGTCTCACACTGTAACATTTTAAAGACTACATCACACAATATCTTGTAGAAGTCATCAAGAAGGGTGTTCTTGGTGTTTGTAGTCCATTCTTCATCAACTTTTGGCTACTTCCACTTCAGCTAATATTTCTTCATGATCTCGGTGTTCTTGTATCTGTACAGAGCAACATGATGCCCTTTTTGCTTCAACGAGTAGATGTTGGCCAGCAGGTCTGGATCTATGACAATATTGAATCCAAGAACTAATGTGATGGGTTTTGTATACTGAAAGCATTTATTATAATGAGTATACGATGGTTTATTTCATCAATCTGTTAACAATCTTACATGTATGTAACAATGGTATCCTCTTGTAGTGCAAAAAATGCACTTAATATTCAGAGAAAATATATATAATTTAGAATAAAAATGTATCGTGTTCATGTGAAAAATGATGCTACTTGAGACATTTTTTATATATAATTGATGCCTTTTATTATTTATTTATACATGATAAAAAGATTAAACACATTATTTTGATAAATACTAAAAGTATATATATAAATATATCGAAAACTTTATATTATATTTTAAAAGTATGAAAAAATAATTATTATAAATTAAATATTTGTTGGTCCCGATTTATCAGAGTTTTGTATATATGCACAACGGAAAATTTTATTTGTAAGTTCGACAATCTAGCACTTATCCATGATAATGGTGACTTGTCAGCTTAGTTTGTTAAAACATTCAGGTACTTGATGTCGACTTATTCTTAGAGTCAGTATTCAAAGTATACTACAACACTTTAGTGTTGAGTTTCAAACTGAGATTAAACTATACTGACCAAAAGTAAGTAAAACTGTAAATAACAAACACATTTATAGTGGTTCGGGCTAAACCATCCTTCGTACACTCTTCAGACACTTGATCTGGTAATCCACTAAACTTAGAACGGTTACAGGTGCTCCTACGATATATTGTTGGTCAATGAATGCCCCATCCACAAATGCACTCGTCTGGTCCTTGCTTGGTTCCTCGCTTCGCAACTCCTCAGAGTGTGGGCGCACCACACAACCTCCTTGTAGCTGGAACAGGGTGTTTATAGTTCCCCCGAGAATTATCTCTTATGTGGCAGGTTGCCCGTAAGAGTCAAAGTATAAGACGTACTTGACTTTAGTAGTTTTTCTTGGAGAGAAAAACTACCAAGTGGTAACTAATGTATACATCGATTCTAAGTCTAGTGTTCACTTAGTGACCAAAGGAAAGCTTAAAAGCCTCGAAAGTAAGCTCACCCTGTGAAGATTCAATCTTTCAGTAAGAGTTCACAGATTGTATAAAAAATCAGTAAATGTGTAAATTCATCTTTAATAGTTCATCTGTGTAACCTTCCTTTTTGATAGTTCGTCTATGTAACCTTCTTCATCGATGGTTTATCCGGTAATTATATCTGAGTTGTTAAAGGTTTGAACTTAAGATCGTTAGAGACAAAATCGAAGTTGTCCAATCGAATGTCTCTATTGGTTGCAGCGTTCAGCGTGTAGGTGTGCTTTTTGCAGAGGGTCTGCACCTTTTTCGATTTTCCTGACTTTGACAGCGACGATTCGTCTTTTGTCAGAATGGCAGTATTTTGCCAATATGAGGATCCCGAACTGATTGTTCTAGGTAGCGAAACTTGAAGTTTTGTCCTAGCAGATTTTAAGGATTCTTCAATCCTTAAAGTTTGTTCTTCTTCAGTATATTCCGCTTGTCTTTAATTGCTAGGACTTGGACTTAGGAAGTCTATGCTGATGTTGTTATACTTGCAACTCCATGCTGATGACGACATCTGTTGAAGTATACTTGGTCCCTTGCTTCTCAGTATGGGTTGAACGATTGCACCCTATTATACTGGATTCGTACTTGATGGAATCCATGCTTCGCTAGACTCTTTCTCTTCCATCCAATTCAACCACGTGATTCGATTTGATCTGCGGAAACAGAAATTAGAGATCTAATTTTTTAGAAAAAATCAAAAGCAAAAGAAAGGAAGAAATCTGTTCTCCAGATTAGATCTTCAGGGTTGTGTCCCAATGCTGCTCAGATCTGCTACTGGTGAGGATTCCACAGATCTGTGTTGTAGGCCGGAGCAGAAAAATCCTTCTCCTCCCCACTACAGGCGCCGCTCACCTCTCTCTCTACTCTAGGGTTTTGACAGATTTGAATGATCACACAAGTGGCTAGGGTTTCCAAGAGAGAGTAATCTATTTATAGACCCAGGGTTTTATCCCTAATGGGCTACTGGGCCCTTTTTCAGCATATTTATTTGGGCCAGTCCTGGGACTTAATGCAAATAATAAAATGGGCCTATAATTAATTAATTCCCATGTCCACAACCAAGGACATAATTAATTAATTAATATTAATTCTTTTTCACCACATAATTAATACTGACCTACCCCTTTATTACCACGTTATGAGAACGGGCTGCATTAATTGAGAATCCCCATATTTAAGGTTACCGGACATTCATTAATTAATCGGAGCCTCTGAAAAACTCTAACTACAATTAATTAATATCTTATTATTTCTGAGTAGTACCACTCAATCCTTATCACTCGTGCCTGAACTTAATCAGCCTGCAGGACTTTGCCATGATGAATGTTATTGAGCTCCTCAGGGAATGTCCCCATCCTATTACTCGGATATGGTTACCTAAACCCAGTCTCAGGCGGTACTAAACAAATTTTTGTTACCCAAGATGCGGATATACGAGCACGTTACTCAGGCTCTCCACCATGGCAAGTCAAAGCATCAATCAATCTGTGCAAACCCTTGAACCTTCGTTAGGGTTTGGACTCAATCAATATCAAGATCTTGTATTCGTTGATGTCAGACAGACGAATACATCTCACTGCGGTCCATCAAAAGGCCACCCCTGCGAACCAGCATGTCAAGTAACCAAGATAGCACCTTGCAGATGGCGGACCGATCCGTGTCCCGCCCGAAAGGAATACTTGAGGATGTGCTCATTCGTGTGGGCCATCTCATTTTTGCTGCAGATTTCGTGGTGCACGAGATGAAGGAGGACGAGAACATGCCCATGATCTTGGGGCGTGAGTTTATCGACACTAGCGCCGCTCTCATTGACTGTCGAGGCGGCGAGATCACACTCCGAGCGAACGAGCCATCTTAGTTGGTTTTCAGCTTAGATGAAAAATGTTAAGTACTGTATAGGTTCTTTATCGAGTTGTAAGCTGATACTAATCTGGAAACTAGACTATTCAAAAAGTCTAGTACGCGCAAAAGACTAAACAGGTAAAAAGAACATTGTACACCCTACAAGCATTTATCAGTTTTTCCTAGTACTTATAACTCTTTTACCTTATGAATGGAAAACATGATGATAAATACTCATTGTCCAAACTCTTCAATCTAATCCTCTATCTGAACTTACAAGCTCTAGTATAGTCAGTTTATCTTTCACCCTGAAACCTTAATCGAGAAATATCTCTTCTATTAAGGGACTCAAAACTAATTCTTTACCAGCTAAATAGTGGTGGTTTTGACAACGTCAAAAAGGGGGAAATTGTTAGGACTTATTCATACCTTTTTATTATTTTGATTTGTCAAAGGTTGTATGGCAACCACCAGTTTAGAGTGTCTCTAGATAAGCCTAGTCCATTCAAACTTGTAATGTCCTGTTAGGATCCAATTTCAAACGCGAAAGATCAGATCAGACTCTACGGAATAACAGTAATTCCTCAATCCACAATTCTGAGAATTAAATTCATAGGAGTATGCGAGGTTTTATTGCGAATTCTGATTGTGCACAATATCCATAAATCAATCCGGTTCAATTGGATTTTGTGATTCGGTTCACATGAAAATCCCTACAATTGGTATCAGAGCTAGGTTCCTGGTTTATGGATCTTTTGTGCATAGTTAAATTCGATATGCATATATGAATTTATTTGTTTTGTGGATTGTTTTTGTTCCTCGTGGCAACCCAAATAATTCAGCCCGCAGTGGTTTATCCGTGTAGGGCTGAATTAATTTTGTAAAATTACGAGAAAATTCGTGATTAGTATAGATTTGTTTTAAAATTGTAATAGAATAGATTTTGTAATTTTATTTCAAATCTGTAATTGAACGGGTCGAGGACGAAGAACGAAGACGGAGGCCGACGGACTGGGCGGTGCTGGTGACTTGCGTTGGCACAATCTAAGTCTACCAATTTGTCTGATGTTAACTCTTGGAATCTCCCATGACTGGTGGCTTCACCGCTGGTGAACAGTGTCAGTGAGAACACCTATTCTGCTGGTGAGTTTTGTCAGCCGCCTGCTGATGAAACCCTTCCCAACTGGTGAACAGTGACCAGCCAGTAGCTCTTCTCATTGCTGGTGAACAGTGTCAGCACGAGTCTTGTCAGTCGCTTGCTGGTGAGACTTTTCTCAACTGGTAAGTACATCTCATGCTGGTGAACAGTAGCCAGCATGAGTCTTGATCAGCTGCGACTTACAACTCAAAAGACCTAAACAGGACTTTACATTTGAGATCTAGAGCTATCTAGAGACAACTGACGCTGGTAGGATTTAGGATTTGATCCACCAAAACACCAAACTAGAATCTAAACAAGTAGCTACTAGGGAGAGGAAACTTAGCCAAATTACCCAACATTATGCACTTAGACTGATTCACAGAATGAATAGCTTGAGCAAAGATGCTAAGCCTCGTGTTCAGACATGGAGAATCAGAAATTTTTTAGAGCTTTTGAGATTGCACTTTGATAGAGTTTCGACTATGCTTTTCGAGAGTTTCTTATATATTTTTCTATCGAATTGGCCTCCTATTTATTGGTAGATGTCTTGACAATTTGAATTTTTGTTCGTTAGAGATAGAAATACATCCGTTAGAGATAAAGATTAGGTTGTCCAATCATAGCCATTCTTCTGTCTGCACTGCCTCTACTCAACTCTAAACTACTTTTGACTTTTGACAGTGTACTTTTCACCTACTCTTGTCAGACTTAGTTTCAGTCTGAGGAATCTTAAGTTTCTGTTCTTCGTACTGATTTGTTGATAGACACTTTAAGGAATCTTCAAAACGAATTTGAGCTCCACTTGGATTCCTTTTGTCTTCTTGAATTTTACGTGCTCTTTAACTTATGAAACTGAAAACTAAAATTCTCGAATTTCAAGTTTTAAGTTTCGGCTTCTCTTTAGTGAAAACTCAGTTTCCAGAAACTGAGTTTCTGGATATTTTAAGTTTCAAGTTCCCAAACTTGACTTCATTGATTTCAAGTTTCACAGTCTTCATTTCAAGTTCTGAAGCTTGATTCTTGACATCTCGAGCTTTGACTTCAAATAATTTCCTTTTCAGAAATTAAGTTTCTGATTGCTCGATCTTCAGCTTCTGGTTTCTAGTTTCTATTACAACTGGATATATCCTATACAAGGATTACATGTAGAAACATACTAAAAACTTAAAGCTAAAGTAAGTTATGACACACCAAAATATCAAAATATTGAATAAACTAAAACTCAATTTTTAACATTTAACTAACTATTTTTTAACTTTAGTTGTAATTCAATGCATCATGTATTAGTAATTTTAAGTTCAATTCATTTAGTATTAAGTTCAACTTCCAACATTATTGTTGCTTGCAATTTTTAATTGTACATAGATGAAGAGTTTAAATTTATAATAACTTTTTAGGTTGTTAATATTTATAGGATAGTGCAAGATTATATCTTAACAGTTTTTTATACTTTAGTTGTAATTCAAGGAATGTATTAGTAATTTTAAGTACAATTCATTTAGTATTAAGTTCAACTTCCAACTTTATTGTTGCTTTCAATATTTAATTGTACATAAATGAAGAGTTTAAGTTTATAATTACTTTTACTCTGTTTATATTTATAGGATAGTGCAAGATTATATGTTGAACAGTTTTTTATATGTTAAATAAGAATACATTTGGATTATTAAAAATAAAAATCAACGCACATGATTAATTTAAATCTATCTCAATTTCAGAGTTTATTTGTATTATTGTCTAGCATTAAAGTGAAAAATATATATTTAATAATTTCATTTTGCCTGGTGAAGAATCGTAAAATGCAGATATTTGATGCAAAAAATGTGATATTTTGAAGATAAAAATGTAGTATATTATTTTAATTTATTTCTTCATCTACCAAAATTACTTTTTTCACTTATTATATACTAAATTGAATGAAATCTCGTTATTTTTAATTATGAGTAAATTTCAATAATTCCTAATATGATATAGTTACACAGAGATGTAATTTATTTTATGATATGTTTTAGCTAGGCTGTGAAAGGTTAGAAAAATAGCAATTAATTTTAAAAATTCCAAAATTATACCTTACGCTTTTTAAAAATTTCATAATGATTTTTTTTAAGTTAGAAAAAAAACCAAAAAAATTTGCAAACTTGTATTTGCACCTAAGTATTGAAACTAATTATTGCCTTTTGAATTCCATAGAATGGGACGTTTTATGCACAATTAATATTTTCAAAAAAAAAAATAAAAAAATTTTATGGATTATTAGAGCAAATACTTGAAATGAAAAGGAAAAAAGCTTTGATAAAGGATTTATCTTAAGGATGATAAACTCTTTATGAAATCAAAAAAGTTCATTACACGCAAAAAGTTCCATTATACATTTCAAGATTCAAATATTGAAGTTAAAAAAAAACTCAAATATTGGAATTTAAATAAACATGGAAGTGGATTTGGAATTTTGGTGATTTTATTTAGTAATGACGACATAATATTGTTTGATCCCTAATGGGTGGGTTTAAAAGTTTTTGAAAATATGTGACATTGTATTTTATAATTTAACTGTGTAAGGAAGACATGATACAACTGCATATACACGGGCCACATGGCCTTGAAAAATGTGTGCATGAATTTTTTATTTTTATTTTTTTTTGTGATGGGCTGTCTACAGTCATTAAATATAGATGTTGGGCTACAACTTTTACTTAGTTTTTGGGTGAAAGTTGTTGGTGCATGTTTTTTAGGAAATGGGCGGGATATGCGAGCGGGAAAGTATATTTAATTAGATGTACACCCGCGTGATACGAATCAAATACATGATATGTAATTTTTAATATGAAAATAAATTTAATAAGATTATATATTTATATATTTTTATGATTTTTTTAGTTAAATCTTGATTTTTATTCATTCATATTATATATTAGTATATTTTATTATAATACAAATTATTTTATATATTATACATTCAACCATATATTTAATTTAATGAAAATACATAAATACATCAAACACAAAACCTACAAAAATAATAAATTAATTTGAGAAATTATCCCATAAACAAAATTATACTTGTAATATTTAAAAAATCATAAATATCATAAATTAGTAAGTTTTAATATGTTTGAAAAAATGACAAATATAAGTTTGTTAGTTTTTTTTGTTATTGCTAGTTGTGCATCTATATTATAATAGAATAAATCAAGTTAAAAAATAAAAGTATTATTGATATGATATTTTTTTTTAAGAAAATGGCAAACTTGCAATTCTTACAACTATTTTGTTTTAATATATATATATATATATATATATATATATAAGAGAAAAATCTCGACCCTCTATCTTTGCAAAACAATGCTCAAGATTAAAAAATTTCCATGTTCATTATTTTGTATTAAATTGTGCATTATTCGATTTTAAGGATAATTTTGTAAAATGTCATATTTTTTCTCTATCCTCTAATTAAAATTCTAAAAACTTTAAATGATCGTAACTCACTCAATTTAAATATATATACACTCATACACTGCGGGAATTGAATTATATTAGGAAATTTAATAGAAATAACATAACTCTTAAAATTATGTTTTGGCGGGTCAAAGAATGAAAAAGCTATCTTAGTTAGTTTTAAGCTTAGATGAAAAATGTAAAGTCCTGTATAAGTTCTTTATCGAGTTGTAAGTTGATACTAATCTGGAAACTAGACTATTCAAAAAGTTTAGTACACGCGAAAGACTCAATAGACAAAAAGAACGCAGTAGACCCTACAAGTCTGGAAGAAAAAGAGTCTAGCGGAGTATGGATTTCGTCAAGTACGAGTCCAATATAGTATGGTGCAATCGTTCAAACAATACTGAGTTGCAAGGGACAAAGTATACTTCAAGAGATGACGTCATCATCATGGAGTTGCAAGTATGATAGCATCAACATAGACTTTCTAAGTCCAGGCCCTAACAATTCAAGACAAGAGGAATATACTGAAGAAGAACAGACTTTAAGGATTGGAGAAGCCTTAAAGTCTGCAAGCACGAAACTTCAAGTTTTGCTACCTAGGACAATCTGTTCGGGATTCATCATACTAACAAAATACTGCATTCTTACAAAAGATGAATCGTCACTGTCAAAGTCAGAAAAAGTCGTAAAAGGTGCAGACCCTCTGTAAAAAGCACACCTACCAGCCGAACGCAACAACCAATAGAGACATCCGATTGGACAACTTCCATTTTGTGTCTAATGAGTCTTAAATTCAAACCTTCAACATTTCGTATATAAATATCAGATAAATCATCGAAGTAGAAGGTTGCATAGGGGAATTATCAAAAAGCACTGTTGCACAGATGAACTATCAAATACGAACTTACACAGTTACGGATTCTTTATACAATATGTGAACTCTTAACAAAAGATTGAAGCTTCACACGGTGAGCTTACTTTCGAGGCTTTTAAGCTTTCCGTGTGTCACTAAGTGAACGCGAGACTCTGAATTATTGTATTCTGGAGTTACCACTTGGTAGTTTTTCTCTCCAAGAAGAACAACAACAGTCAAGTATGTCTTGTACTTTGACTTTTACAGGCAACCTGCTGCAAAAACGATAGTTCTCGGGAAACTATAAACACCCCAATCCGGCTACAAGGAGGCTGAGTGGTGCCCCCACACTCTGAGGAGTTGCGAAGCTAGGAACCAAGCAAGGACCAGACGAGTGTGCTTGTGGATCGGTGGACAGGGCATTCACTAACAAGTAATAGATCGTAAGAGCACCTGTAACTTTTCTAAGCTTAGTGGATTACCAGAACAAGTGTCTGAAGAGTGGTCGTAGGATGGTTTAGTCTAAACCTCTATAAATCTGTTTGTTATTAACAACTTTACTTACTTTCTGTCAGTATAGTTTAGTCTCAGTTTGAAACTCAACACTCAAGTGTTATAGTATACTCTGAATACTGACTCTAAAATTAAGTCGACATCAAGTACATGAAAGTTTTAACATACTAAGATGATAAGTCACCATCAGCTTGGATAAGTGCAAGATTACCGAACTTACAAACAAAATTTTCCCCTATGCATATATACTATACTCTGATAAACCGGGACCAACAAGTGGTATCAGAGCGGTCAGTTCTTACAGGCTAGTTGTTTTGAGTCCCTTAGGACTGGTATCAATTCCTTGCACATTCTTTTGTTTTCTCTAGATCAGGCACATATATGATGAATATGATAAATTTGTCGCCGTACAATCCTGAAAAGTACGAGATGTGGAAGAAGAGATCTTCCATCAAATTGAAGAGCATATATCCAGAGTTGACAAAGGTACTGGAAAAGGGGCCGATAAAGATTAAAAAGACCCTTCCACCTCTAGGAGATGTAGGCGCAAGAATCATCAATAAGCCGTACGACGAGTGGAGTTATGAGGACAAGAGAAGAATCCAACTCGGCTCCGTAGTTCTAGAAGCCATACTATTTTCTCTTCCTGACACCTAGGTGGAGGAAGTCATACAGTTCAATATTTCTAAAGATGTATGGAGCTACCTCGACACACTTTGCCACGAAACTGATTATATGAAGCACAATAAGTTGCAGATGAGCTTAAGGCACTGGACATGCCATACTCAAATGCACATCTTAATGCTAAGATCCTGTCCAAAATGCCTAAGTAGGATTGGTTCATCAAGACTACTGCATTTAAGGAGAAAGATTTATCTAAAATGACGACCAAGATGTTGTTTGCCCAACTAAAAACCCATGAATGGGATATTCAAATGTTGAACAAAAATGAAGCCATAAGAGCCACCAGCTCACCAAGCCATCAAGCAAAAGACACAGCCTACTTCGGAAAGAGGGATTCCAAGTGGAAACTAAAGAAACCCTTCCACACTGACCATCCAACAGGTCAGTCGAGCTTCGTTCAAGAGAAGCCAACAACATCTGGTTCTCAATCTAAGGAGGAATAGAGCTTAATTGTCGATCTTGAAGAACAAATGAGGAGGCTTTCCAAACTCCTCAAAAAGGAAGAAGGAAATAAGGAAGCACCAGAAGCAGATGAAAAGAGGTTCATCAAGAGAACCCCCAAAGCATGCTCCAATGTGGCTCATCCGAACATCTCAAGTTCGATTGTCCTTCTGTGGACAAAGAGGAAAGGGAAAAACTGAGAAAATTCTTCGAGCACCAAGCATCAAAGGCCGTAGCACAAGCCATGCTAACAAGAACAGAGATATCGAACATTCCCGACCATGATGAGGATTACTCATCTGAAGAAGAAGCTAACGAGGAAGCACTTCCAGCATTCCTGATCGCAATTGGAGAGGAGGCTAAGGATGATCTTGAAGCTGAAGCAGAGACAACTCTCACTTCTTCAATTGAGCAGGTAATCACCTCACCTGATATCATTCAGTCATCATATGTTTTTGATGAATCTGAGTGATACTAATCTGACTCAAAGGAAATCCCCTTAGACATTTTATCGCATGGATTTCATAAGTTTTATGAAATAAAAAATGTCTTAGCTTGCGAAAACACTTCACTAAGATGACAAGTCTCGATTTTAACCGATGAAATTATAGAATCTAGGTCTATTATTGAAGAGTTAGAAAATTTAAAGGTAGAACACTCAGCAATGCTCATAGATTTTAAAATTTTAGAAACTCAGAAATTAACCATTCTTGAGCAAGATGAAATACTCTGTTTCTTTAAGAAAGGCACAAGAAGGCTTGATGAAGTCATGCAAAACATGAGAGAGCCTTTCGATAAATTGGGTTTAGTATAAGAAGAAAATTTGAATAGCGATAAACCTGCATCTACTGGTACTAAGAGATCTATTGTTTTTTGTTAAAGAAAACCTTAGTACAGAGTTTAAGTCAAGCGGTCAAGGGGTAGCAATCCGATTGCCAGATCATACTGGCAGTGCTAAAATTTGTTTAGCCAACAACCCCAAACTAACGAATTAGAATGACAAAAATATGTTGAAGACTAAGGGTAAGATGGTCATACAACAAGAACCTATGCTAGCAAAATCTTATACTGACAGGAAGTTAGCATGATCTCAAAAGTTGACCAAGCAGTATGTCCCTACTGCAAGGAAGTAAACTCACTTGACTAGTTTAGCTAAGCAGACAGTACAGTCTGTGAGGAAGCTGAACACCCAACCCGGTCAGTATACTATTTGGGGAACCAAGTCTCAAGTACATCTAGAGAGGAGAGATATACCAAGTAGGGGGAACACCTACTTGAGGCCAGAGCCAAATCATGAACTTCATTTAAAGACATTGAAGGCTAACCGAGGTTCACACTTGTACAACAAGTTGCCATCGAGGTACTCAAATCCAGAACACAGTTTCCGAGGTTCTCAAAAGAAATGTAATCACAAGAGATCTTCACACACAACCACACCATCCCAGTGCAAAAATAGACATTATTTCAAAAGAAAAGGAAAGGTTTGGGCAAATCACAACAATAAACTCACATATGTTGTCAAGATCACAAAAGTGTAGATCCCAAAAAGGATGATAACATGAGCTAATCCTCTAGGACCCACAGAGACTCGGGGACCTAAATGATAAATTCTTGTGAATGCTGGAACAGGTACCAAAGGAGAAAAATGAATGATCAGTTCACATGTTAGGAATCTGGGAATTCTTTTCAGAGCTAAATATGATATGAGGACCACAAATGTTGTTTGGTGACAATTGTAAAGGAAGAGTAATTGGAAGAGGATGCATCGAGCATAACGGATTAAGGATAATAAATGTATCTCTCGTCACCAATCTTAAGCACAATTTACTCGGTGTCAGTTAACTCAGCGAAAATGAATATATTGTCTCTTTTGAGGAAACTAAATGTTAGATCATGGATAAGGATACCCGAGACATAAAGCTGAGGGGAGTTCGCAAAGGTGGACTCTATGTAGTAGACTGGCTGAGTGGATAGACTAGTTTATGGTTTATTGCCACCAGCACAATTTGAATCAAACTGGTTGTGGCATAAGAGACTAAGCCATTTGAACTTCAAAACAATAAACTTTTTATCTAAGAATGACTTGGTAAAGGGTTTACCGAGCGGAGTGTTCAACAAGGAAGGAGTATTCAAGGCCCATCAGCAAGGAAAGCAAACAAAGGCATCCTTCAAGAACAAAGCAGTCAACCCAAGCACTACCCGAGTGATGGAGTTACTACATATGGACTTGTTTGGTCCTCTAACTCCCCCAACCATTGGAGGAAAGAGGTTCTCACTTGTAGTGGTGGATGAGTACTCGCGCTATACATGGATCAAGCTTCTCAGAACCAAGGATAAAGTGAAGATCATGCTGCCAGAGCTGATCATGCGAGTACAGAATCAGCCAGAGACCACAATAAAGAGAATCAAATCTGATAATGGGACAGAGTTTAGCAATGGGCCTCTGATGGATTTCTGTACGGAAGTCGGCATTGGGCATGAGCATTCTACACCAAGAACTCCGCAGCATAATAGCCTAGCAGAATGAAGAAATCGAATGCTAAAGGAAGCAGTTTGAACCATGCTAGCCGAGACAATGACAGACTACAAAAGACCCCATATGAATTATATCATGGTCGTAAGACTTCCTTAGCTCATCTTCGTGCTTTTGGTTCACCATGTAATATTCACAATAATGGAAAGTCAAAATTGAATACTTTCTCTCCCAAGGCTGATGAAGGTGTGTTCCTTGGATATGGACACCCATCTCACAAAGGATATCGAGTATTTAATATGACTACTAAACTTGTGGAAATAACATGCAATGTTATTTTTTATGAAGCTACCTTAGTGCGCAGGACCATGAGAGAGTTGGAAGAGGGCCATCCTGAGATCAATGATATAGATAAACAGACGAGCACAAATGCTCCCAATGCTAAGCTGACTGTTAAAACTAGATCTATGAAGGATGGATCTTCTCAACCAACACCCTCGATTGATCATCAGGCAATCGAGAGGGTCGATGATGCTACCGATCATGCCAAGACCTAGAATTCCACAACCCTAAGAGAATGCATAAATCAAGGGGGAATTCACACTAGCGTCTTCCAAGCTGACAATGCTGAAGAGGAAAATGAAGACCCAGGGTTTCAGACTGGCAACACTCATGACGAAATTGAAGATCAAGAAGCTAGGATTGAGGACACACAAGCTTAGGCTGAATATGGAGTTCACGTTGAAGATGTTGCTTAGAATCGGTCTATAGAAGTGCCAGTCACAGGAGTACACATCCTAGAGCCATTCACTCAATCCATTAAGTTCGAAGAGTTTCAACGACCCAAGAGGCTCGTAATCATCCAGAGGAAGCCGTATTGGATAACATTGCCAATCCAGTTCGTGTAGGGTTTTCCCGTGAACCGAATCACCAAAACCAAATTGAATTGGATCGATTTATGGATATTGTGCATAATTAAAATCATAATAAATCCTAGCATGCTCCTATGAATTTAATAATTGTGCATAATTAAAATCATAATAAATCCTAGCATGCTCCTATGAATTTAATAACCAGAATTGTGGATTGAGGAATTTACCGTTATTCCGTCGAGTCTGATCCGATCTTTTGTGTTTGAATTTCCAACTTGAATTCAACCACGCAATTCGATTTTATCTGCGGAAGTAGAAATTAGCAATCTAATTTCTAGATAAATTCGAAAATAAAGAAAGAAGAAGAAAATAAAATCTTGTTCTCCAGATCAGATCTTCAGGGCTGTGTCCCAATGCTGTTCAGATCTACTACTGGTGAGGACTCCGTAGATCTGTGGCTTGAGCAGGACCAGAATCAAAATTCTCCTCCCTTTCTCTCTTCAGGATCAACGCCCCTCTCTCTCTCTCTCCCTAGGTTTAGGGTTTTTCAAATTGTGTTATGAAGTGGCTAGGGTTTCAGAAAGTGAGAGGTCTATTTATAGACCTAAGGTTGTAAAACCCTAGTGGGCTCCAGGGCTCAATTCAGCATATTTATTTGGGCCAAACATGGGACCTAATGCAAATAATAAAGTGGGCCTATAAATTAATTAATTCCCATGTCCACAACCCAGGACACAATTAATTAATTAATATTAATTCTTTTTCACCACAGAATTAATACTGACCTATCCCTTTATTACCACGTTATGAGAACGGGCCTCATTAATTGAGAATCCCCATATTTAAGGTTACCGAACATCCATTAATTAATCGGAGCCTCTGACAAGCTCTAACTACAATTAATTAATATCTTATAATTCCTGAGTAGTACCACTCAAACCTTATCACTCGTGCCTGAACTTAATCAGCCTGCAGGACTTTGGCACGATGAATGTTATTGAGCTCCTCAGGGAATGTCCCCATCCTATTACTCGGATATGGTTACCTAAACCCAGTCTCAGGCGGTACTACACGAACTGCTGTTACCCAAGATGCGGATATACGAGCACGTTACTTAGGCTCTCCACCGTGGCAAGTCAAAGCAACAATCAACCCGTGCAAACCCCTGAACCTTCGTTAGGGTTTGGACTCAATCAATATAACGAGATCTTGTATTTGCTGATGTCAGACAGACGAATACATCTCACTGCGGTCCATCAATACGCCACCCCTGCGTACCAGCATGTCAAGTAACCAAGACAGACTACTTATTCCGACAATGCCGCAGCCATCCGGACAGACGTATCCTCATACGATGTCTCAGCTGTGATCAGGTTTATGTCTCACTAGGTCAAGTGATCATACTGTCTTCTGCAATCTACAACACGCCGTATGATCGTCCCTATCGGTGAGACAAGAGGATACCATTGTTCATACATGTAAGATTGTTAACAGATAGGAGAAATAAACCGTGGTATACTCATTATAATAAATGCTTTCAGTATACAAAACCCATTAATATCCCACTTATACTCAAAGCATAACTAAGCTATTACAGAGTATACAGTCCGTCTATCTAGTCTGCTATCTCTTTAACCACTATCAGTGGTCGGCATCCACCTCAGACCCAGCTCACGAATATATCTTTCGTAAACTTTCTGCGGCAAGCTCTTTGTAAATGGATCAACAAGATTGTCAGCAGTGTCAATTTTCTTAATCAGCACATCGCCCCTCGATACGATTTCTCGTATGATATGGTACTTTCTCTTTATGTGTTTGCTTACCCTGTGAGACCGCGGTTCCTTTGAGTTTGCCACTGCACCAGAGTTATCACAATAAATTGTGATGCTCCTCGGCAAACTCGGGATTATGCCCAACTCTAAAAGGTAGTTCCTGATCCATACCCCCTCTTTCGAGGTGTCGGAGGCGGCGACATATTCCGCCTCCATGGTGGAGTCAGCAATGCATTTCTGCTTTGAGCTCCTCCAAGATATAGCTCCACCTCCCAGGGTAAACACATATCCTGAGGTCGATTTCTTCTCATCCTGGTCTCCCTGGAAATCCGAGTCTGTATAACCCACAGGGCACAAATCCTCACTTTGATAAACTAGGCAGAAATTCCTAGTTCTTTTCAAATACTTGAGGATGTGCTTTACAGCAGTCCAGTGCGCCTGTCCAGGGTTAGACTGATATATTGCTACCATGCCAACGGCATAACAGATATCTGGCCTGGTACACAGCATCGCATACATGAGGCTACCCACAGCCGAAGCATATGGGACAAGACTCATCTCATCTTTCTCCCGCTGTGTCTGAGGACACTGCCTACTAGAAAGATGAACACCATGTCTGAAAGGTAGCAAGCCTTTCTTGGCGAGTTGCATGCATAACCGGGCTATCACAATATCCACATGGGATGCCTGGGATAAGCTCAACATTCTTCTCTTACGATCTCGTAAGGCCTTAATCCCAAGAATGTAGCCAACTTCTCCCAGATCCTTCATTTGGAACTGTTCGGATAACCAAGCCTTTATTTCCGACATCACTCCCTCGTTTTTTCCAAATAGGAGTATGTCATCAACGTATAGTGCAAGGAAGACCACACTCCCACTGACACAAAATCGGTAAACACAACTTTCGTTTTCTAACTGTGCAAATCCATAGGATTTAATCACATCGTTGAAACGTCAGTTCCACGACCGTAAAGCTTGCTTAAGTCCATACAAGGACTTCCTAAGTTTCCAGACAAGATGTTCTTCGCCCTTGCTTATGTAACCCTCGGGTTGCTGCATATAGATGTCCCTGCCTTCTTCAAGGTAACCGTTTAGAAAAGCGGTTTTGACATCTATCTGCCAGATCTCGAGGTCCATATGCGCAGCTTTGGCAAGGAGTATCCGGATGGATTTGAGCGTGGCTACGAGTGAAAAGGTTTTGTCATAGTCAATGCCCTCTTTCTGACTATAACCCTTCGCAACCAGCCTGGCTTTAAAAGCTGTGATCTTTCCATCCGCCCCTTTCTTTCTCTTGTATACCCATTTGCACCCTATGGCCCTAAACCCATTCAGCAAATCAGTTTTCTGGTATACATCCATAGCAGTTATGGATTCAATTTCAGAATCCATGGCGACACGCCATTTGGCAACATCCTTGTCCTGCACTGCCTCTTCGTAAGTCAGTGGGTCAGAGTCCTCATGTCCGTCTTCCGGGCTCAAGTCTGAAGACTCACCCACGAACATGTACCTTTCCGGCTGGAAAATAACTCTCCCACTACGACGAGGCATCAGTGTGATAAGCTCATTATTTTACTTGCTTATATATATTATTTTCTACTATTTTATGAAGTTTTATTGAGTTTATATATATATATATATATTTTATGCATGAGTCTATATTAGGTGGTATTACGCGCATCTTGGTGTTTTTGCGGGTTTTAGGCCTAAAATCACTTGAAAACCGTTCCGAAAGCAGTGACGTGTAAGAGTAGCAGTCAAGAGTTCTTCCACAAGGGGAATTCGGGCTATTGGCGCATGGCAATGGATGATTCTTTGAGTTAGCTCTCCAACGCAACTAGAATCGGTTCAATCGGAGTTCGGGAGAGGAAGTTATGGCCAAAACCGTGAGACCGCGCAGCAGGGGCGAGAGACCACGTTGATCGACGCCAATCAACATCGATCGACGCCGAAGAGATGGCCTTGTCGATCGATGCCAATCAGCCACGATCGACGCAAGCGAGTCTGCTGGAGCGAAAATCTAATGAAAATCGGATTTATTCATATCTTTAGCCCTAGATTTGATAGGATACACATCCACCCCTATAATACCTAATTAAATTCGACTTTTTGAGGCATGCAATCATATTTTTCAGTTTTTAGAGTTTGGAGACCTGGGAAACACGAAACCCCTTTATTTTCTTGTAATTTCTTTATGTTTATGCAATACAATATGTTTTCTTTTGGATTTCTATCTAGGATGAGTGGCTAGAAACCCTAGCGGGTTCTAGGGGTTGATATTATTATGGATGCATGTTAATATTAATTAATTAGGTTCATGATTCCTGTATTTATTTTCTAATTCTAAATTAATTCAACGACCGAGAGGTGACGATTAATTTAGATGTCTAGCTATTGATAGAAGGACCGAGAGGTGAATATTGATAGTGGAATTAGGAATGCATGATACAATCTACACTATCCAAACAGATGTACTAGACTTTAGGTATTGAACTGATTTGCTTATCAGATTGACTAATTTGGTGTACTTTGAGACCGAGCGGAGATAGTCACTAATTAGTAATCTAGGTTATATTTGCCAAACAAGGAAATATAGCATTATTGCAGTATTCCACCTGTTAAATTAATTGACTCCTACATGTTATCCATAATAAGATTTCTTCTCTAGAATCTGTGTTCTTTTAAATTTGCTTTCAAAACATCTTTAATTTTTCGTATTGTCATCTTTATTTTCTAAGATAAAACCCTGATTTTGAATTCCTCAAACAATAAATCTTAGGATCATAGCTAGTATATAGGATAGTTTCCCCACACAATTACCCTGGATCGATAACCATAGGGTTTACAAATTTATTTGCCGCTGTTATTATAATTAATCTGTTAGAAATAGCAGTGATCAAATTGGCGCCGTTGTCGGGCAATTGTTAGATTTTATCTCGTTACTAGTTCGTTCTAGGATTTGTTGGATTGAGTTTTATTTTTCTGTATGTGTGCGTGTGTGAGTTTTCGAGTTTGTGTCTTGCATCGATCAATGCCACCTAGCGTCAATCAACATCGATCATTTTTGTTGCATCGATCGACGGACCCTAGCATCGAACGACGCCAACCACTCTTTTGTGTCGATCGACGTGAATCCACGTTGATCGATGCCGAACTGATATTTACCTATTTTCTGTGTAGGTGCATGAACACGCGAGCCAAAGGAAAAACACTCGAGGCCTTTGTCCCTGAAATTGAAGCAACCTGCAGAAAAAATCAAAAAGAAAGGAAAAGAAAAACAACAAGAGATGGCTGAGAATCCTGAAGCACCTCTGCAAAATATGACTCCCGAGGAGCAGAGGCAATTTGTGAATGAAGTACAACAACTGAGAGCACAACTACAAGCAGCCCAGGCTACTCAGGCAGAGCAAGCTGCAAGACAGGCAGAGTTGAACGATAGGCAAGTTGTGATCCCGCAGATGTCCATCTTGGATCGATTTCTTCCACAGCAAGCAGAGGCTGGATTCAGAGTTTGCATTGATGCCAACAACTTTGAGCTGCACACAGGCCTTATTCAGATGGTGCAACAAAACCAGTTTGGGGGGAGAGCTATAGAAGATCCATATACCCACCTCAACCAATTTATTGAGGTGTGTAACACTGTGAAGCAGAACGGAGTAACCCAAGATGTGATCAGGATGAGACTGTTCTCGTTCTCACTCAGAGACGAGGCACGGACTTGGTTTGTTGGACTGGATAAGAGTCAGATCGGGACAAGAGAGGAGCTTCGAGCAGAGTTCCTTACCAACTACTTCCCACCGAGCCTACTGCTGAAGAGGAAAGCTGCCATTACTACTTTCAAGCAGATGTATGATGAGTCACTCTACGAGGCCTGGAAGAGATACAAAGAGCTTCTACGACTCTGTCCTGGACATGGCATCGATCTGGAGATGCAAGTGTGCCATTTCTATGATGGTTTGAATCCTGACATGAAGGAGCTAGTTGATGCATCTGCTGGGGGTATACTGATGAAGAAAAGTGGTGCAGAGAGCATGAGTTTGCTGGAAGACATGGCGCTGAGTAGCCACCAATGGCCGACCGATAGACAGATTCCGGTCAAAGCTGTGGAAGCCAAGCCAGAAATTGATGTGGTTGCTGAGGTGAAAAAGCTCCGGGAAGAGATTGAAAAATTGGGCACAACACAAGCTACAACGGTTGCAGAGCCGAGCATGGCTATTTTTCCGGTGGAGGCCGACTACATCAACCGGGGTGCAAGCAGTTCGTCTGGAACTTCCGAGACGGAGGTAAACTACATTGGCGGTGGTTATCACAATAACTACCGAGGCAATCAAGGGTATCATTACAACCATGGGCGATCTCACCCTGGTTTTTCTTATTCTAACCCTTCTGCTACAGAACACCCTCCGTCTGGTTTTGATGTAGGTACTGGAGGAGAAATTGTGGAAAGGAAGAAATCCGTGCTTGAGGAGACGCTCGAGAAATTTATCAAGAGCTCGGGTAACCGGTTTGGGAAAGTAGAAACCGAGGTGAAGGGGATGGCCAACCACATGCAGCTGATGATGAAACATCTTCAGATGATGGACACGCAATTGAGCCAGATTGCCACCACACTCGGCAACCAACACAAGCCTGGACAGCTTCCGAGCACAACGGAGGTGAACCCAAAGGCTCAAAAAGACTGCAAAGCCGTCACTCTGAGGTCTGGGATGAGTTACAAGGGTCCCGAGATGGCTGTGAATGATTTCGGAGGCGAAAAAGAGCAAAACTACGCAGGACAGGGATCCATGTTGATCAACGCACCATATCGAGTTGTAATGGAGTTTATCAAGACAAACTTTGTTCGGTATCTAATCCACCAGTTCAGGGAATGAGAAGAAGTGGGCTACCAGTTTGGAACTGATATTCAGAGAAACTGGCTAACGTCACAAGTTTGGACTTCACCAGTTTACAAGCCTAAGTTTCTCTAAATATCTCTAACCCGCGCTTAAAGATAAGGGAACAAGTCAGATGAATGTCTTTCAAGGCCAGACTTTATGAATGAGGAATACTTAAAGTGTGGAGACCCCGGTGAGCAACCAGTTGCGATTCTTCGGACTAGTAGAGTCGTTTTGACACAAATCTGCAAGTCAATATCCTGTGTCAGAAAAGGATGGAGCAGGTGCAGAACTTCAGTGAAAGCATCATGTCCTTTGTAGAGAAGAGAGGCGTTGGATTGGACAACATCCAGATTGTCTCTAAACGGCTACAATTTTGAATCTCTCACATTTTGTCTATAAATATACAAAATGTTCTCAGATGAAAAGTGACTTAAATTTACAGACACACACACATATGAAGGGTAACAAACCATGATCGAATCAACCAACCGAAGTTACATAAACTCTGCAAATTGCAAACTCATGCTTTTAAATTTCGAGGCTTCCCTTAGCTTACCATTTGTCATTTTTGGACACAAGACTCGTACCTCTCCAGCTCGAGTTACTTTGTTAGCATTCTTAATGTTCAAATAAGAACATACCAGTTGCTGTCTATCCCCAAGAAGTAACTATCTAGAGCGTCTAGCCGTAAGTTCGACAGTTCTGGGAAGATCTATAAACCTCCCAAGTTCCAGAAAGGAGGCTGTGAAAGCATGTGTATCCTTACTTCTTGTGCCGGGCTTTTAGCCTTTAAGTTCTCTCGAGCAAGTGTTGTAGCTCTAGTTCTCTCCACTTCTTCTTAGCTTCATCTCTCTCTCTCTCTCTCTCTCTCTCTCTCTCTCTCTCTCTTATTTCAGCTTCCTCCTTCTTGTGCAAGTCTTCCCCCTATTTAACAACACCAATTAGGGAAGCTACAGTAGAAGTGAGCTAGAAGACTTCAGCTTTGGTTTTGGCAATAGTAGCATGTGTCTCCTCAAGCAGAATCTTGAACTATTGCCTGACGTCATCTATTTGTGTGTTGATGTAGTTGAGCACATCAACATCAAGGGTTTGAGCATGAGAGAGTTCAAAAGAGCTAGTGGACGGTTGGTGCTGAGAGATATGAGTAGAAGGACCCAGAAGAGTAGAGACTAATATGGCTATGACACCAACATTCTCGCCTTCTGTTCTAACAACCTCTTTTGTGGTACTAGCTCTATCTTCTTCTTCCATCGAAGCCTGAGCTGAGCTAAGTTCTTCTTCATTGCGCACCTGCTCCCATTAACATTTCGATTCAACAATCGTATGTGCAGCCAGGTGAAGGGAGTAGTGCATCAGATCATTACTCATTCTCTATCTTGTTTGTCTGATTTTTGGATGACGGTTGATCTAGGAGTAGTCTACGTCTTCTTCATCCTTTTCGCAACATAAGATGATTGGGAATGGAGGTGGAGGTGGTACAGGAGCTAGAGTATTCACCATTATCTATGTGGAAGTTGGAGGCTCGGGTATTAACTCAGCCGATGGTACTCCATCACTACCTTTTTTAGCCATGTAAGCCCGAATGTTTACAAACTAAGCTCGAACTTGCTTCACAGTAAGTTGAAGACTTTGATTTTAAGCAAACCATAGATCAGCCCAAACTTCTTCAAATCTATAGAAGGTGAGGTTGAGTCTGGTTTTCATAATGGCTAATTCCTCCTACTACAGCTCTTGAGCACATAAATTGTAGGGTTTGAGGCTACGATGGACAACATGAGTTGCCATTATTAAATTCTTGCCAAGGATCGTTCTTAGGATATCAAGAATAAATTTCAATTAAATAAATCATGCGAACCTATGCATGCTCCTACAAAATTTATTGCAGAGGATGGAATTTAGGAATACCTGATCTTCAACGTTTGATCTACAGATCTAGATCGGAGAATGAAACGATGAAGTAAATCTGGATTTGAATCTGAACAACGACGGTGGACAGTTGTTCCTATAGATCTGATCTTCTGATTTGTTCCCTTGCTCCTTGGAAATCTGGTGAGGATTATCTACCAAGTTGGATCTGAGATCTGGAGAAATCGATTAGTCTCTCCCTCCGGATCAACTCCGCCGTTCTCTCTCAATTTTCTCAATATACTGAAATATCATCATTTGATATGATAGAGAGAAGGCATATATATAGTGTTAGGGTTTTGAGAAACCCTAACCCTAATGGGCTTGAGCAGTTCATGGGCCAGACCCGGGATAATATGCAAATAATAAAGTGGGCCCTCTTTATTAATTAATTCTTCCTTGTTCAACCCAGAACATAATTAATTAATAAAACATTGTTTTAACCTTCACCACGGTAACAATGTTGAATCACCCATTTATTACCACGTTATTAGGAACGGGTTGCACCAAACTAACATGGTCCACATATTTAAGGTTTTGGACATTCATTAATTAACTTGGCTTATGACAATCAGCCACAATTAATTAATCTCTTTTTTCCTGAGTAATACCACTCACTCTTTTTCACTTATGCCTGAATTAAATAATTCAACCTGCAGGGTTTAGCATAATTAACCTTGATCCTGAAACGGATATGCTTACCTAAACATCCAGCCTAAGCAGGCCACACACAAATTGCCAACACCCAAAATACGGGTATAAGAGTACATGTAAGACTCGCCACCATGGTAAATCAAAGTGTGGTCAATCTGTGTGTGCCCCTTATCCTTCAGTTAGGTTTAAGATCATAGGAAGTATGTTAGGGATATGGCTCATTCATATGACAATGAGAATGGCACATCCCACTGTTGATCCCATCAATACATAACTATGTACCGACACATCAAGTAGCTAGGATAAGCCCACTTATGAACCGATGTGCCGCAGCTTAGACCGACAGCCTATCCAAGGACTGTCTCATTTGTGATACTGTTTATATCTCGCTAGGTCAAACGATTCATATGATCCTCTGTGATCTCCTACACACCATATGGTCATCCCTATAGGCGAGATAATAGGGTATTATGGTTCGTTGTATGTTTGTTTCATCAGATAGCGAGCATTGTTGTAGCAACACATATATGAAGACCAGTGTACAAAACACTTAATCATATATGCTTTCAGTATACAATCCCAACAATCTCCCACTTATACTTAAAGCATAGTACCATTGCTTAACCAAAGTATTAAGTGTGTCTATACTGGTCAATCACTCCCACTGCTTTCACATCACCTGTAGTCACGATTTCTCGTATGACGTGATACCACACATCCTATGTGTTTCACAACTTTGTGAGTCTTGGGTTCCCTTGAGTTTGTCATTGCACCAACATGATCACAATTCCATGTGATATAGGCAAACTCAGAACACACACCTCTAGAGGATAACATCGGAGTTATACTGCTTCTTGCGAAGCTAATGAAGCTGTCAAATACTCAGCCTTCATACCGGAATCCCCAACACACTTCTGTGTTAGATTCCTATAACTCCTCATCCAAGGCCAACGCATAGTTAGAGGTCGATTTCCTTTCCTTATGATCCTCCTCGATATCCGATGACATTCAACTCACATGGCACATTTGTAAACCAATGTGCTTGTCCTGAGTTGAATTGATATCTGTTTAACATGCTTATAGCATTACAGATATCTAACTTCGTTCATTTACAATATAGAAAAACAACAATCTTTCTTGCTATGAACGACTCACCACAGAATCAATTTAAGTGACTTGAGATACCTGAACGTCCTTTTCTTGTGACAACACAAGACCTTAATTAAAAGATGTTCCAAAATCTCATAAGTTCTACTTCTGAAACTGTTCGGATAACCATCTCTTTATGCCTGATAATATCTCCACTCCGTTTCCGAATGTGAAAATACCATCTACATAATGTGCAAGGAAAACCACGCTTCCGCTGACACATAACTGGTACATGAAACTATCATTCTCGATAGACAATATCGAAATGTCTGTTACATGACCTTGAAGCTCCTTTAAGTTCATACTTGAACTACCTTGGCATCCAGACATGATGCTTTTCACTTTACTGCACATAACTTATCTGGTTGTTGCATACAGATGTTGTCACCTTTTATCAAGGTACCCATTTATAAAATTCGGATGACGCCATCTATCTTCTAGATAGTTAGATTCATAGTGTTGTTATGGTTAAAAGAATTCGAATGGGTTTAATAGTTGCAACCAATGAGAAAGTCTTGTTGTAAAATATACCTTACTCACTAACCTAGACACTCGAATATACTAGGTTACCATTCGAGCATTTTTCTTGTATATCAATCAGTTGCCTATAGCTGGAAAGTTATTTGGCAATCACTGATCCTGATACACAACCATAACCTTTACTGATTCATTTCTGAATTCATGACTTAACGTCATTAAACTGCATCCTTTGTCTTAACAACATCATTGCGCTTTAAGGGATAAGTACGATGTTGTTCGTTAAGTTGGGAACAAGTCCAAAGACTATTTCCACGAACTAGTACCATTAAGCCTGTTAAGGCAACCTCCCACTGCAACGATGTTCCTTTTACGTTGTCAGTTAATGGTGCATTAATTTGTGGTTTGCCACCTTACAGAGGTGACAGTGCAATCGGTACCATACCTTCCAAGGTATGCTCAATATGCCATGGGGTATTTCCTGATGGATTTGAATTGTCTTCTCTAAAACGTTAGAGAACAATCTCACATTTGGATTTATGGTTTCATCCTATACAACTTGCTTGTATCTAGGATACACAAAGCAACCATCATTTTCGTTTACCTAGAATAGCCTACAAAGAAGTACTAGCTTAAACCTTTCTTCCAATCAATCAGTTTCCTATATCAGCTTAAGAGGCGAATTACCCATCGTTGCCCTTTTGACAGAGTCAAGGTCTGCTAGGGTATTTGGAACTAATTTAGAAGACACTAGATTAAGCAAACATACAACTGCTTTTGGCGTTGTTCCCAAAATGAAAATTTGGCAAAGCTGGCATAACTTATAAACTTTTAAAGAATCTTATTTCGTTTTAACCTACACTATCCGAATCAAGAGATAATAGGTGTAGTTAACTGGGATGCAATCCCTTTGCTCTGCCAGATACTGTAAAAAAACCTATCACTTAAGATACACCATTATGAATGAACCATAATGTTTTTACGGTCTTGTTTAACTTATTCTCTACCTTAGTCTTGAACGCTCTTGATTAAACCAAGAGACTAAGACTTTTAGTGAACTAGATAAACATATCCAAATCTTAAATGGTTACAGTATCAATGCCTGTTAAGGCAACTGCAGAAGTAGACTCAAACCAGCAAACCAGAGCAAACACAAAATAACCTATAGAGATACTATCGCCTATTAAAAGACCTGGTTACCATCTTATACTTCTAAGTAGTTGTCATAAGTACCATTCTTAGGAATACCTGGATTGAATTCATAATTCCATGGATTACTTAAAACTACTTAGACTGATGTAACCTATCTCTATAGAGATTCTTTTAAATTATACCTTAGAACACTGATAGTTTATGTAATCAAGTAATGAAGATATAATCATCCATAATAGAAAACACTGTTTTTCATCATGATAGAAAAACTCTATCGAATAACTGATGATCCATAACAATAGATGAAAAATATTGTTTCTCAAAACAACATCGCTTCAGAAACTTGAATTAAATGCTAGTTTTTAACATAAAATCAAAGTAAAATATCCATCAGCTGAAGTAGCAACTTCCAGCATCAATCTTGGAGATGGTAAACCCGCCATCTTCAAGCCTTAAGCTGGATTCCCTGCAAAGTGTAGCAAACACGATTAGTGACCTCAGTTACCACTACCCACTAAAGAGTAAAAAAACCAATACTAAACTTGTTTCAATAAGCAATGCAAAAGATGACGTACCTTGTCCCTTAGTTACCAAACTTGGACATTTTACTTTCCAGTGACCTTCTTGCCACACTTGAAACATTTGTCCTTCTTGTTATCTTTCTTTCCTTTGTTCTCTCCTTTACCATTCTTCTTCTTCATGTCATTATGACGCGATTTAGAAGAACTTTTAGCAAGAGATCTGGAAGGAATTGATAAGGCAAGACTGCTCCCACTGCTTCATTCTTTTCTCTTTTCTTTGACATCACTCTTTCGAATCGGATGCAAATCAGAGTGACTCACAGAAAAGACTGAAGAAGCTTCTGTTGATACAAAATCCTTTAGCAGACTGTGAACAGTATACTCACTCTTGTTTTTCTCAACAGAAATTCTGAAGTCATCAAATGACTTCGGTAAAATGTAGAGTATCAAGTCAATTTTGACATCATTGTCAATTTGACCACCCATTAATGTGTACTCACCTATAAGCTGGATGAGTGATTCCACATGTTCACTTACCAAACAGTTCTGACCCATTTTCTGTTTTACAATACGCTTGATAAGACTGGATCTAGCATGTCCATTGAGTGCGCCATATGCTACGTCAAGACGTCGCAAAATGTCACGCGCAAGCCATACATCACTATAACGAGGACGCAGTGCATCTGACATACCAACCAAAATAGGTCCTTTAATTTCTTAACATGCCAGGTATCTTGAGCAAAAGAAATTAATATTGGAGATCTTAAGACGATGTTCACCTATCTGGAGTAGGGACATCATTCATGAGTTATACTCCAGGCAACATCTAAGCCAAAATAACCACAAGCCTAACTCCGGACGTTTAAGGCGATTTAGCATACGTACTAGACAAATGCCGCATGCCCCTCACATCCTTTGTTATCTCATTTAGTTTAATCTTAGAGATTAGGGAAAGTTGTCTCAATGCAAGCTACTTGAGTAAACGTTTGCTCAGAGGCTCCCACTTCTCATCTTAAACTAAATGTTTTATTTAGAAACCTCATCGCACCAGACCTGGTGAGGGACCTCTAACGCAAGCTACTTGAGTAGACGTTTACGCTTCAAGATGCCTCACTTCCAGTGAGAGGTCGTATTTGTGGAGGTCTAATGATCTTGGTTAGAAAAGAACCAAAATCCAGCTTAGTATTTTTAATTCTAAAGGTTTCATGCGCACACATTATTTTATGTTGCCATAAATTATGTCATATCTAAAATTCTATCATAAATTAATATGAATCCTCGAATTTATAGACACAATTTAAAACATAAAATAAATCACATAAAGCATGCTTTATATTTTAAAAATTACAACATGCTTAAATAGTAAATAATTAAAGCAAATAAACATGTTTTCCTATTATTTACTAGTGAGCACATAATAAATCACATCAGTACGAGAAATAATTAAATAAACAAATAAAATTTCTCGTGGCCCTTCAGATGCGATTACAACTGAAAAATAATTAAATCTAGCAATTACAAGAATTATTTTTCAGTACAGATCTTCAAACTAGGCCTCCGTTGGACTTGAAATCTGATTTGGATTGGGAAATCAACATTTGGCCTTCAAATTAGGGTTTCTGGCCCAAACAGCAGCCAAACCCTAATTTTTCAGGATTGCGGGCCGCCTCCGGGCTGACGGGCCCAAGCCACGGCCCGGGCTGGGAAACCCTAATTTCCCAACCCATCCGCCACAACCTTGCAGCCCACCGGCGCCGCCTTTCCAGCCGTCGCTCAGAGCACCTCCACCGTTAGCCCATTCGCCGGAGCAGCCGCAGACACCGGCGAGAACGCACAGAGGCCGCGCGATGCGCAGCCCTGGATAGCCGCGCTCGTCCCCGCTGCTTGCAGCCCCACCGTGTGCGCGGCCTGCCTTGCCACCTACGTCGTCACCGGCAACAGCTGCGTAAGGCAGAGCCGGCGCTGTCGGCCGAGCATGCAGCCCGGTTGTGCACGGCCCTGCGCCTGCTCGCGACCCCTGTTGCATGCAAAGGGGAGACGGGTGCGGCCCAGCCATAGGGTCAAAACCCTATCACCGCCACCCGTCCCAGTCGCCATTGCCGGTTGCGATGCAGCATCTTCCACCGCTCGTCGCCCTAACTCCGACGCTGGAAAAATGCGTGCAGCAGTAGCAGAACAAACTGGGTGCGGCCCAGCCACGCGGGGAACTATGGTTCCGCCGCGCCGCCGCCACCCATCGCCTCTGGGGCGGCCGCCGTGCTGCTGGGCTGAATCTGTTGCTGAACTTTGATGTCGTGTTCATTGTTCTTCGATTCTTTGTTTCTTCCGGATCTCAGATTTTACAGATTTAAAAAAATAGAAAATAAAAAATTAGATCTAAATCTATTACATGTTTTTCCTTATTAAATCTAACCACATATTTTCTCGTGGTAAAAACAAATCCAAAAACAAGAAGGCCACGAGAGCAAAACCATCCACAACAATTAAATCCATCCATGAACATACATATTTATTTAACTTCAATTTATCTAAGATAGAGCCTAAGAACATCAACCTGGCTCTTATACCAATTGTAGGGTTTGAGTCTACGATGGACAACATGAGTTGCCATTATTAAATTCTTGCCATGGATCGTTCTTACGATATCAGGAATAAATTTCAATTAAATAAACCATGCGAACCTATGCATGCTCCTACAAAATTAATTGCAGAGGATGAAATTTAGGAATACCTGATCTTCAACGTTTGATCTACAGATCTAGATCGGAGAATGAAACGATGAAGTAAAGCTGGATTTGAATCTGAACGATGGCGGTGGACAGTTGTTCCTACAGATCTGATCTTCTTATCTATTCCCTTGCTCCTTGGAAATCTGGTGAGGATTATCTACCAAGTTGGATCTGAGATCTGGAAAAATCGATCAGTCTCACCCTCCGGATCAGCCGCTGCTGTTCTCTCTAAATTTTCTAAATGTACTAAAATCTCATCATTTGATCTGATAAAGAGAAAGCATATATATAGTGTTAGGGTTTCGAGAAACCCTAACCCTAATGGGTTTGAGCAGTTCATTGGCCAGACCAGGGATCAGATGCAAATAAGAAAGTGGGCACTCTTTATTAATTAATTCTTCCTTGTTCAACCCAGAACATAATTAATTAATAAAACATTGTTTTAACCTTCACCATGGTAACAATGCTGACTCACCCCTTTATTACCACGTTATTAGGAACGGGTTGCACCAAACTAACATGATCCACATATTTAAGGTTTTGGACATTCATTAATTAATTTGGCTTATGACAATCAACCACAATTAATTAATCTCTTATTTCCTGAGTAATACCACGCACTCCTTTTCACTTATGCCTGAATTAAATAATTCAACCTGCATGGCTTAGCATAATGAACCTTGTGAGCTCCTCAGGGAATGTCACCATCCTGAAACGGATATGCTTACCTAAACGTCCAGCCTAAGCAGACCACACACAAATTGCCAACACCCAAAATACGGGTATAAGAGTACATGTAAGACTCGTCACCATGGTAAATCAAAGTGTGGTCAATCTATGTGTGCCCCTTATCCTTCAGTTAGGTTTAAGATCATAGGAAGTATGTTAGGGGTCTGGCTCATTCGTATGTCAATGAGAATGACACATCCCACTGTTGATCCCATCAATACATAACCATGTACCAACACATCAAGTAGCTAGGATAAGTCCACTTATGAACCGATGTGCTGCAGCTTAGACCGACAGCCCATCCAGGGACTTTCTCAGCTGTGATACTGTTTATATCTCGCTAGGTCAAATGATTCATATGATCCTCTGTGATCTCCTACACACCATATGGTCATCCTTATAGGCGAGATAATAGGATATTATGGTTCGTTGTATATTTGTTTCATCAGACAACGAGCATTGTTGTAGCAACACATATAAGAAGACCAGTGTACAAAACACTTTATCATATATGCTTTCAGTATACAATCCCAACATAAATCATATCACCTCCAGCATCTGAATTTTCTCTTCAGCACACTCATCTCCCTGGATTCACCTATGAGAATGTCTGCATACAGATTGTCAATCTCCCTTGTGATCAACTCCTCGACGTGCTGGGAGATGACTATTGCCCAAGGTATCAAATCCTTGTTTACATAATCTATCTTTAGGACTAGTTGACACTAATCTTTGATACGATCAGTAGTAAACTTAACATAAGACAGCTAGGATAGTGGGATCTTATATGCTGGAATGGGAGGGTATCCTAGATTTAGCATTAATTTTACAGCCCAATATGTGAATGCTCCATATTCCCTCCAAGTCTTCTTCAAAGTCGATTTCATCATCATCATCATCATGGTCGCCGTCAACACTATCAAGAATTTGAAGTAGGAAAATCGAGTGAAGATAAATCAATTATATCAGTTAAAACTAGTACTTCCTCGGCTGGTAACGCCAGTTTTTCAGGGGTGGTCACCCAGCCTTCATCAGCTTGAGAAGTTCCAGTTTCCCTTTACGCAACTGGTCCTTCCTTAGTTGGGTCAGTTTTCCCTTGCACAACTGATATTGCTAGTTTTACCGAGGTGGTTGCCTGCACAATTTCTAATCTATGGAAACATTAGCATCCCCTTGCATGACCGATTTTCCCTCATCCTCCTCTGTTGCCATCATAATATCAATCTCCCTTTCTGTGGCCTCCGTTTCAACAAAGGTTGGGATGATCTCCTTCATCCATCTATTGAAAGCCACATCGGGCACGATGTCTGGAAATCTGGATGGTTGACATGAAATAGGATTCCTGATTATTTGATTGGTGAATGTTTTGATCCAAGTAGGATCAAAAGTATCTTTTCCCTTTGGTTGTTTAATAGCCAATTCCTTGACTTTGACGGCCTTAGCCTTGATCTTAGCAAATGCCTCATCACTAGCCTGCAGCTCTCCTGTTAGCGCTTGCTCTTTGGCATTCTTTTATGCTTAAGCCTTGGCAATAACAACCCCAATTTATGTTTTTCTCCGAGCCTCATCCTCCTTTATTATGATCAGTGTCTTGTTCTTCTTTGTCAGGGGCTTCTCAGGAGGAACCTTGGAGTAGTTGGGAAAGGTTGGAACTTGTACCTGAATTGACTGGCATGCAAAGACATCTCCCCTGCCTTTGCCAGTTCTATTAGATTTTATCACAACGAATTCTACATTTTGTTCCTTCTTCTGCTACTGTTTGTGGGGAGAGGAGTGAGTACGCTCGGTCCTCTTCTATTTAGTAGGAGTCTATAGTCCCCGTGACTCCTTGAGCTGAGTAATTGGAATCATGCCCTCGATCATCTGGAAGTAGCTTTCATTCTCCGCCATCATTTTTGCTTCTTCTAGATCAGTCTTCTTCTCGACAGTCATTGGTTTGGCCATCACTGGAACTTGCTCTACAATAAATCCTTGAGGAATCTTATCCTCACTGACGGGCCTATGGATCCACATTCTTCCCGCTAATTAGGTATATTGGGTCCCTAATCTTGCCCTCGTTCTGTGCCGATTTGTTGGGGGGTATGAAGCCGTTGCTTGATAGCTTCTCTCCTTTATCAAGCTTCTTTACCAACTTCTCGATAAGATTGCTCACTTTCAAACCAAAGCATACAAAAAAGGAAAACATGTGCTTTTTTTCATGTTCATGTTTTTTCTCACATTCCCCAGCAGTCTCCCATAGACAAATTTGGCCTAGTTTCCTCTGATGCCATCATCTTTGCCCATCATTACAGAATACTTTCTCATGCTGAGCTATAACAAAGAGACTTCGCACTATAGCATGTGAACCACTATGACGCATAACATCTTGTAGAAATCAATAAAATTAGAGTTCTTGGTGGAGGACTTTTAGAAAGTCTTAACTTCCTCCCTCTTCAACTTTTGCCAATGCCTCTGCTTGGTCTCCTTCATCATCTCCTTGTCCTCCGCCAGATAGTTTGCAACACTGGGGCCTTAGTTCCTCAACTTGTACATATGAACCTGCATTTGAGGATCTACCCTGATCAATTTTTCAAATACGCATGTGATGAAGTTAGACTCATCTTTAGCCACAACAACCCTGGTGTAGAACTCCGCCACCATACAAGGTCTGAACCTCCTGGGCCGACTTGTGAGAAAACCGACCACACCTTCCCTCTCCAACATATTCACAAGTGTGCAGTGATAATGATTCTTGAACAACATCCAGTACAAAATCTTTTCCTTTTGTACTTGTGCGGCCCTCTTCTGTGCGTTCATCAGTTGATACTTGTTCTTCTTAGCTATCATTTCCAACTTGGCATGGCTGATTCTATCATCGACGTCTTGGCCTTGATGATGCTAGTGTAGGAAACTTCATGCTCTGGTTATTGAACACATTCTGCGGTGTGAGATGATTTGGCTATTTATGTCGAATGATTGATATTTGAAAATTAGAGTTTAGCTCAGAGAAATTAATGCCTTAGAAACATTCAAATGCAATAAGGTTTGCATCGAAGGATGATCACCCCAATTTATACGTTAAAATCGTGTGAGAAAGAATTAACCAGATTAATTCTGGTTTTGAACATCAATAGTCGAAAAATGTGTGATTATTGGCATCTCTGACCCACGTGCATTAAATTCTCTGTTTAATGCAAACTGATGGGGCATTAAATTCTACATTTAATGTGACGTGCAACTGAAGCTTTGCACTTTTTGTTCCTGCTTTTAGCAAGTTTGTTGACTAGGCAAACTGGGCTTTCCTTATACTGATTGCTTGAATTGAGAAAACTGGTTGACTCATCAAAAATGGTAGATGAAGCTAGTTTAAATCTCCTTCAGAAAACCAAAAATTGAGAGATTGGACACATTTTCAATCCGCGTTTTTTGCTAGAAAATCAAGAATGAGAGTTTGGACTCATTCATCTTCACATGCAATCTCGTCAAACTCCAAAAGTCTGAGTTTGAGGTACAATTGTTTGAATCATTTTTTGTGAAGTGGCTTGGTGAATATATCCATAAGCAAATTTTTTGTTCGGATATATTCTACCAGGATATCCGTCTTTTCCATGTGGTCTTGAATTGAATTATGTCGAATGTCAATGTGCTTCATTCTGAAGTGGTGAACTAGTGTCTTTGTGATGCACATTGCATTGTTGTTGTCGCAATAGATTGGCACACAACTAGAACTGACATAATAATCCATCAACTGCTGCTTGATCCACAAAATTCGAGCACATCAACTGATTGCCGCTATGGATTCAGCTTTTATAGTTAATGTCGCAACTGAATGTTGCTTCTTACTGAACCAACTTATTAGCTTGTGACCTAGAAACTGACATGTGCCATTGGTACTCTTTCGATCAATTTGGCATCCACCAAAGTCTCAATCCGAATATCCAAAAAATGTAAGCTAATCACATCTGGGATACCAGATTCCTAGGAACTCGGTGCAATTTAAGTATCTCACGATCGTCTTGGCAGCCTCCATGTGCGATTTCCTTGGATTAGCCTGAAATTTTGCGCACACACCAACAACATAGGAGATATCGAGCCTGTTGGCTATCAAGTCGAGCAATGATCCAATGGCACCTTTGAAACAGGTTGAATCAACATATTCTCCTTCTTCATCAAGAAAGATCCAAAAACTTGCACTCATGGGAATTCTGAGAGTCTTTGTCTTCTCTGGGCAAAACTTGTTGATCAGATAATTTGTGTACTTCCTTTTATGAATGAAAATCCCTTCTGAGGACAGATGAACTTGAACTCCCAGGAAGTATGTCATCTTCCTATCATGCTCATTTGAAAGTGACTTGAGCTGGGCGAACTTCTCATAGAGAGATGATATCGTGGATCCAAAAATGATGCCATCAACGTAGATTTGCACCATCAAGAAGTCTTCATCATCCATGATATGGAAGAGAGTCTTGTCAATCTTTCCTATCCAAAATCCATTCTTTAACAAGAACTGAGACAAAGTCTCATACCAAGGTCGTGGTGGTTGCTTTAAACCATATAATGCCTTCCGCAGCTTGTAGACCTTAGTATCTTGCTCGAAATAAGAGAGTTGTCAACGTACACCTCCTCTTGGAGTTATCCATTCAGGAGGCACTCTTCACATCCATCTGTTAGACTATGAAGTTGTGATACGCTGCTTAAGCTAAAATATCGTAATAGATTCCACTCTTGCAACTAGTGTGAAGGTCTCGTCAAAATTGATGCCTTCATATTATGCGTATCCCTTAGAAACTAGTATCGCGTTGTTCCTGACTATGTTGTACGCTTCATACTAATTGTTATTAAAAACCCACTTGGTGCTTATTACTGATTCATTTGTATGCCTTTCTATCAAGTACCAAACATTGTTGCGGGTGAACTCCGAAAGCTCTTCTTGCATCGCGTTAATCCAGTCTGGCAATTGTAGAGCTTCTTCAATCTTCGTTGCCGCTGATTGGAAAATGTATCATGTAAGTAAAGCGCTTCCATGCTTTATTCTTACTAGATTAGCCATATCATCTAGCACAATATCTTCAGGATGATGTCTCAGCCATTTGGGTATGTGAATCTCAATGACATTGACTGGTTGTACGAACGGTTCAGGACTGAATACTCCAGAAACTGGCAATTTTGTGAGATGGAAGTCCTCTGGCATGATTTGATTCTCTAAAACTGGTACTTTTGTGGGTTGTCCTTTTCCAGATTGTGAGTCCTCCAAAACTAGTGTGATGGTGTCATCAGTTTCTTAATTTTGAGTTTCAATCTCGCTAGTTCCAATATCACCAGCTCCTAACTCGCAATATATGTCTTCGTGATCTGCCAGTCCTTTTGTCTCTGGAACCTTTTCCCTGGGATCTTCTTCTTCAAGACCTAAAACTCCGGGTTAGATTCCCCCTTGAATTATGCTATAAATTAGGGACGTGGAATCGAAGGCCGCAACAAGTTCATTTGCATCATAGGCCTCTCAGTTGTTTGAACATAAACCGAGGAAGCTGGTTGTGAAGATGGTTCATTCATAGATCTAGTCGGAACAATTAGTTTATGATTAGAATTTTCTAAGCCCAGTTGTCCATAGACATCACTGATCTCGTGAAATTCTTCGGCCAGTTCTTTCATGGTCCCATGCACTAAAATAACTTCATCAAAACTAACATTCCATGTTATTTCCATAAGCCTGATGGTTGTTAAGTACCCTATATCCCTTGTGAGAAGGGTGTCCATATCCTAAGAACTCACCATCATCAGCTTTGGGAGAAAAGGCATTTAACTTTGACATCCCATTATTGTGAATATAATATGGAGAACCAAAAGCACGAAGATGAGCTACTATAAAAGGTTTACGACCATGAAAACTTTGTAAGGAGTTTTATGTAAATGATTATTTATGCTGCTTCTGTTTTGTGTGGAACAAGCTGTGATTACAGCTTCTCCCTAGTAACATTCGCTCAAGCTGGTTTCCACCAGCATGGTCCTCGCTACCTCCTTGAGCCTTCAATTCCTTTTTTCTGCTAGACCATTTTGCTGAGGAGTCCTTAGGGATGATCTCTCATGACCAATTGCAGCTTCAACACAAAAATCCATGAGAAGTCCATTGCAAAACTCGGTACCATTGTCTGATCAGATTCTCCCACTGTGACTCCTTTATCATTTTGAACGAGTATAACCAACTCAGGAAGAATCATCTTCTCTTCATCCTTAGTCTTGAGAAGTTTCACCCACGTATATCTCGAGTAGTCATCCACAACTACAAGAGAGTAACTTTTTCCTCCAATTGTTGGTGGGGTCATTGGTCCGAACAGATCCATGTGCATTAACTCCGATACATGATTTGTATTGGCACTAATGGTCTTGTTTTTTAAGGAAGCCTTAGTAAGCTTTCCCAGTTGGCATGCTCCGCAGATGCCTTCTTTAGTGATAAATATCTTGGGGTAGACCTGTTACCAGCTCATGCTTGGCCAAGTGGTTGGTAGTTTTGAAATTCAAAGGACTTAGCCTTTTGTGTCATAGCTAGTTTGTCTCTTTGGAATTGGTCGCTATAATGCATGAGCTTGCTTGTCCACTTTTCCAGTATACCACATACAGGCCACCTTTCCTTATGCCTCTGAGCTTGACTTCATCTGAATCTTTATCTTGGATCTGACCTTCTAAATCGGCAAAGGAAACACCATAATCGTTCTCACTAAGTTTTCTAATGCTTAGAAGGTTATGTTTAAGATTGGTGACTAGAGATATGTTTTAGACGATGATTCCATTTTGCTCTGCGCATCCCTTCCTGATCACCAAACATTATTGGTGGTCCTCTGACCACTATAAGATCTGAAAGAAGATCATTTTCTCCAATATGTGCAGAGCATCCACTATCGAGGATCCACATGTTCTTTTGTGTTTGAAGCTAATCTGAATGTACGTGTTCAAGCAAAGTACAAATTAGGGTTTAGGCCCCCGAGCAACTGTGGGTCCTGCAGGTTTAGTGTGTTGGACCTACCCTTTGGGAATCCAAACTTAAGTCACCCTCATAGAATGCAACTTCTTAGTGCTTTGTTGTGCTACCTTTCTCTTCCTTCTCAAATACTGCACGTTATTTAATTGAGAAACTGTGGAAGTGTGCAGTCCTTTTGGAAACAGGCTTTCCAATAGGACCTTGAAAAATTGGTTCCGTATGTGTATAATATCCAGGTGATCATTGACCACCATGGTTAGCCTTCCTAGCCATTGAAAACGAAATCTTATTGGGCTCGGGCCTCAAGTAGGTGCTCCCCCTACTTGGTATATTCCTCCTCTCATACCTAGTATGAGACTTGGGTGTCTGGTTATGGATATAACCAGGTTGGTTGTTAGACTTCCTCACAACTGAAACAGGTTGCTTAGTCAAACTAATTGAAGAGACTAGCTTCCTCATAGTAGGAACATACTTCTTTGCCAGTTTCTTAGGCTGAACTGGTTTCCTCTCAATATGTGACTTTGCCAATTTAGGAACATAATTTTTTACCAATTTTTCCTGATGAATTGGCTTGCTCATCACTTATTGGTTGACCAGTTTGAGGTTGTTGGCAGTCCAATATTTAGCCTTCCTAGCAAACGCTACCATACTTTTGGCTATCTCCATGCCTTTCAATCTAGACTGATCATTGGTGTTTTCTTTTCCAAAATAGATTTTCTTTTTGCCGATGTTAGTTCCTGAAGAAGATACGGAACTGCTCAGGACATTTTCACTAAAACCACGACCCGCTTTATCTTTGGTGTCTCTTTGATTTAAAAGCACTTCTTCAAGTTCCCTTGAGCTTTTTATGAAGGAACTTTTACAAGGTTCCTACTTAAGGTTTTTCTGTCTCAAAGATTCGATCTCCTTTTTAAAAAATTCAAAACTTTTGAGGAGAGTCGAGTGATCCTTTTTAAGTTTTGCTAGTTCCTCGCTGATAGACCTAGAATTTTCAATCTCATCGGTCAATTTTAAAACTACAGTTTTCAGCGAGGAGTTTTCGCCGGCTAAACATTTTTTAGTTTGCAAAACTTTGAAAACTCTTTAGAAAGAAAATCAGTATAAACATCTTCTGAGTCAGAGCAATACAACAAAGAATCCTCCATTATGCATGTAGAACGAACATAAATTGGTACGAACTTAGTTACCTCATCACCAGTTGCACTTAGTTCTGACTCAGCTTCTACAACATATTGATCCTCCTCTTCAATGATTGCCACAAATACCAGCAAAGCTTCTCACTTCGACTCTCGGTCTGATGTGTAAAGCCATCATCATTATCTAGGATATTTGGGACTTTAGTCCTCGATAGCAAAGCCTTTGCAACTAACATCGATATTCTACGCTCAAAAATCTTCTTGTATCTTTCCCTCGCAGACATTCAAACTTGAGATGATATGGAGAGTTGCATTCGAAACAAGATCAAGGGGATCTCTTCACGAACTATTTTCTACAGTTTGAGGACTATCAGTTTTTGCCTTGGCTTTCTCAAGAAATTTGGCCAACCTTCTCATTTACTCCTCAAGCTCTACAACAGAGCTCCCTCCCTCTTTCTACTGGGAGGTTGAGATAGACAATGCCTCCTTCGTTGAGCTTAATTGACCTGCGGGTCTGTTAGTCTGGAAGAGCTTCTTCGGCCTCCATTTAGCGTCCTTCTTAACAAAGTACAATGTATCTTCAGTATGGTAGGTTTGTGAACTGGCCACTTGAGTGGCTTCATTCTTTTTCACCATTTAAAATGTCCTACTTGTGAGCTTGGAGCTGGGTAAACAAATCCTTGGTAGAGAACTTAGATAGATCCTTCTCCTTCAAGCTGATGATTTGAACAAACCAACCCTCATTTGGCATCTTTAACAGGATCTTTGCGTTAAGATAAGTAGTTGAATTTACTTCGTCTAATGCCTTTAGCTCGGTCACGATCGTGTTGAAACAAACTTCCATCAACTTAACACTTTATCCATGAATCATTTGGAATTATTCATATTTGTTTCTTGGCACAAGCTTCCAAGGTAATCCCATACCTCTTTGGCATTGTCGAACAGTATGAGTTCATCGACAAGTGTTTTGGATAGAGCTAATAAGATCAACTCATGGGCAATGATGTCCTGTTAGCCATGCCATTTATCTTTCGATGTCCATTCCTCATAGGAATTCTTGATCATGTTTGGTCCATCACCACCTCCGATCTGAGTGTTGGCCTTCATGATCTTTATCGGTCCATGCTTGATGGCATATAACATCCATGGATGTATACTTTTGAGATGAATGGTAGATCTCTTCTTCCAGACGGAGAACTTCTCCGCCAAGTATGGTGGAAGTTTTGAAGTATTCATCATAAATATATGACGTTCTCGCTAAACAAGAGAAAAGGTGCAAGGAAATCGATCCGGTTCTTAGCAACTCAAAGTAGTTCAGTCTATGAAGATCAACCTGCTCTGATATGACTTGTTGGTCCCAAGATCAGAGTTTGTGCACAGCGGGAATAAGTTTAATCAAACTTGCACATCACAAACTGGTAATTATTCACCAATTTGTGTTTATGGAAACTAGTTACTTAGCGAGTTTCAGGTTAGGTTAAGTTTCAAATATACTTCAACACTTAGAATGTGTTGAGTTTCAAATCCTTGCGAGAAAATAAATAAACCTGTAAAGTGCAAAAGGATATATAGATATTCGGACACAAAAGTCCTACGTCCTCTCTTTAGACCTAAGTCTGGAAATCACTAAGCTTGGTTATAGGATGGTCTCGCGATCAGTCGCTAGCTGGTAGATCCCAATATCTACTAGTTCACTAGCTCACTCGTCCAGGCCTTCTGCTTCCCCTGCTTCTCAGAACTTAGAGTGTGGGCAAACCACGCAGCCTCCTTTCTAGAACTTAGGAACTTCATAGTTCTTTGCAGAAATGTTGAACTTGCGGCTAGGTACCCGTGCTAGTTAATTTTTGGAGATAAACAACAACCGCTATGTACTTACTTAGAGAGTAAGAACACTAAGAAAGTAACTTGAGCTGTAGAGCTACGGTTCTCATATCCAAAGATGGCACACGGTAAGCTTAGAAAGGCATAGAAGTTTGAAAGTTTGAGTTTGCAATTTGCAGAGTTTCTATAACTACGGTTGGTTGATTCGGTCTTAGTTTGTTACCCATCGTATGTGTGTGCCTGAAAATTTTGAGTCACTTCTCTTCCGGTAACATTTTGTCTAATTATAGTCAAAATGTGAGAGATTCAAAATTGTTTCCGTTTAAAGACAATATGGATATTGTATAATATAACGCCTCTCTTCTGTGCAAATGACATGATGCTTTTCCTGAAGTTATGCACTTGCTCCATCATTTTCTGAGACAGGATATTGACTTGCAGTTATGTGTCAGAACGGCTCTGCCAGTCCAATAAATCGTAAAGGGTTGCTCACCAGGGTCTCCAGACTTTAAGTAATCCCTATTTTTAAAGTTTGGTCTTGAAAGACATTCCTCTGAATTGTTCTCTTGTCTCTATGCGCGGGTTAGAGATATTTTGAGAAACTTAGGCTTGCAAACTGGTGAAGTCTAAACTTGTGATGTCAGCCAGTTTATCTGAATGTCAGTTCCAAACTGGTAGCCCATTTCTTCTCACTCTCCGTGCATCTTGAACTGGAGGATTTGATCCCGAACCCAGTTTGTCTTGATCAGCTTTATTACAACTTGATAGACATCATAATAGGACATTACAAGTTTGAATGGACTAGGCTAATCTCGAAACACTTTAAATTGTGGTTTCTATACGATATTTGACACATAGTAAAAATAAATAGGTAGGAATACTTCTTAACAATTTCCCCAGTTTTTATGTTATCAAAACCACCACTATTTAGCTGGTAAAGGATCAAATTTCAGTTTACAAATGATATTTTAGCTACTTATATCACTAAAAAAATAATGTCCTTAGCTACTCAGCCTGTCCTATATATCTTCCCCATCAATAGGAGAGATATTTCTCGATTAAGGTTTCAGGGCAAAAGATAAAGTGACTACACTAGAGTGTGTAAGTTCAATTAGAAGATTAGATAGAAGAGTTTGGACCATGAGTATTTGTCATCAAACTCGACAATTTTCTATTCAAAAGGTAGAAGAGTTACAAGTACAAGGAAAAACTGATAAATGAATGCTTGTGACCATACATCCTTACTTCATGTACAGAGCTTCCAGCCTTTGACCTATCTCGAACAAATGATGCACCTCTAGTTATCTCTTCTTCTTCCTAGCTTCATCTCTCTGTCTCTCTTCTTTTAGCTTCCTCCTTGCGCATGTCTTCCTCCTCTTTGACAACACCAATAGGGAAGCTACGGTAGAAGTGAGCTGGGAGACTTTTGCTATGGTTTCGGCAGCAGTAGCACGAGTCTCCTAAAATTGACTCTTGCCTAATGCCATCTATTTGAGTGTTGATTTAGTTGAGCACACCGACATCAAGGGTCTGAGCATGAGAGAGTTCAAAAGAACTAGTGGAAGGTTGGTCCCGAGAGATATGAGTAGAGGGACCTAGAAGAGTAGAGCCTAAAATGGCTATGGTACCAGCACCCTCACCTTCTGTACCTAAAACCTCTTCTTCTTTACTGGCTCTCTCTTCTTCTTTCATCTTAACCTTACCCACTTGTTGGGTTTTGTATACAGAAAGTATTTATTACGATGAGTATACATTCAACGGTATTTCCTATCTGTTAAAACCAACTTACATGCGAGTAACAACAATATCCTCTTATCTCATCGATAGGGACAATCATACTATGTGTTGTAGATCACAGAAGACAGTATGATCATTTGACCTAGTGAGATATAAATATTATCACAACCGAAACAGCATACGAGGATAAGTCTGAAGGTGTAGGCTGAAGCATAGTCGGAAAGAAGTAATATGTCTTGATTTCTTGATATGCTAGTACGTGCGGTTGCGTATTGATTGGACCACAGTGAGATGTATTCTACTGTCTGACATCAAAAAATACAAGATCTCGATCTTGATTGAGTCCAAACCCTAACGAAGGTTCAGGGGTATGCACGGGTTGACTGTTGCTTTGACTTTCCATGGTGGAGAGCCTGAGTAACGTGCTCATGTATCCGCATCTTGGTAACAACAGTTTGTGTATTACAGCCTGAGACTGGAGTTAGGTTACCATATCCGAGTAATAGGATGGGGACATTCCTTGAGGAGCTCAATAATATTCATCGTGCTAAAGTCCTGCAGGCTGATTAAGTTCAAGCACGAGTGATAAGGTTTGAGTGGTACGGGTACGACTTAGGAAATAATAAATTAATTAATTGTGGTAGCTTGTCAGAAGCTCCAATAAATTAACGAATGTCCAGTAACCTTAAATATGGGGATTCTCAAGTAAATGCAGCTCCTTCACATAACGTGGTAATAAAGGGGTAAGCCAGCATTAATTCTGAGGTGAAAAAGAATTAATATTAATTAATTAATTGTGTCCTAGGTTGTGGACAAGGGAATTAATTAATTCTTAGGCCCAGTAGCCCATTAAGGTTTGTAATCTTAGCTCTATAAATAGACAGTTCTCTCTCACAGTTCATATGACAATTCAAAGTAGTCAAAACCCTAAAGAGAGAGAGCAGCGGGCGACGCCTCTGTGTGTTTGGGAGACGAAGATTTCGACTCTAGCCTACACATTCAAAGTCCTATGGAATCCTCACCAGTAGCAAGATTGAACAACATTGGGATACAAATCTGAATACCTAATCTGGAGAACAAATTTCCTCTTCATCGCTTTCTCATTTAATGATATCTTGAAATTAGATCTATTGTTAATTTCTATTTCCGCAGATTTAATTAATTCGCATGGTTGAATCAAGGGATTGAAATTCAAACGCAAAAGATCGGATCTGACACTACAGAGTTAAGGTACACTCCAATATCCACTGCATTAAATTCATTGGAGCATGCTAGGGTTCATCGTGTGTAAATTTTTCTCAACATCAATGAACGGCCTGGGTTTATTTTGATTTGGCAGTTCGGTTTGCCAGGAAATCCCTACAATTGGTATCAGAGCCTGGTCTCGGTTTCATGATTCTGTTGGATGAGCAATTTATTCGATTTATACATGCATGAATTGTTTATTGTTGTGGATGGTTAGGTTTTTGTTCCTCGTGGCAACCCGTTCAATTTAATCCGAGGTGGTTTATCTATCTTAGGATTAAATCATTTTTGAAAAATCATGAGAAAAATCTGTGATTAGATTTGATAGGAAAAATTGTAATAGAATAGTCTATTGTATTTTTTGAATGGGTCGAGGAAGGAAGACAAAGACCGGCGAGGCGACGGAGGCGGCAGGAGGCCGCAGTGCTGTGCGGCCGCGGAGGGGCAGCGCACGGCAGTAGGCAGACGGCCTGCCGCAGCGTGTGGCTGTAAGGCGACGCAACGGCGGCAGCATTGCTGCGCAGGCCGGGATCCTGCGTTAGAGGGAGCTGCAGCCGCACGGGCAAGCGGGGGTGGGCTATTTGCATCGTCTGCTGCTGCTGCGACGGTGGTTCGTGATTTGACGGTTGGTGAAATTCGATTGTAAACCCTGGGTTTGCAGTTGGATTGTGGGACCAATTTTCAAATCTCAAAAACATAGATCCAAAAAGATTTGGTGGTTAAAGATGTCAAGGCCCTTGAAGATTTGAAGAAGATTTGGAGTTATCTACTTTCAAATTTCAAATTTTGTAATAGATAGGATTTTTATTTTCCTATTTTTTGGGGCTATGAGGAATTTTTGTTTGTCTTAATTGCCCTCGTATGATAAGTGATTTATTATTTGCACAATAAGCATGTGTAGATAATAGGAAAGCTTGTTTTACTGCTTTATTATTTACAGCTTTCAAAAGCTATCTTATGTGATTAATTTCTTGTTGGAATATATTTAGAATTTTTGGACTTGTTTGATTACATGTAAAAATTTGGAAAATATAATGACAATGAAATTATTTATGTGCGCATTTAAGAAACCTTTTGAGTCAAAAATACTAATTGAAATTTTTAATTAAAATCAATAGACCTCCACAAAGTGATCCTAGGCTGTAAATGTATCTCCCGTCTTATTAAACGTCTACGAGGGTAGCTTGCTAATTTTCGGAGGTGCATGGGCTGCAGTTGTTAGGATTTCTAGACAAACAATTTAAATTAAGTGAATAGTAGGAGGGTTTTGCATAAACGTCTATGAGTAGCTTGCACAATTCTTTTCTCATAAGTATTCTAGGATTGATTTAAATTATAGTATGGTAACGTGCCACGCCAAACTGTCTCTTTTGGCTGGAGTTAAATTTGTGGTTATGTGCTTAGAAGCATCTTGGAATATAATGCAGTTGTTGTTTCCATGTTCTTGAGAGATGGTTTGGTCTAAGGTTTTACACTAATTATTAGTTTCATGTGTCTAAGGATTCCTGACATGGTATGAAATTAAAGGATTGGGGCTTAAAACCCGCATTCTGGTTGAGGGTGACATCATAAACATCTACGAGTGTAGCTTGCGGTGGGAATTCTTGGGCTATTAGTGGAAACATTTGTATTAGATTTATCAAGAGGTTTTCAATGCATTTGTTTTCGAATGTTCTGCATGTTTGTTCTTATTTAGATTATTTCTTTGTTTCAGATATGTCTATGTCTACAGGTCCAAACTTTCCTGAGTGGATATACTGCATTGAGTATATTCTCCTGTCTAAGCAACATGCATTTGTTCTCACTATGAAGCCACTTGCTCTGCGTTGCCATAGAGTCTCTAGACGTGAGAAGCAATGCTATGACAGATGAGTGGCATCTGAAGATTTTACTTACTAGTTGATCTTGGATAACCTGTCTAGAGAATTAAAGCTCAAGTACTTGGTCGCTACATATGGCAAGATGGAGCGATTTATCAGCTGTGATCTTGTGAAAGATTTTGTTTGCAAGAAAATGACTGAGGGTAGTTCGGTGACATTACATGTGATGATGATGGATAACACCAAGAATTGGTTCACATGTAGAGGTGGATGTATCAGCGATCGGGATAAGATCGATATAATCCTGAACTTATTACCACTTTCTTTCAATGAGTTTAAGAAATATGTAGTTGGGCGAAGTGAGTATACGTTGAAAGAGTTGCTTACTGATCTCTTAGCAGAACAATCTTTCGTGCCTTCATGGCATTCTGAGTTATCGGATTTTTGTATATAGTCTGTTCACATTGAAAAATGTGGTAAATGACCAGTACAGAAACCTGATTGATCGAAGAAGGCGTGAAAGGAAGTCAAGAGACATGAAGATGGTTGCTGTCACTTTAAGCAAGAACGCATGTGGAAGTAAAGGACACGGTACGTCATTTGCATTGGTAACGAAAACATGTTTAGCATCTGTTTCTTCTCATTTGTGGGTAGTGGATACTGGAGCTACTGATCATGTTTGTTACACTTTGCAGGGGTTCACAGTGAGGAAGGTGCTGAAGAATGACGAAGTTAGCATCTCGATGGGGAATACGAGTGAGTGCAGCTACCATTGGAGATGCCACTTTGTACTTTGATGATTCTAGTTTGACTTTGAGAGATGTTTTATATGTATCGGATTTTTGGCGAAACCTTATTTTAGTTTCCAAACTTTTCGTTGATGGATATTCAGTTATTTTTATAGTGGTGTTTCTATCATTGGTAATAATGTTGTTATCTGTCGTGGAATGTTGAATAACTCTCTCTATGTCATTAACTGTCATCATAACACTTCTGCGAATTTTGCATGTAACTAATCTGAAATTGATAATCCTAGAAAGAGAAAGCTTACTTCTTCTAATGAAGATCTTACATATCTCTGGCACTTAAGACTGGGTCACATCAACTTGAATCGGATTCAGCGACTTGCAGATGACGGTACATTGGACTTAGTCCGACCTATACCTTATTAAATCTGCGAATCCTACATCGAGGGAAAGATATATGCTAGGCCATTTAAGGCTAGTCAGTCTCCGGCAGAGGATGTGTTGGAATTGATCCATCCTGACTTATGCGGGCCCATGTCCACACAGGCTCGTGGAGGGATGAGTACTTCATCACTTTCATTGACGACTACTCAAGATGCTAATACGTTTACCTGCTTCGCTACAAGTCTGAATGCTTTGAGAAATTCAAACAGTTTAGGGCTGAGGTAGAAAAGAAGGTCGGGAAAACTATCAAGTCATTACGATCTGACCGCGGTGGCGAATACCTCGGCAACGAGTTCCTGCAATATTTGTCAGAAAATGGGATTACATCCCAATGGACTGCACAGGGTACTCCCCAGCAAAATAGTGTAGTTGAAAGAAGAAATAGAACTCTTTTGGAGATGGTGAGATCAATGATGAGTTATGCAATCTTACCCATTTCATTTCAGGGAAATGCATTGGAAACAACGGCTTACATCTTAAACTTGGTGTCTTCTAAATCGGTTCTTAAGACACCCTGTGAACTATTCTTTGGATGCAAACCTAGTCTGTGCAAGTTTAGAGTGTGGGGTTGTCCAGCACACGTGCTAACGAAGGAACCTGATAAGTTAGAAAGCATGTCCAAGGTAATGTTGTTTATAGGGTATCCTAGACAAACAAAAGGTGGTTACTTTTAATGTCCTGAGAGTCAAAGAATCATTGTTAGCACCAATGCTAGATTCTTAGAGGACGAGTATGTGCGAAACCACAAGATAAGGAGTGATATAGTTCTTCAAGAAATTAAAGACGAGAATGCAATTCCAAGGGAAGGGGAACGTGCGAACGTGAGTGCACCTGTGAGAGGTACAACACCACCGGTGCGTTGTTCAGTGCAAGGTGTCGAACCACAAGTTGCTGCACCAACTGCTGACACGGCACCGATGCCTCGTCGCAGTGGGAGAGTTATTTAACAGCTAGAAAGGTACATGTTCGTGGGTGAGTCCTCGGACTTGAGCCCTGAAGACGGACATGAAGACTCTGACCCACTAACCTATGAGGAGGCAGTGCAGGACAAGGATGTTGAAAAATGGCGTATCGCCATGAGTTCTGAGATTAAATCCATAACCACTATGGATGTATACCAGAAAGCTGAGCTCCCTGATGGCTTTAGGGCCATAGGGTGCAAAAGGGTATACAAGAGAAAGAAGGAGCGGATGGAGAAATTACGGCTTTCAAAGCCAGACTGGTGGCAAAGGGTTATAGTCAGAAAGAGGGCATAGACTATGAACCTTTTCACCCATAGCCATGCTCATATCCATCCGAATACTTCTTGCCACAGCAGCGCATTTAGACCTCTAGATTTAGTAGATGGATGCCAAAACCGCTTTTCTAAACGGTTACCTTGAAGAAGGTAGGGACATCTATATGCAGCAACCCGAGGGTTACTGATGGCACTAAAATTAATCACTCAAAATTAATGTTTCTCAAGTAATAAAATATCAATCCAAGGAACATACTCGCTTCGCCCAAAGGAATATCATTTAGTCGTGAGTATTTTTATAGCTAGGTAAATTCTAGTCGTTGAGTTTTTGATTTATTTTCCTGAGCTCGAATTTGAACTAACTAAATCAACACTAAAAACAATAAACAAACTCATCATTCATCAATTGTAATTTCAAGCAATTCTTCAATTTCTTAGTCAAAATGGTAGAACAAGTCTAACAAATGCTCAAAGGAGAGAGAACGGATGCTGATAAGAATGTAGGTGTGATCCAATTGAGTTGAATTATGTTGCAAACACTATTTAATTCCTAGATGGATGGACTATTACCCTACACTAGCCAACCCCCTATCACGACGAGTTGACCGTAGATAATACTAGAAACCTCAAACAGCTATGTTATCGGCTCCTAATTGACTCCTAATAGCACGTAAATCGTTATCCTATGCCCTTCCTCCGCACAGGGATTGGATCGAAGTACACACAAATACATACTAATCACGACACTCCTATCCGCATGTTGGCTGCAATATTCGTGTTAATTAACACCTAGATTGGCTATTACCTACACCTAGGTGCATAAGAATAAGCTCTAGTGTGATTCAATCTCTAATAGGAAAGTAAACATGTATAATTCAAACTAATTTTCTCACACCTTTATTCAAATCAATATCCAAGGAAGTTTAGAATGCCATAACTATCATGTTAATCATTACAATATCTAATTGAAAACTAAACATTACAAGAGATAGGTCTAGATAGATTTCTTCCCCTAATTGAGCACTTTGATCTTGATCTACCTACCCCCTTGGATCATCAATTCTTCTCCAAGGATGATGGATTAGCTCCTTGACACCTTAGGTGAGGTTTGGAAGGAGATGGTAGAGGGAATCGTAGAGAGAATTTAGGAGACTTTTGTGTAGATTAGGCAAAAGTTCTTAAAATAACTGAATTTGCCCTTTTTATAACGAGTTGGCAGAGCCCCTGATCGCCCGGAATAAGAGTGGATTGCTTGGAATGGTTTGAAATAGTGAAACCGCCAAAATAGCCTACTTTGGATTGGCCGGGATAGAAATGGATCGACCGGAACCTTCCTCTGAAATGCAAACCGGTCGATCCTGCACAGGATCGGTCAAAATTTTCCTCCAAGCTGCCTAGAGCGACCGAGCCTGCACAGGATCGACCGAGCCAGGCCTCTATGCCTCTAGATCGATCGATCCAGAAGTGGATCGACCGAGAATTGACTCTGAACTTCTCCTGCAGCCTTCTCTACTCTTCCCGGTCGATCTCCACACCTCTTTACTCTTGGATCGGGTGATTTTCCTCCAAAACTTAGCCAAAAATGCTGAATTATGCCCAAAACCTAACCTACACCATCCGAAACACACAAAACACGAAAACACAACAAAAAGAAGCAAAAAGCATATGATATGGGAGTAAAATGGACTCAAACATGCATGTACAAACATCAAAATATAGATCATTTTACGCACATATCACAATCCCGCAAACTTGAACTTTTGATTGTCCTCAATCAAAACAATGTAAAGCAATCATTCAACCTCGTGAAATACCTCATAGCTCATCATTGATTATCTTAGCATGTCCTAGTCAAACGAGATTATCACCTAACTTTTTAACATGGTTAATGCTAAGGACTCAAACCACTCATCAAGTATGGATAAAAGAAATGAAATCATTCCCTCACGTGTTTAGGGACGATTAGAGTCACTCAATCACAACATATCGAGCTCAATTTTCATAGGCTTGCATCCATTCTCACCACTATACTACAATGAGAAGCTCTTAGAATCAAGAAGGTCTTTTCTTTAGTTATAATGTGGCCAACTAAAAGCGTAGGTGGTTTTGGGCTAAAGTAACTAAACTCCTCAATGTTACCAAGAACCCCCCGAAATTGCAACCATCAACCACAAAACTCGAGGCTTATTCATTTTCAAATCTCTCTTTCTTTTCCTTTTCTCATATATTTTTTTTCTTCTCATTTTTTTCTTTTTCTTTTTCAATGACACCACCATTTATTCATTTTGTGGATGCCTTTTCTCTTTTTTTTTTCTTTTCTCTTTCAAACACTTGAATCAATTTTTTTTCGTAGGTGCCTAATTTTACAAGGATTCACAACAATCCTTTATTTCTTTTCTATCATGCCTCATCATTTGCAATACCAAAATACCAATCAATTCCCATCCCGACTCACTTCACCATATTCACCCTCATACACTCTTTTTCCCCCCAAACTTGATCCTAATAGTATCAAGGAATGTTCTCCAATAAAGGTCAATCACGGGGGTCAAAGATATGAAAGGCAAATAGTTTTCAAAATAAACACCTTATACTCCCGATGTGTAATGTAGGACTAGGAATCGACGGCCTAATATCATTTCCTAGTTGCATACTCATGCTTATAGATCGAGAATAGATGCAAGTTCTAGATTTCTTGCTCTCAATCTCGCCTCTCTCAAACAAAATGATATGACAATATCAAGGATCAAAACTCACAGCTTTTTGTCAAGTCCTATGCATTAAACAAACATAAAACTCGGCAATTCAAAAGTTCAACTCAAACATGCTTCGATAACAAGATTCCGCCTTATTATAGGTTGAGGTAAAATTCAAACTCCACTTAGTAAAACATGGTCCAA
>JAPKLW010000120.1:182380-200249 GCA_026898455.1 Plectranthus barbatus | reverse complement strand
ATCCAAAACATCCAAAGTTTTAATTCCTAAAATAGACTCCCAAAATTCAACAGGATCAAGATCTTAAAAAATAAACACAGAACCCTCATGACACCCGAAAATTCCATCAATTTCTTTCCTACTCAAGAAAAATGCCTAACCTTCGAGTTTGAATTTCACAAGTACTGAAAGACCATTGGCGCTCCAAGTAACACGAACCGAAGCCGAGAATTCCTTCGTCAGCCTCATGTCAGCCGGCCAATTACCATAGACCAATTTCCTCCATCCGATGCTAGTGAATAGATTCCAAACATCCTTCTTCAAACCCAGTGCTTCTAAAGACTCCCGACATAGATACGTAGTCCCCACAACTTGTCTTCATGCCAAACTTATGTATCTCGCAAATTCTTTATCATCAAATCCTTTCGGGCGGCGTATCGAGGAAGAAGAACTGCTCCTTGTTCCCTCACTGTTCATGATAACAAAATGAACGTTTAAGACCTTTCAATTCAGAGAAAGAAAAGATTTCATAAGAAAAATTGCGACAGAAATGGAAATGGGGCGACATAAGCCCTAGATGTGTATTTAAATCTCCACGCGGATCGACCGATCTCGGGGTGGATCGACCGATCCGCGGCTCTGTCCGCCAGCCCTTTAGTCTTGCCCGATCCAGATCGACCGAGCACTGCTGCAACTCGATCGATCCTCTCCTCAATCTTTCTCGGCCGATCCAACAGCAACAAGGATTGGGATCGGCCGATCCTCCATGAGCTGAGGTGATCCGAAGCAGCCCTGACCCAAAATTCTTCTCTGTTTTGCTAATTCCAAGCATCCTTTCTTCAGTTCTTCAACTCTCATCAATTAAACACCTTCCAAAATCAGAATTTCTCATCACAAAAATATATAAGTTCTGCAAAACATCCATACATCAAGTATCCTAAATCCATTATTAGCAAAGCAACAAAACCAATGAACTAAAACAACCTAAACATTGCAATTTAACAACTAAAGATTTATTCAAAAATCAACATAATCAAAGCAAGTAAATGTTGGGTTGCCTCCCAACAAGCTCTTCTTTATAGTCAATAACTTGACTTCTTACCTTGAAGCTATCAATCATGATCAAACGGAGCGGATCCGAAACTCATACCTTGCTCAAGTACCCAATGTTCGTCCGGTAAAAGAAGCTTCCGCCTTGCATTCTGAGGTGGCTCCTCACCCACACGAGCCTTCTTGGTTCTTCCTCGTTCATGCTCCAAATAATCCCCCGGCTCATCGTATTCTTCATTCTCTTCATCCATGTGAGCTAAACCCGGATCATCTTCCTCCTTAAGCCTCTTTTTCACATCTCCTTTGTCAATGTCCCTTTGTTCCTCAACTCTTCTTTCAAAAAGACTTCTCGTTGATAACGAAAATACAACTTCCTTCCCACAACACCGGAAAGTCAATTCACCATTCTTCATATAAAAAAGAGCATCGGCCGTATGCAAGAAAGGCCTCCCAAAAATGAGATGAATACCTCCTTTATTCTCCATATCCATAATCAAAAAATCATCCGGGAATGTGAAACTCAAAATCCCCACATGCACGTCTTCAACAATCCCCTGTGGGCAAAACAAGGTATGATTAGGCATTTGAAGCATTTGGTTCGTGGGTTTCAATTCTCCTACCTCCGATTCTTTATACAAGCTCCAAGACATCACATTCACACTAGCCCAGGAAACACACAAGGCTTTCTCAACATTAATGTCCCCTATCTTGCAACTTACAATAAAGCTTCCGGGATCATCCTTCTTGTTAGCTACTCTCTTTCCTTTGTTCTCATCTCTTCCATCTCCCAAGCCTTCCTCATCACTCAACTCATCCTCAAAGTGTTCATCGAGCAACGATACATGTTGTATCTCATCAGGAGTCGGCATCTCTACGTCTTCTTTCTTAACATACACAAAGAAGAGAACTTCTTTGTCTCACTCTTCCTTCTCATCCTTACCCTTTTCTTCTTTGACTACCTTCAATTCTTCTTTTGCCACAACTCTTTCATCAACTTCAAACTCCACGTTTTCCACTTTTGGAGTCATAACCAATGTCATCTCATCTCTAGTTCGCTCACCTTCAACCATGCTACAACTCTTCTTTTGTATCACCTCTGTGTCACTAGGGAACTTCCCAGCTTGGTGCTTCCGACTAAGTTGTTTAGCAATGGATGAAATTTGCAATTGAATCTCCGCCAACATTCCATCATACTTCTCAAATCTTTTCTCCAATTCCTCACTCGGATTTTTCCTCACTTCTTGTTTGCCATATCTACCACTTCCACCTACATAACCACCTTGACTACTACTTCCCCCACCCTCCAATTGCATCGGAGGATTGAGAGCATTGTTAGGGTTCTCGTAGGAGAAGTTCGGGTGAAATCAGTTGGAGGGATGATAATACATATTCCCCAGAGGGTTGTATTGAGGTCTCATGTTATTATACCCCATTCTTTGATTCACGAAATTCACGCTCTCCAGGTATACTTCCTCGTACTTCATCATCATTAAATCATCCCGTCTACTACCCGAGGTAGACAACGCGTCAAGTTTCCTTTGCATCACATAAATCTCTTCTTTAAGCTCCTCACTTTCCTTGGCCACATTTACCATCTTGACCAACCGGTAAGCCTTCTTTTCCCTTGGCCATTGATAACTATTTTCCGCCATTTTTTCTATTATCCTCCAAGCTTCGTCTTCTTCTCGATCTAGGAAGGCACCTCCCAATGAGATATCCATCATTACCTTCTTGTCATAGTTCAATCCCCCATAGAACTGACCAATTTGTTGACTCCGTGAGAGCCCATGCCTTGGACATTTCCGGAGCAAATCCCAAAACCAGTCCCATGCCTCATAAAGAGATTCATCATATCGCTGTCCAAACGAGGTAATGTCAGCTCGCCTCTTCAAAGTGAGACTCGGTGGACAAAACTTAAACAAAAACTTCTCACGAAGTTCCTCCCATGTAGCTATATTCGACTTATCCAGCCCTTCAAACCAATGTCGAGCACCATCATGTAAGGAAAAAGAAAACAATCTCAATCGAATTTGGTCCTGTGGCACTTGAATAATCTTAATTGTATCTGTTATCTCCAAAAACCTTGAAATTTGAACATTCGGATCTGCCCTCGCATGTCCCCTAAACTGATTATTCTGGATCATCTGGACCAATTGTATTTAAATCTCGAATTGAGTGGCGTTCACTCCCAAGCGGAACCCATCGGTTGCTTGCTCCCCTTGCGGTCTAAATAAGTTTTGAAGTGGCCTTCTCGGTTCATTCCTTTCATTGATTATAGCCCTCATGAGTTCTAATTGCCTTTCCAATTCATCAATCATTCCCATCTCTTGCCGGTTCTCCATGTCAATCTCTATTCCAACTCTTTCACCTTCAAATATTTCTCGGAATTTTTGTTCTTCTCTCAAACGAGCTTTTGACCTTGTTAACATAAACTACCTACAAATTCCAACAACAATTCTCAAATAAAAGACAAAATAACAAAATTACAAACAACTAATCAAAAAAAAAGTTAGCAATCACCTAGACAATTTAACAAACATCTAGCCTACAATATCCATACTTTCCACAATATCCAATGACCTACTAATTAAGATCCCTGGCAACGGCGCCAAAACCATGATGGAACTAAAATTGATCACTCAAAATTAATGTTTCTCAAGTAATAAAATATGAATCCAAGGAACTTACTCGCTTCGCCCAAAGGACTACCGTTTAGCAGTGAGGATTTTTATAGCTAGGTAAATTCTAGTCGTTGAATTTTTGTTCTATTTTCCTAAGCTCAAATTTAAACTAACTAAATCAACACTAAAAATAATAAACAAACTCATCATTCATCAATTGTAATTTCAAGCAATTCTTTAATTTCTTAGTCAAAATGGTAGAACAAGTCTCACAAATACTCGAAGGAGAGAGAACGGATGTTGATAAGAATGTAGGTGTGATCCAATTAAGTTGAACTATGGTGCAAACACTATTAAATTGCTAGATGGATGGACTATTACCCTACACTAGTCAACCCCCTATCAAGATGTGTTGACCGTAGATGATACTAGAAACCTCAAACAACTATGTTATTGGCTCCTAATTTACTCCTAATTGCACGTAAATCGTTATCCTATGCCCTTCCGCCGAGCAGCGATTGGATCGAGGTAAACACGAATACACACTAATCACGACACTCCTATCCACGTTTTGGCGGCAATATTCATGTCAATTAACACCTACATCAGCTATTACCTACACCTAGGTGCAAAAGAACAAGCTCTAGTGTGATTCAATCTCAAATAGGAAAGTAAACATGCATAATTCAACCTAATTTTCTCACACCTTTGTTCAAATCAACATCCAATGAAGTTTAGAATGTCATACCTATCATGTTAATCATTACAATATCCAATTGAAAACCAAACATTACAAGAGATAGGTCTAGACAGATTTCTTCCCCTAATTGAGCACTTAGATCTTGATCTACCCCCTTGGATCTTCAATTCATCTTCAATTCATCTCCCACGGTACGGAAGATTTCCCTGCTCATAGCCAAATGAACTGCGATACTCCTCGTTCGGTGTGGCTGGTTTCCTTGCTCGTAGCCCTGTGACCCAAGACAATGCAGCCTAGCCATGACATCCAATACAACATAGCCCCTTCCATTGCCACCCCCGCAACTCCCACTTTCCATGGTGGAATAGCGTGCAATTCCAATTCCTCCTCCATACTGAACACCGGCAGGGACATTACCCACCGGTTCTGGCCTCCCATCACACTCTCTCCATCCAGGTTCCCCTTCGCTCCACATGTGCCCTTCAGCTCAATCTCATCCACCCCGACCAGTAGCGTGTTCATTCCCCCAGCATCCCACATTGCGCTTATTGCGCAGCTTGTAACCTTCTTCTTTGTTGTGCCCTGCTTATGAATTTATGAATGGCATTGTGGCACAATATTCCTCCCTGTGTTCCTCAGCCCCATCGTGCCTTTAGCACCCAACGCTTGACCGCCACCGTCCAACGACTCACCCCCAGCTGCGCCTAGATTTTGCGACTCCTGCTGAGACATTTGTGTTCTCTTAGATCCATGCCGCATGTGCCCATATTTGTGTGATCCACGCCCACGCTGTTAGCATTCGCCGGTGCTACGCCACTTGCCCCACTCGTGCGCCCGCCGCTGCTCATGCATAGTGCGCCTTCCATCCGCGTGCAGTCTCCGGCATTGAGCGCTCTATTTCCTGCGCACGCACCCTTTGCTGCTGCTCTGCTCGAGCCCAGATTCGTGTTGCTTGTGCCAAGACCTTCGCAACCCACGCCGCCAGCACCTGTTATTGCTGCGCCGCCCTTACCCACAACACCCATCGCTACTGCACCGCTTGGAGCACCCCCGCACCAGTCGTCGCTCGCACCACCCGGACATAGGATGTCCTTTATGCGCGTGCAGTTTCTCGCTCCCCATGCACGACCATTGCTGTTGTTTCCCCGGCGGCCTGCATTCCTGTCGCAGCTCTTGCACCTGCAGTGATGACTGCTGGGCCGCCGCTTCCTCCCAACCGTGCCTAGGATGTTGTTTATGCACTGCAAACAGCCTGCGTTCATGCCGCGGCTTCTGCACCTGCGACGACGGCTGTTGCGTCGTCATCTCCTCCTTCACTGCGCCCAGGCGTGTCGGTCATAACTGATGTACCGCACGCCTTTACTCCAGCACGTGCACCCTCCTCTGCAGACTTCCCGGCAGTCACCGCGCCTCCCATTACGGAACCCCGATCTCGGGATCCAAGGATCGCCTCATATAGAGTTGCAATTCGTGCCGCAATATCTGCCAATTGCGCACCCTGCGCATCCAATTTCTTCATCGCCATCGCATTGGCTGATTTCCAGCTATCCTGTTGATCGTTCGTAGAGCATGTCATTCCAGCGAGAACGGGATCCGGCAGGTCGGACCAATTGATAGAAGCAGAAATAGCCCACTCACGATTAAACATGAATAATTCAAAATATTATTGCTTAATGAAAAATCAACCCTAATGGGGATTTAAATACCCAAAACAATATCTAAAATATCTTAAACATATCTTTCCTAAATCAAATCAAATCAAATCAAACTAGGAAATAAATAACTTATCCTAAAATAACTCTACCATATCTAAGAAAATAAATAACTTAAATTAAAATAACTAAATAATGAGAATCAAGCTACGCCCACGAAAGTAGGCTCATGACCGTTCCTGCCGACAAGGGTGGAAGTCCCATTTTCCGAGTTAATCTCACGATTCTGCTTCATATCAATTCCATCCTCCTTCAAAACAACCTTGTTCTCAAGGTTGAACAAACCATGAAACTCCTCCCACGGTACGGAAGATTTCCCTGCTCGTAGCCAAATGAACTGCGAAACTCCTCGTTCGGTATGGCTAGTTGATGGGTTTTGTATACTGAAAGCATTTATTACAATGAGTATACAACGGTTTATTTTTCCTATCTGTTAACAATCGTACATGTATGAACAATGGTATCCTCTTGTCTCACCGATAGGGACGATCATACGGCGTGTTGTAGATCGCAGAAGACAGTATGATCACTTGACCTAGTGAGACATAAACATTATCACAGCCGAGACAGCGTATGAGGATACGTCTGTCCGGATGGCTGTGGCATTGTCGGAATAAGTAGTCTGTCTTGGTTACTTAACATCTGGTACGCAGAGGTGGCGTATTGATGGACCGCAGTGAGATATATTCGTCTGTCTGACATCAGCAAATAAAAGATCTCGTTATATTGATTGAGTCCAAACCCTAACGAAGGTTGAGGGGTTTGCACGGGTTGACTTGCCATGGTTGAGAGCCAACACAACGCGCTCATATATCCGCATCTTGGGTAACAGCAGTTCGTGTAGTACCGCCTGAGACTGAACTTAGGTAACCATATCCGAGTAATAGGATGGGGACATTCCCTGAGGAGCTCAATAACATTCATCGTGCCAAAGTCCTGCAGGCTGATTAAGTTCAGGCACGAGTGATAAGGTTTGAGTGGTACTACTCAGGAATTATAAGATATTAATTAATTGTAGTTAGAGCTTGTCAGAGGCTCCGATTAATTAATAGATGTCCGGTAACCTTAAATATGGGGATTCTCAATTAATGCAACCCGTTCTCACAACGTGGTAATAAAGGGGTAGGTCAGTATTAATTATGTGGTGAAAAAGAATTAATATTAATTAATTAATTGTGTCCTGGGTTGTGTACATAGGAATTAATTAATTTATAGGCCCACTTTATTATTTGCATTAGGTCCCAGGTCTGGCCCAAATAAGTGTGTTGAATTCAGCCCAGTAGCCCATTAGGGATAAAACCCTGGGTCTATAAATAGACCACTCTCTCTGGATACCCTAGCCATCTTTTTGTGATTATTCAAATCAGTCAAATACCTAGGGCAGAGAGAGAGGGGCGCCGTTTTTCATTGGGAGAGGAGGAGTATTTCGATTCTGGTCCTGCTCAGATTACAGATCTATGGAGTCCTCACCAGTAGTAGATCTGAACCGCACCGGGATACAGATCTGAAGATCTAATCTGGAGAACAAAATTCTTCCCCTTGTTCTTTCTTGTTTTCGATTTTATTTAGAAATTAGGGTTCTAATTTCTGATTCCGCAGATAAAATCGGATTGCGTGGTTGAATTGGTTCTTGGAAATTCAAACGCAAAAGATCGGTACAGACACTACGGAATTACGGTAATCTCTCAAGCCACAATCTTGTATTAAATTCATAGGAGCATGCTAGGGTTTTGAGAAATTTAATTATGAGCAATATCCATAGATCGATCCGGTTCAGTTTGGTTTTGGTGATTCAGTTCACGTTAAAACCCTACAATTGGTATCAGAGCCAGGTTTCTGATTTATGGCTCTGTTGTTCATAATTAAATTCGATAATATGCATGTATGAATTTATTGTGGATGTTGGTTTTTGTTCCTCGTGGCAACCCGTTGATTCAGCCCGCGGTGATTTATCCGTGTAGGGCTGAATTGTTTTGTAAAATCACGAGAAAATCCGTGATTAGAATAGATTTGAAATTGTAATAGAATAGTTTCTGTATTTTTCAAATCTGTAATTGGACGGGTCGTGGATGAAGAACGAAGACGGAGCCGACAAAGGGCCGGGCACGGCGGACGACAGCGAGTGGGCGCGGCCGGCGGCGTGAGCAGCGCGCGCGGCGCGCGCGGGCGGTGGACAGCGACGGCGCGGGCGGCGCGCGCGGAAATTCGCTGCATACGGCGCGGTCGGCGGCGGCTGGCGGCTGTCGTCGGCGGCTGCTGTCCCTGCGGCGGTGGCTTGTGTTTTGGTGGTTTGTGCAATCCTGTGTAAACCCTAGGTTTGCATTAGGGTTAGGGCAAATCATCAGATCACAAAGGCCTAAAAATCCAAAAGATTTGGTGTATCAAGATTTGAAGGCCCTTGAAGATTTGAGAAGATTTGAATTTATCCATTAAATTCAAAATTCAAATTTGTAATAGATAGATTTTATTTTCTATTTATTTTGGGGCCACGAGGAATTTTTGTTTGCCTTAATTGTCCTCGTATGATATGTGATTTATTTATGTGCGCAATTAAGCATGTGTAGATAATAGGAAAAGCATGTTTTTACTGCTTTTATTATTTACAGCTTTCCAAGCATGCTTATGTGATTAATTTCTTTTGTTGGATTATATTTTGGGAATTTTTGGGCTTGTATTATTACATGCAAAAATTTGGAAAATATAATGACAAAAAGAAATTATGTGTGCGCATAAAGAAACCTTTTAAAAGAAAAATACTAAGCAGATTTTTTAATTAAAATCAATAGACCTCCACAAAGCGGTCCTAGTCTGTAAGTGTATCTCTCGTTCTAGTAAACGTCTACGAGTGTAGCTTGCTAGTTCCCTGAGGTGCATGGGTACGGTTGTTGGGATTTCTAGACAAACAATTTAAATCATGTGAATAGTGGGAGGGCTTTGCGTAAACGTCTACGAGTGTAGTTTGCGTAGACCTCTTTCACAAGTATTCTAGGATTGATTTAAATTAAAGATAACAAAAGCTTTGAGGGCTGTGTGGTATGGTTACGTGCCATGCTAAATTGTCTCTTTTGGCCGGAGTTAAATTTGTGGTTAATTGCTTAGAAGCATCTTAGAATATAATGCAAGAATTGCATCCCTGTTCTTGAGAGATGGCTTGGTCTAAGGTTTTCACTAATTATTAATTTCTAGTGTCAAAAGCATCCTGACATGGTAGTGAAATTAAATGGACTGGGGCTTAAAACCCGCAGTTCTGGTTGAGGGTGACATCGTAAACGTCTACGAGTGTAGCTTGCGGTGGGAACTCTTGGGCAATTAGTGGAAAACATTTGTATTTGATTTATTAAAAGGTTTTCAATGCATTTGTTTTCGAAGTTCAACATGTATGTTCTTATTTAAGAATCTTTATTGTTTCAGATATGTCTAAGTCTACTGTCGATCGTATACTTGCTCTCAATCCTCTTACTGGTCCAAACTTCCATGAGTGGAGATATTGCATTGAGTATATTCTCCTGACTAAACAACACATGTTTGTTCTCACTACGATGCCACTTGCCCCAAGTTACCATAAAGTATCTAGACGTGAGAAGGAGTTCTATGACAGTTGGGTGGCTTCTGAGGATTTTACTTACAAGTTAATCTCAAATAACCTTTCTAGAGAACTTAAGCTCAAGTACATGGGCTATTGTAGCTCTGTTACTATCTGGATGGACTTAGTGGCCACGTATGGTGAAGTGGAACGAACTGTCAACTGTGATCTTGTTAGAGACCTTGTCTGTAAGAGAATGGTTGATGGGAGTTCGGTGACACTGCATGTGATGATCATGGATAACACCATGAAACGATTCACATGTGGAGGTGGATATATCAGTGATCGGGCTAAGATCGATATAATCCTGAACTCCTTACCGATTTCATTCTATGACTTTAAGAAGGATGTAGCTAAGAGAAGTGAGTACTCTTTCAAGGAGTTGCTTACTGATCTCGTAGAAGGACAGTCCTTTGTACCTTCATGGGAGTCTGAGTTATCAGATTTTGAGCACAGCTTGGGCACATTGAAAGATGTGGTTCATACTATGTGCAAGAATATGATTGATCGCAGATCACGTGAGAGAAGGTCAAATGAAATGAAGGTGGTTGGTGTCACTTCAAGTGAGAAGGCATGCGGAAGCAAGGGACAAGGTACGTCATTTGCATTTGTAACGGAAACATGTTTAGCATCGGTTTCTACTCATTCATGGGTAGTGGATACTGGAGCTACTGATCATGTTTGTTACATATTGCAGGGGTTCACACCGAGGAGGGTGTTAAAGAATGACGAGGTTACCATCTCGATGGGGAACGCAGCACAAGTGAGTGCAACTTCCATTGGAGATTTCACCTTGTACTTTGATGATTCTCTTTTAACATTGAGAGATGTTTTGTATGTGGCGGATTTTCGGCGGAATCTGATTTCAGTTTCCAAACTTTATGTTGATGGATATTCAGTTATTTTTGATAGTGGTGTTTCTATCATTGGTAATAACGGTGTTATCTGTCGTGGAATGCTGAATAATTCTCTCTATGTTGTTAACTGTAATCATAAGTCTTCCGCAAGTATTGCATGTAATTCATCCGTAATTGATAATCCTAGGAAGAGAAAACTTACTTCTTCTGATGAGGATCTTACATATCTCTGGCACTTGAGACTGGGTCACATCAGCTTGAAGCGGATTCAGAGCCTTGCTGATGACGGTACATTGGACTTAGTCCGGGTTGTACCTTATTAAGTCTGCGAATCCTGCATCGAGGGCAAAGATGTCTACTAGGCCTTTCAAGGCTAGTCAGTCTCGAGCAGAGGAAGTGTTGGAATTGATCCATTCTGACTTATGTGGACCGATGTCCACGCAGGCTCGTGGAGGGTATGAGTACTTCGTCACTTTCATTGACGATTACTCAAGGTACGGATATGTTTACCTGCTTCGCTACAAGTCTAAATGCTTTGAGAAATTCAAAGAGTTCAAGGCTGAGGTAGAAAAGAAGGTCGGGAAAACTATCAAGTCGCTGCGATCTGACCGCGGTGGCGAATACCTCGGTAATGAGTTTCTGCAGTATTTGTCAGAAAATGGGATTACATCCCAGTGGACTGCACCGGGTACTCCCCAGCAAAACGGTGTAGCTGAAAGAAGAAATGGGACTCTTCTAGAGATGGTAAGGTCAATGATGAGTTATGCAAACTTACCAATTTCGTTTTGGGGCTACGCATTGGAGACAGCAGCTTACGTGCTTAATGTGGTGCCTTCTAAATCAGTTCCTAAGACGCCTGTTGAACTCTTCCTTAGTCGCAAACCCAGTTTGTGCAAGTTTAGAGTATGGGGCTGTCCGGCACACGTACAGTCGAAGGAACTTGATAAGTTAGAAAGCAGGTCAAAAGTAATGTTGTTCATAGGGTATCCCAGGCAAACGAAAGGTAGTTACTTTTACTGTCCTGAGAGTCAAAAGGTCGTTGTTAGCACCAACGCTAGATTCTTGGAGGACGAGTATGTGAGTAATCACAGGTCAAGGAGTGATATCGTTCTTCAAGAAATTGAGAACGAGAATGCAATTCTAAGGGAAGGGGAACGTGTAGATGTGGGTGCACCTGTGAGAGGTACAGCACCGCAGACACGTTCTTCAGTGCAAGGTGCAGGACCACAAGTCACTGCACCTACTACTGACACGGCACCGATGCCTCGTCGCATTGGGAGAGTTATTTTCCAGCCGGAAAGGTAAATGTTCGTGGGTGAGACTTCGGACTTGAGCCCGGAAGACGGACATGAGGACTCTGACCCATTGACTTACGAAGAGGCAGTGCAGGATAAGGATGTTCCCAAATGGCAAGTCGCCATGGATTCTGAGATTGAATCCATAACTACTATGGATGTATACCAGAAAACTGATTTGCCGGATGGCTTTAGGGCCATAGGGTGCAAATGGGTATACAAGAGAAAGAAAGGGGCGGATGGAAAGATTACGACTTTCAAGGCCAGGCTGGTGGAAAAAGGGTTATAGTCAGAAAGAGGGCATTGACTATGACGAAACCTTTTCACCCGTAGCCATGCTCAAATCCATCCGGATACTCCTTGCCATAGCTGCGCATATGGACCTCGAGATCTGGCAGATGGATGTCAAAACCGCTTTTCTAAATGGTTACCTTGAAGAAGGTAGAGACATCTATATGCAGCAACCCGAGGGTTACATAAGCAAGGGCGAAGAACATCTTGTCTTGAAGCTTAAGAAGTCCTTGTATGGACTTAAGCAAGCTTCAAGGTCGTGGAACTTACGTTTCAATGATGTGATTAAATCCTATGGATTTGCACAGTTGGAAAACGAAAGTTGTGTTTACCGACTTTGTGTCAGTGGGAGCGTGGTCTTCCTTGCACTATACATTGATGACATACTCCTATTTGGAAACTGTAGGGTTCGAGTCTACGATGGACAACACGAGTTGCCATTATGAATTTCTTGCCAAGGATCGTTCTTAGGATACCAGGAATAAATTTTAATTAAATAAACCATGCGAATCCTATGCATGCTCATACAATATTAATTGTAAGGGATGGATCTAGAGAATACCTGATTTCACCGTTTGATCTACAGGACAGATCGGAGAATAACAACGATGAAATAGATCTAGATCTAGGATCTAGATCTGGACGCCGGCGATGAGTGGTTGTTCCTACAGATCTGATCTTCTGATCTGTTCCCTTGCTCCTTGGAAATCTGGTGAGGATTATCCACCAAGTTGGATCTGAGATCTGGAGAAATCGATCAGTTTCTCCCACAGATCAGCCGTCGCCCCTCTCTCAAAAATATACTGAAAACCCTAGTCTCAACAACATTAATGATCTGATAGAGAGAAGGGCTTTATATAGTGTTAGGGTTTTGAGAAACCCTAACCCTAATGGGCTCTGAGCAGTTAATGGGCCAGACCAGGGATCAGATGCAAATAATAAAGTGGGCCCTCTTTATTAATTAATCCTTCCTTGTTCAACCCAGAACATAATTAATTAATAAAACATTGTTTTAACCTTCACCACGGTAACAATGCTGACTCGCCCCTTTATTACCACGTTATTAGGAACCGGTTGCACCAAACTAACATGATCCACATATTTAAGGTTTTAGGCATTCATTAATTAATTTAGCTTATGACAATTAGCCACAATTAATTAATCTCTTATTTCCTGAGTTACACCACTCACTCCTTTTCACTTATGCCTGAATTAAATAATTCAACCTGCAGGGTTTAGCATAATGAACCTTGTGAGCTCCTCAGGGAATGTCACCATCCTGAAACGGATATGCTTACCAAAACGTCCAGACTAAGCAGGCCACACACAAATTGCCAACACCCAAAATACAAGTATTAGAGTACATGTAAGACTCGCCACTCTAGTAAATTAAAGTGTGGTCAATCTGTGTGTGCCCCTTATCCTTCAGTTAGGTTTAAGATCATAGGAAGTATGTTAGGGATCTGGCTCATTCGTATGTCAATGTGAATGGCACATCCCACTGTTGATCCCATCAATACATAACAATGTACCGACACATCAAGTAGCTAGGATAAGCCCACTTATGAACCGATGTGCCGCAGCTTAGACCGACAGCCTATCCAGGGACCGTCTAAGCTGTGATACTGTTTATATCTCGCTAGGTCAAACGACTCATATGATCCTCTGTGATCTCCTACACACCATATGATCATCCCTATAGGCGAGATAATAGGATATTATGGTTCGTTGTATGTTTGTTCTATCAGACAGCGAGTATTGTTGCGGACACATATATGAAGACCAGTGTACAAAACACTTAATCATATATGCTTTCAGTATATAATCCCAACAATCTGCCACTTATACTTAAAGCATAATACCATTGCTTTACCAAAGTATTAAGTGTGTCTATACTGTCAATCACTCCCACTGCATTCACGTCACCTCTTGTCACGATTTCTCGTATGATGTGATTCCACACATCCTATGTGTTTCACCACCTTGTGAGTCTTGGGTTCCTTTGAGTTTGTCATTGCACCAACATAATCACAAATCCTTGTGATCTAATTAGGCAAACTCAGAACACACACCTCTAGAGGATGGCATCGGAGCTATACTGCTTCTTGCGAAGCTAATGAAGCTGACAAAAACTCAGCCTTCATACTGGAATCCCCAACACATTTCTGTGTTAGATTCCTATAACTCCTCCTCCAAGGCCAACACATAGTTAGAGGTCGATTTCCTTTCCTTATGATCCTCCTGGATATCCGATGCCATTCAACTCACAAGGCTCATTCATTAACCAATAAGCCTATCCCGAGTTAAACTGATATCTGTTTAACATGCTTATCGCATTACAAATATCTGAGCTCGTTCATCTACAATATAGAAAGACAACAATCTTTCTTGCAATGAACGACTCACCATAGAATCAATTTAAGCGACTTGAGATACTTGAACATCCTTTTCTTATGTTAACACAAGACCTTAATTCAAAAGATGTTCCAAAATCTCATAAGTCCTACTTCTGAAACTGTTCGGATAACCATCCTTTATGCCTGACAATATCTCCACACCGTTTCCGAATGTGAAAATACCATCTACATAATGTGCAAGGAAAACCACGCTTCCGCTGACACATAACTGATACATGAAACTCTCATTCTCGATAGACAATATCGAAATGTCTGTTTCATGACTTTGAAGCTCCCTTAAGTTCATACTTGAACTACCTTGGCTTCCAGACATGATGCTTTGCACATAACTTATCTGGTTGTTGCATACAGATGTCGTCACCTTTCATCAAGGTACCCGCTTATAAAATATGGATGACATCATCTATCTTTCAGATATTTAGATTCATACGTGCTGTTATGGTTAAAAGAATTCGAATGGGTTTAACAGTTGCAACCAGTGAGAAAGTCCTGTTGTGAAACATACCTTACTCACTAACCTAGATATTCGAATATACTAGGTTACCATTCGAGCATTCCTTTTCTTGTATATCAATCCGTTACTTATAGCTCGAAAGCTATTTGGCAATCACTGATCCCGATACACGACCATAACATTTACTGATTCATTTCTGAATCCATAACTTGACGTCATTAAACTGCATTGTTTGTCTTAATAGCTTCGTTGCGCTTTAAGGGATAAGTACGATGTTGTTCGTTTAGCTGGGAACAAGTCCAGAGACTGTTTCCACGAACTAGTACCATTAAGCCTGTTAAGGCAACCTCCCACTGCAACGATGCTCCTTTATGTTGTCAGTTAATGGTGCATTAAACTTGTGATTTACCACCTTACACAGGTGACCGTGCAATTGGTACCATACCTTCCAAGGTATGCACAATATGCCACGGGGTATTTCCTGATGGATTTGAATTGTCTTCTCTAAAACGTTAGAGAACAAACTCACATTTGGATTCATGGTTTCATCCCATACAACTTGCTTGTATCTAGGATACACAAAGCAACCATGTTTTTCGTTTACTAGGAATAGCCCACAAAACAATACTAGCTTAAACCTTTCTTCTAACCAATCAGTTTCCTATATCAGCTTAACAGCCGAATTACCCATCATTGCCCTTTTGACAGAGTCAAGGTCTGCTAGGGTATTTAGAACTGATTTAGAAGACACTAGCTTAAGCAAACACACAACTGTTTTTGGCGCTCTTCCCAAAAACGAAAATTTGGCAACAACTGGTATAACTTATAAACCTTTTAAAGAATTTTTATTTCGTTCTACCTACACCATTCCAATCGAGGGATAACAGGTGTGGTCAACTGGGATACTATCCCTTTGCTCTGTCAGATACTGTAAAACCCATCACCTTAAGATACATCATTATGAACAAACCATAATGATTTTACGGTCTTGTTTAACTTATTCTCTACCTTAGTCTTGAACGCTCTTGATTAAAGCAAGAGACTAAGACTTGTAGTGAACTAGATAAAATATATCCAAATCTTAAATGACTACAGCATCGATGCCTGTTAAGGCAACTACGGAAGTAGACTCAAACCACAAACCAGAGCAAGCACGAAATAACCTATAGAGATACAATCACCTATTAAAAGGCCTGGTCACCATCTTATACCTCCAAGTAGTTGTCATAAGTACCATTCTTAGGAATACCTGGATTGAATCCATAATTCCATGAATTACTTAAAACTACTTAGACTGATGTAACCTATCTCTATAGAGATTCTTTAAATTATACCTTAGAACACTGACAGTTTATGTAATCAAGTAATGAAGAGACAATCATCTATAATAGAAAACACTGTTATTCATTCATGATAGAAAAAATCTATCTGAATAACTGATAATCCACAATAATAGATGAAAACTTGTTTATCAAAACAAAACCAATATCTCTTCCAAAACTTGAACTAAAACAAAGTTTAAAACATAAACTTAAAGTAAAATCTCCATCAACTGAAGTAGCAACTTCCAGCATCAATCTTGGAAATGGTAATCCCGTCATCTTCAAGCCTTAAGCTTGATTCCCTGCAAAGTGTAGCAAACACGACTAGTGACCTCAGTTACCACTACCCACTAAGGAGTAGAAAAACCGACACTAAACATGTTTCAACAACCAATGCAAAAGATGACGTACCTTGTCCCTTAGTTACCAAACTTGGACAATTTACTTTCCAGTGCCCCTTCTTGCCACACTTGAAACATTTGTCCTTCTTGTTATCTTTCTTTCCCTTGTTCTCTCCTTTACTATTCTTCTTCTTCATGTCATTATGACACGATTTAGAAGAACTTTTAGCAAGAGATCTGGAATGAACCGATAATACAAGATTGCTCCCACTGCTTCCTTCATTCCTCTTTTCCATGACATCACTCTTCCGACTCGGAAGCAAATCAGAGTGACTCGCAGAAAAGACTGAAGAAGCTTCCGTTGATACAAGATCCTTGAGCAGACTGTGAACAGTATACTCACTCTTGTTTTTCTCAACAGAAATTCTGAAGTCATCAAATGACTTTGGTAACGTGTTGAGTATCAAGTCAATTTTGACACCATTGTCAATTTGACCACCCATCAATGTGTACTCATCTATGAGCTGGATGAGCGATTCCACATGTTCACGTACCGAACAGTTCTGACCCATTTTCTGTCTTACAATACGCTTGATAAGACTGGATCTAGCATGTCCATCGAGTCCGCCATATGCTACGTCAAGACGTCGCATAATGTCACACGCAAACCATACATCACTATAACGAGGACGCAGTGCATCTGACATACCAGCCAAGATATACTGTCTGGCCATGCCATTCGACCACATCCACATGTGATACTGTGCACGCTCCTCATCGGAAGATGTATCAGTGGGCGAACTCGGACAGGGAGTTTGCAGAACAAACAAATGTCCAACTGAATCCAAGAGTTTGACAATGTCACTTTTCCATCCAGGAAAATTCGGACCAGTCAAAGAATTGTGTACGATTGAATTAATGAGCGATGCAATAATAGACATATCTGAAAACAAATAAGCGAATTAAAGTAAGCACATACTGCGAACAATTGAAACAAATATGCATAGAACCTTTAGATAAAACAATGCAATTTGTTCCCTCCAATTGCCCAAGCTAATTCACTGCAAGCTGCTTCAGCAGACGTTTACAGCAAACGCTCAACCAGACCAAAATGATCCTTTAATTTCTTAACATGCCAGGTATCTTAAGCAAAAGAAATTAATATTGGAGATCTTAAGACCATGTTCACCTATCCGGAGCAGGGACATCATTCATGAGTTATACTCCAGGCAACATCTAAGCCAAAA
>JAPKLW010000120.1:38912-167380 GCA_026898455.1 Plectranthus barbatus | reverse complement strand
TCAAGTGATCATACTGTCTTCTGCGATCTACAACACGCCGTATGATCGTCCCTATCAGTGAGACAAGAGGTTACCATTGTTCATACATGTACGATTGTTAACAGATAGGAGAAATAAACCGTTGTATACTCATTGTAATAAATGCTTTCAGTATACAAAACCCATCACGTGCACCCTCCTCTGCAGACTTCCTGGCAGTCACCGCGCCTCCCGTTATGGAACCCCAATCTCGCGATCCAAGGATCGCCTTAGATATCTGCCAATTGCGCACCCTGCGCATCCAATTTCTTCATCGCCATCGCATGGGCTGATTTCCGCCTATCTTGTTGATCGCTCGTAGAACTTGTTTTTCCGGCTGAACTTCTGGTGCTTGTGTTTGTGTTTCTATTGCACAGGTTGATCCTGTCGCTGATGTGAACTGCATGAATCGAGGTGGATACCAAAATAAATACCGACAAGGGGGATATCAGCACTACCACCCAAGAGCTCATCTTGGATTTTCCGATGCTCAACCAGAAGGTGCCGAACACCCGCTACCGGACTTTGATGTGCAGAATGGTGAGATCGTGGAGAAGAAGAAAGAAAGCCTTGACGAGGTGTTACAAAAATTCATCAAGGCTTCCAACTACCGAGTGGGCAAGATTGATCAAGAGGTGAAAGGGGTCAACAACAAGGTGGAGCTGCTCGGGAAGCATGTGCAAAACATCGAGACCAAGTGAGTCAAATTGCTACCTCAATTGGGGCACAACACATGCCAGGAAAGATACCAAGCACCACCGAAGCCAACCCCAAGAATCAGAAAGAGTGCAAAGTGATTAACTGAGGTCTGGATTCAGCTATACAGGTCCGAGCATGCCCCAAAACAAGTTTGGGGGAGAAGAGGAGGAGCAGCCCGTTGGATTGCTCTTTGTTTCGATCGATATGCCCCCTATCGATCGACACAGAGGACAGGAGGATGCAGAGATTTCAAGCAACAAAGAAGAGCCGATCGATAGAAACTCAGCGGGTGTGCCGATCGACACACCCCCTATCAATCGATACACCCCCTGTCGATCGACAGAGAGGACAGATCAACATGACTGCTGCCCAATCAACACAACAGCTTCCCCAGCACAAAAATTCAAGTTCCAAAGCTTCCAGACCACCTCTGATGCCCTTTCCTCAACGCTTTGCCAAGCAAAAAGAGGATTCCAAGTTCTCTCGATTTGTTGAGAACTTGAAGAAGGTAAGCATTAATTTGCCACTAATTGAAGCTTTGAGTGAAATTCCAGGTTACATGAAGTATTTCCGCAAGTTGATGAGCGAGAAGAAACATTTTGTGGAACACTCAACAGTCAGACTTCATGAGCAGTGCAACATGATCCTATAGAAGAAACTTCTAGTCAAGAGAAGCGATCTAGGATGCTTCTCAATTCCAGTCAAGATTGGGGGATCACATTCACAAAGGTGTTGTGCGACACAGGAGCCAACATCAATCTGATGCTCTTTTCCATCTTCCAGCGCCTCAAGATTGGAGAGTTGAGGTCGGCTACAATTACATTGCAGATGGTAGACCGATCTGTGTCTCGCCCCCAAGGTATACTTGAGGATGTTCTCATTCGTGTGGGTCATCTAATTTTCCCTGCAGATTTTATAGTCTTGGACATGAAGGAAGATGGCAGCACACCCCTCATTTTAGGAAGGGAATTCTTGGATACAAGTGCCGCATTGATTAACTGCCGCAGTAGGGAGATCACGCTTCGAGCAAAGGAGGAAAAGATCAAATTCAAGCTTGAAAAAAGCCGGCAGCAATCCGAATGCTACGAGATCACCTCCATCAAAAACTCTGAAGAGGAAGAGGAAAAAACCGAGGAAGAAAGAGAGGACCAATCTGCTGGAGAATGGGAGCGAGAAAATGAGATAGCAAAACTGTCAATTACACCATCTCATCCTGAGCTCACTGTTGTCATTCAAGATCGCTTGGTCTACATGGTGGATGCTCGAGGAAGGCGAGTGCGTTCTAGTCCGCCTTGGTTTTGAGAAAAGAAGGTACCGTCGAGCTACGACGTTAACTAAAGCACTTATTGGGAGGTAACCCAACTTTTACATGCTTTCTTTTCAATTCTTGTTGCTTTTCAATTCGATTTATGCTTTTATTAGTGAGTTTAACTTTATTTTCAGATTTCTGTTTTTCCTTTATTTTATACTCCCTCCGTCCCTTGGCATTAGTCTCATTTTCTTTTTTCGTATGTCCCGGGGAATTAGTCCCATTCCCTAAAATGGAAAAAAATCTCCTCACACCAATAAAATATTAATTCCACTACACTCACAAATATTGGTAACTGCGCCAAAAGTAAATGGGAATAATGCCAAAGGATGGAGGAAGTATTATTTTCGAAAAAAAATCAGGGAGGATTTACCTCTATTTCGATCGACATGTCTGTTGTCGATCAACACAGAGGTACGCACTGAGTACACTTTCGACTTAATGAAAGGCAAGTCGATAGGAAGGCTCTGTGTTGATCAACAAGCCCCTTGTCGATCGACATAGAGTGCTAGCAGACACAAATCTTCGTCGTGATGAGCTGATTCCTCCGGTGGATAAAAATATTGATGTCTGAGATCAACAGTCAAGTACAAGTTCTTTTTCTTGTCTAATTTTCAAACTTTTTCTTACTCTCCGAGTTCAAAATAAGTTTGAGGGGATGTGGACAAGAAATTCGAACTTATCTATCCTTTACATGCTTTCTTTTTTTTATTGCTTTCTTTGATTTGTTTCTAGTTTATTTAAATTTTTTCCTAGAAAAAAATTAGGATATAGTAATAAGGAAAATTGTTGAATATTTGAACTCATTTGAACTGATTGCGAGTTGAAATCGATTAGGGATGAGTTTGATTTGATTTCAATTGTGGTTGATTGCCTATGAATGTAGAAAACCGCATGATAGGGTCTAATTGAAACTTACACTTGCATGATGTTTGAGTGGATTGAAATTGACTAAGGAAGAAATTTTTAAACTCAAGTGAGATTTTGAGCCTTTTTCGTTTGATGTGAGATTCGCATGTATGTTTTCCTTTCACTAGAACTTGATCTGGTATGTCTCGAGGCTGCATAGTGTGCACAAGGATAGAAAATGATTTTAGGCCATCTTTGTTAGCCAAATTATCCCAAACACTGTCATTTATAATATTTTATCCCTAGTAAGCCCCTTTGAGCCTTGTTGCGTTTTTCGATTTTGTCTATAAAATTTTATATGGAATGGGTAATATGTATCTTGTCTAAGAGATTTGGGAAGAAAAAGGATGGGAAATTGTGAGTGATAAGAAATTTTTAGAATTGGTGTGCAAAGAAAGAGAAGCTCTAGAAAAGAATTGAAATGATTGATGTCCTTATAAGCTCAAGAAAAAAACATTGTTATCAATATGAGTATAAAAGGATTGAAATGAAAAAAAAATGGAAAGAGCTGTTGTAATTTGAATTGTAATATTTAAGGAGATGGGGTGGATGATGATAGATGGTGATTTTGATTTGTTGAGAGTGATCAACTCAAAACTTTTCTTTTTAGTCACTTGGCCATATTTCCCTACCTTGTCACAAAAAGCCTACGTTACAACCTAATGAAAAATCCTTTTTGATTCTTGAATTGTGTGCACAAATTAGCAGTGGAGATTCTAGAAATTTTGCAAGCCTATAGTAGAAATTTCTTCATACATGTTGTGAGTGCTTTCATTAAAATTCAAACACTTGAGTGCATGAGCGAAACACTACCTTGTGAGTCTTCCGAAGTTGATGAATTTCCTATCTCTTTCAAATTGCTTGTGTGATGTGAATTGACAATCCTTTATTGTGAATAATCTTGTAAGGAATTGCACTTTCAACTGCTTGAGATTTCTTTTCTTTCTTTTCTTTGATTGAGGACAATCAAGTATTCAAGTTTGGGGGGTTTGAAAAGTTCATATTTGTACTCACTTATCCATGTGTTTTCTCCAATGTTTTAGATCAATTATTTATGTGTTTAGTCATTTCTGTGCATGAGTCTATTTTAGAGGATGTTATGCTCTCTATGGTGAGTTTTGCAGGTATTTAGAGCTAAAAAGAGGTCAAATGGTGAAAAGAGCCGTGAAGAACAGAGTTGCTGCTTCGATTGACACACGGGAAGTCGACCAAGTTGGAAGACGAGCCAAAAACCCGAAGTATTACCTCTGTGTCGATTGACGTGGTGCATGTCGATCGACACGGAGGTCAAATATCGATCGAAGGAAGCTGCAGAAGGAGGCTCGACATGTTTGCGTACATGTCAATCGACACCCCCGGTGTCGATTGACACGGATGACAGATGCAGGTATATCGATCGACACCCTCATTGTCGATCGACAAGGAGGTCAGAGAGGCTGCTCGACTGGAATGAATAGCCGGTATCTCGATTGACGGATGTGTTGATCGACATTGTGCGTGTCGATCGACACAGATGCCGAAGATGGAAAAAAATCCCAAATTGGTTATTTTTTATATGTTAGCCCAATACCTAGATTACATATTTTGGCTCCTCTATAAATATGGGACTCCTTAGGCACGAAATTCTTCTTAGTTTTTATGCTTAATTTCACATTGTATTATTTCAACATTGGAGTTTTTACAAGACATTCAAGGTTCCTCTTCAATTCTTGAGGTAATTCAATAATAAGTTTACTTTTATTCTAGTTATGATTTGTGGCTAGAAACTCTAGCAGGTTCTAGGGCTTGTGATATTCTTTTCTGATGCATGTTTGAATGAAATCAATTCAATGGCATGGTTTAATTCTTTGAGCTTAATTAATCGAATATAGATTTAAAGAAGGATTGAGAGATGAATTTGGATCTAGGTTTGTAGTTATTAATTGAAAGACCGAGCGGTGAAAATTGATAATAGGAAAAAGGAATCAAATACAATTATTTTCTGTCTCAAAAATAAGAATTAATTTGTAGGAATTAATCAGATAATTATTGAGATTGACTAAGTTTGTGTTCTTGAGAATGGGAGGAGATGGTCACAATTTAGTAATCTAGGGTTTTATTGTCTGACCAAGGAATTTAATCCACAATAATCTTAATTTATCGCCATTGCTGAGTTGATGATTTTGCATGTTGAAGTTTAAAATATTTGTCCTAGGATCTGCATCATTAATTATTATCTTTTCAAAACCCTTTACTTTTATGCAATTGTCATTTTTAAATTCCAAAATCAAATCCTTTTTCTAAAATCCTCAAACTTCTATGTTGTAAAATCCATATCTAGTACTCAAGATATTTCTTACACAGTCTCTATGGGATCGACCACCTTTGGGTGTGAAAATTTTTTGCTTGCTACTTTCTGTAGTTATCAAGGAGCGCAAAGCATAAATGCATTGCTTACTCCACCATGGAGGCGAAATATGTCGCGCCTCCAAAGCTTCGAAAGAAGGGGTATGGCTCTGGAACTACCTTTTAGAGTTGGATGTGATTATGAGTTTGCCTAAGAGTATCACAATCCATTGTGATAACTCTGGTGCAGTGGCAAACTCGAAGGAACCACGGACTCACAAGGCAAGCAAACACATAGAGATAAAGTACCACATCATACGAGAGATCGTATTTAGGGGTGATGTGCAGATCAAGAAGATTGACACTAGAGACAACCTAGTTGATCTATCCACAAAGTGCTTGCCACAGAAGGTTTACGAAAAACATATTCGTGGACTAGGTCTGAGATGGATGCTTACCACTAGCAGTGGTTAATGTAATAACTTGGCTAGATAGATGCACTGTATACTCTTTAATAGCGAGTGTAATGCTTTGAGTATAAGTGGGAGATTGTTGGGTTTTATATACAAAAAGCATTATTACGATGAGTATACATTCAACGGTATTTCGTATCTGTTAAACATACTTACATGCGAGTAACAATGGTATCATCTTATCTCACCGATAGGGACGATCATACTCCGTGTTGTACATTGTAGAAAACAGACTGTATGATCACTTGACCTAGTAAGATATAAATATTATCACAGCTGAGACAGCGTACGGGGATAAGTCTGTCGGTGTAGGCTACATCATAGTTGGAAAGAAGTAATCTGTTTTGATTACTAGATATGCTGGTACGTGCGGTTGCATATTGATTGGACCACAGTGAGATGTATTCTACTATTTGACATCAGAGAATACAAATCTTGATCTTGATTGAATCCAAACCCTAACGAAGGTTCAGGGGTATGCACGGGTTGACTATTGCTTTGACTTGCATGGTGGAGAGCCCGAGCAAGGAGCTCGTATACACCCATCTTGGGTAACAGCAGTTCGTGTATTACAACCTAAGACTAGAGTTAGGTTACCATATCCGAGTAATAGGATGTGGACATTCCCTGAGGAGCTCAATAATATTCATCGTGCTAAAGTCCTGCAGGCTGATTAAATTCAAGCACGAGTGATAAGGTTTGATTAGTACTGCTCATGAAATAAGAAATTAATTAATTGTGGTAGCTTGTTAGAAGCTCCAATAAATTAATGAATGTCCAGTAACCTTAAATATGAGGATTCTCAAGTAAATGCAGCCCGTTCTCATAACTTGGTAATAACAAGTCAATATCAATTCTATGGTGAAAAAGAATTAATATTAATTAATTAATTGTGTCATGGGTTGTGGACATGAGAATTAATTGATTTTTAAGCCCACTTTATTATTTGCATTAGGTCCCAGGTCTGGCCCAATTAAATATGCTGAAAGAGGCCCAATAGACAGTTCTCTCTCTCATTTCATATTACAATTCAAATCAGTCAAAACCCTAGAGAGAGAGACCAGTGGGCAGCGCCTCTGTGTGTTTGGGAGACGAAGATTTCGACTCTGGCCTACACATTAACAGTCCTGTGGAACCCTCACCAGTAGCAGGATTGAACAACATTGAGATACAGATCTGAAGACCTACTCTGGAGAACAGATTTCCTCTTCATCTCGTTCTCTTTAATTAAATCAAGAAATTAGATCTAATTCTAATTTCTGTTTCCGCAGATTTAATTAATTCACGTGGTTGAATCAATGGATTGGAATTCAAACGCGAAAGATCGGATCTGACACTTCGGAGTTAAGGTAAACTCGAATATTCACTACATTAAATTAATAGGAGCATACTAGGGTTTATCGTATGGTAATTATTCTCAACATCCATGAACGGTTCGAGTTTATTTGGATTTGACGGTTCAGTTTGCCATGAAATCTATACACCAGTTTGTCTTGATCAACTCCATTACATCTCAATAGACATTCTAACAGGACATTACAAATTTGAATGAATTAGGCTAATCTAGAGACACTTTAAACTGACGGTTTTTAAATTCTTTGGCATATCAAAACAATAAAAATGTAAGAATACTCCCTAACATTAATTTTATAAAATTAATAATTTTATATTTTTAAGATAATTTAATTAACAAAAAATATGATTTGAAATCTATTAAACTAAAATCTGATTGGTTTAATTAGCAAAATTTTCTAAATAAATTTAAACAAACATTTATTAAATCAGAAGAATTACAAATAAGTTTGAGTGTTTTAGATCTAAATTTCGATGATATAATCATAACAACAGTTGGTGAGATGTCATAAGAAATGTCAATATGATTCCTACAAATTAGCATATATTAATTTTTTATATCATAAATAATTGGTGCAAGTTGTATTGCTATAATAATGAGTGTGGTAATGGATGCCAACATCTAGTTTAATAGCTACCGTACACAATTCATATACGTCGCTATCACTGACGTAGAAACAAACAACATCCTATTTTTACCATTTTATTTAATCTTTTTTTTTTAATCTCCCATAATCTTTAATTATTGATTCTTTGCAGCGAATGTATATTTAGAATTAGAAAATATTAAGCCAATAGCAGTTGGAGTAGCGTGCTTTCTAAGATAATTGATAAAGTATTTGTTGGTCAAATTTGGTTGTGGAATCTTAACCTTCCTCTATTAAGTTGTGGACAAAAATTTATATGAGATGAATTCACAATCTTCTTTAGATGGATTTATATCTAATTATATATTTTTATTGGTCATTGTTTTGTAAAAGATATATTTTCATTTTGTAAATAATGTATTTAATTTTTATTGACTAAATACTTCGTTTTCAATTATATTTTTTTAAATTATATATATATTATGTATTCAATTGTTATAAATGATATATTTTTTTTTGCTAACAAATTTTTTAGTAAATAATATGTTTTTATTCCATAAATGCTACATAAAATTCATTTTATAATATGAATTTTATAAAATTGGACTTATATGATTTTTGGAAGAGACCGCCTTCCCAATCATTTATTAGTTCATTTATTAGCTCATCTATTATTAATCTATAATCTAGATTAATAATGTAAAATCCTCTTTTATTCAACTATATGAAAAACGACGAACTTGTAAATATTTTTTTTAAACAGTAAATTTACCTGTGTAATTTGAAGGAAGGAATATAGATCAAACTAAAATCTGAAAAATCAAATCGATCAAATTGCTTTGAATTAGTTTAATTCAATAGTTTGAAATATTAATTTCACAAAAATAATAAAACCGACATGTTTCAGATACTATCAGCTATGATAAACACAAGAGAGCATTATAGAGGAGGGAAGATATGTCCATTTATATAAAGTATGATGAACACTTAACTATTATACTACTCCCTCCGTCCTAAAACATTAATCATGTTTTCCTTTTTCGTCTGACCCAAACAATTGTCCTCTATCCTAAAATGGAAAATTAATACACACTCAATATTAAAATACTAATTTACTCTATCTTTACTCGCATTGGTATCTGTGCCGGAATGCAACAAGATTAATATTTAGGGACGGAGGAAGTACTAAATAACATTTTGATAATTTAAATAAATTTATTATAAACGATCGGCTGGTCAACTCAATGAAGCTAAATTTATTTTGTTTATAAATTATCAAAGTAACTAAAACATTTATTTTAAAATAATAAAATTCACAGACTTGCTGGATCCTACTACATGTTTGCATTAAGGATCATGGCGCATTAAAAAAGAAAAAAGAGAGAGCGGTAGTAGTCCTATCTTTTCTCTTTGCACAAGCAACGGCAGCAGATGAAGTCAATCTTGGGCCTGGCTTCTATAGTTGAGTTGAGTGTCTATATAAGCAGGGTATACCCCAACTTCCCTCTCTCTCATCTTTCTCCTCTTTCCACTAGAGAAAGAAGAAGAAGGGAGAAAGAAAGAATGATGGTGGCGCAAAGCGTGACTAATCAGGAAATCGCTCGATACTGGAAGCAGCGACACCTGCTGGAAGAAGATCATCTCCTTGCTGCCATCAAAGCTGCTGCCCGCCTCAGAGCTCGCAACCTCTCTGTATCTCTCTCTTTCTGAAAAAGATTTAATTTGATTCCTACCTGATCTAATTTTTTGTATTTAAGATAATAACACATGTATGTTGCAGGAGGATGATTACAACCAGTTCAAGAAGTTTTTGAGGGAGGCGGCGGAGGACGGCAGCGGAGTGTTTGGAGTGAAGCAGAAGAATAAATCTGAGAGAAGGGTGGGAGTGAAGGACTGGTAAGAAGATGAAAAACTAATTGAATGAAAACAAAGGCAGATCTTGTTTGAGTGTTGCAATGAATTGAAAAGATTTTTTTTAAAAATATATACATATATATATAAACATGCAGGTGGACGAAGAGCAAATATGCATACCTAAACCAGCCAGCCGTGAAGACGGACGGCGGCGGCCGCACACCGTCATCTCACCTTCATCTTCCTCAACATTTACTTCTCCTCTCAAAGTCTTAACTGTCTACTTTCTCAGCTTCAATCAATGGCCTGGAACATATATATGCTGGTGTATATAATTTGTTGTGTATATGCAAATCTGTAAACTTGAATTCGAATATTTGGATGATGGATTTGTTTATGTGGAGAATATTCTGTTTGGGTGGGTGGAGTGATTGAAAGAGTGAAAAAAAGGGAAGTCTTATGTTAAAAGCAATGATTAAAAATTTGTGTCCCAAACTTAAGATGTCATAATTGAAGTTAACACTATTGGTGTTTTTCGACACAAGGAAGAAAATCGTCCCTTCCTTAATTAGTATCATTTCCTAAAATAGAAAAAAATCTTCTCACCAGAGGCGTATCTACATGGAGAGGTGGGGTACAACTGTACCCCCAAAAATTTTGTTTATTATTTACTATATATGCATATTTATTATTATTTATTTATAATTTTACATATTATTTATATAAATTTTTACTAATGTATCCCCATTTTAATTTTATTTATATATTGTACCCCCAATTTTAAGTTTCTGGATCCGCCTCTGCTTCTCACACCAATAAAATATTAATTCCACTACACTCACAAACATTGGTAACTGTGTCAAAAATAAATGGGACTAATAATGCCAAGGGACCGAAAGAGTATTTTATTTGTGAGTTTAAATTAATTAAAAAAAAGTCTGAATTAAAATGTATGAATTATGTGTATTTTTAAGATTTAATACAAACTGATAGAATTTTTTTTTAATTTTAAATTACACAATTATACATTTTTAAATTTAAATATAACAATATTATCGGGCTATATATGTGTGCCACTAACGAGCGGATATACAATATATTTACTTTGTGTCTCATTATTATATTTAGGCAAAAACTTGCGTTAGACAGGTCTAAACAGTTTAGGCGGGTTTTATATTACCCAAATGGGTTGACCCATCCCAAATAGAGTTTATTAATCCCAATTAGGGTATATTATATGGATTTGGGCTTGGATTAATGGATAAAACCCGCCTAAATCGTTTAAGCCTGCCTAACCAAAGACCTTCCCATTTATTTATTATTTAGTAATAACTGTTATAAAATTAGTTTTTAATCAATATTTAATAACAAGGAATTGAGTTAAAATAATCATAAATCCTAAATAGGAATCGCGTAACTCTTTACAAAAGAAATCAACTGGCTTATTAGAAATAATCATGCCTAAAAGAAATACTAATGGATGAACATAATTAAAAAATAAACTAAATTCTAACTTGTGTTAGATCTCTCGTACTATTAGTTATTAAGTATTTTGTTAATGACCAATTTATCATATATGTGAGGTAAGGAAGGATTAATTGTTCACCTTCTACCTATTAAAAATATGTACCATAATAAAAAAAAACTAAATTCTAACCTATACGGCTATATACCTTAGAATTATTACTAATTAATATTAAATAAAGACTTCTGTCTTTAGTCTAATATACAGGTATCGCAATGATATATATGTTTTTTGTTTTCGTGTTGACCATCACAAAATGAATTTATAACTATTTGTTTCTGATGAAACTTGATTTGATCATGATTCTGCTGATAGATTCCACCATTTGCTTTATTTTAAATCGAAATATACAATTTAAACAAGATAAAGTTGTCATGTGTTGGAGTAGTCTCAATATAACTCGAGGAAGTAGTTCGAGTGGGACAAGAAGACTAGTTCGGTAAAGTGGATCGAGCCCGTGTAGGTCGAGGAATTCGATAAGTTGTTCGAGATAGATAGATATGGAAAAGATATGGTATATATCTTGTTTCTTTGTTGAACAAGATTTATCCTAATCAGTATTAGATTTGGATAGGAATAAATCTATTTTGGCAAAAACGTGCATTAGGCAGGCCTAAACGGTTTAGGCGGGTTTTATCCTACCCAAATGGGTTGACCCATCCCAATTAGGGTTTATTAATCCCAATTAGGGTATATTATATGGGTTTGGGCTTGGGTTAATGGATAAAACCTGCCTAAATCGTTTAGGCCTGCCTAACCCAAGACCTTCCCATCTATTTTAGATAGATTTAGGTTTTGAATATATCTTACTATATCTAGGTTTTATATTCCTTATGTGATTAGGAATATCTCCCTATATATACCTCTGCTCCCCACCAATTGTAATTGTCACATACTTTGTAATTTCTTCACCATAATAAAATCATCACCGGGGAGGCTTGAAGAGTGGATGTAGAGCTTACGCTCTAACCAGTATAATTCTTTGTGTTCTTGTATTTTCTGTTAGTTATTTGTGTCGCAATCGCTTCAATTCACAACAAATTGTTGGAGTAGTCTCAATATAACTCGAGGAAGTAGTTCGAATGGGTCGAGGAGACTAGTCCGGTAAAGTGGGTCGAGCTGTGTATGTCGAGGAACTCGAGGAGCAATTCGAGTTGGATAGATGTGGAAAATATATTGTGTATATCTTGTTTCCTGGTTGGACAAGATTTATCCTTATTGGTATTAGATTTGGATAAGAATAAATCTATTTTATATAGATTTAGGTTTAGATATATCTTACCATATCTAGATTTTATATTCCTTATGTGTTTAGGAATATCTCCCTATAAATACCCCTGCTCCCCACCAATTGTAATTGTCACATACTTTGTATTTTCTTCACTATAATAATATCATCACCAAAGAGGCTTGAAGAGTGGACGTAGAGCATAGCTCGAACCACTATAAATTATTGTGTTCTTTACTTTCAGTTAGTTATTTGTGTCTGCAATCGCTTCAATTCACAACAAATTGGTGCGGTGAACGTGGAGGAGGAAAGATTGTGATGGGTTCAGCCAAGTTCGAGGTGGAGTGCTTCACGGGATCGAATGATTTCAGTTTGTGGAAGTTGAAGATGCAAGCGCTGTTTGTACAGCAAGGCTTGGACGGTGCCTTGAAGGGAGAGACTTGGTTACCTGACACGATGACGGAGCAACAGAAGAAAGATACACTGGCGAAGGCGCACAGTGCGCTGATTCTGAGTCTCGGAGATACGGTGTTGAGGAAGGTGTCGAAGGAGAAAACGGTAGTGGAAATATGGACCAAACTGGAATCCTTATATATGAAGAAGTCCCTGGCGAATCGGCTCTATCTTAAACAATCATTATATTCGTTTAAGATGCAAGAGGGAAGACTGATCAACGAGCAGCTCGACGAGTTCAATAAGTTGATCCTCGATCTGGCAAATATCGATGTGGCGATAGGAGATGAGGATCAGGCATTGATGTTGTTGAGTGCGGTGCCAAAGAGTTATTCGAACTTCAAGGAAGCCTTAATGTATGGAAGAGAGTCATTGACCATGGATGAGGTTCAGTCAGCTCTAAGTTCGAAGGAGTTAAATGAGAAGAACGAAGAGTGAGAGAACTCTCATGGAGAAGGCTTGGTGGCTAGGGCGGCTCGAGGAAGACTGGAGATGAGGAACTCCAACAGGGGAAGTTCGAGGTCAGCTAAAGCCAGGATCACAGCCAAAGGTCAAGTGCTTTCTCTGCCAAAAGAAGGGACATATAAAAAAAGATTGTCCGGAGAGGCAGACAAAGCAGGAGCAGAAGCAGCAAGCGGATGTAGCTGTTGCTGAGCAGGAATATGACTCTGGAGAGACATTAGTGATTTCGAATGAGCGCTCGGAGAGGGAATGAATATTGGATTCAGGTTGTACATTCCACATGACACCAAATAAGTCATGGCTTGAAGGGTTCGAGGAGCAGGAGAACTCGAGTGTTCTTCTGGGCAACAATAAATCATGCAAGGTGGTTGGAATGGGTTCGGTGAGGATTAAGATGCACGATAATATAAAAAGGGTACTTCGAGGTGTAAGGTACGTTCCGGAGCTTAAGAGAAACTTGATCTCTTAGGGGATGCTCGACGAACTGGGTTACACGATCAAGATGGATGTTGGGACTTTGAAGGTGTGCAAAGGATCCCTGGTCTTGATGAAAGGAGCTCGAAGGAATGGAATATACACTTTGATGGGGAGCATGGTGATCGGGGAGGCTTCGATAGTGACGGTTGATAAGTCAGTACTGTGGCACAGGCGACTCGATCACGTTAGTGAGAGGGGGCTGCAGGAGTTATCGAAGCAAGATCTGTTGCTCGGGGATAATATCAGAGAACTGGATTTCTGTGAGAATTGCATCTATGGGAAATCTCATTGGGTAAAGTTCGGAGTAGGTCGACAGAGAGCTCGAGGAACTCTGGACTACATCCACTCAGATCTATGGGGACCTTCAAGGGTCAGTTCGAATAGAGGAGCGAGGTACTTCATGAGCCTCATTGATGATCACTCAAGGAAGGTGTGGGTCTACATCTCGAAGAATAAGAGTGATGCTTTGGAGACCTTCAAGAAGTGGAAAGTGCTGATCAAAAATCAGACTGGAAGGAAGGTGAACAGGCTACGAACAAAAAATGGCCTTGAGTATGGCTCGAAGGAGTTCAAGAGGTACTGTTCGAAGGACGGTATTGCGAGGCACAAGACAGTGGCTGGAACACCTCAGCAGAACGGATTGGTTGAGAGGTACAATTGGACGTTGTTGGAAAGAACGAGGTGCATGTTGTTCGGTGCGAAGTTAACCAAGACGTTCTGGGCAGAAGTAGTGACTACTGTAGCTTATTTGATCAACCGGTGCCCCTCGACTGCACTAGGCTTCAAGACACCGGAAGAAATATGGTCTGGTCATCCTCCCGATTTTAGCAACCTCAGAGCTTTTGGTTGCGTGGCTTATGCTTACATCAAAGGAGATAAGCTTTGGAGGAGGGCATTGAAATGCATATTCATTGGGTACCCCGAAGGTGTGAAAGGGTACAAGTTATGGTGTCTCGAGCCGGATGTAAGAAAGTGCATCATTAGCAGGGATGTGATGTTCAAGGAGGAGCTGGTAGGAGAACTGGATAAAGGGGCCGAGGAACGGGAAAATATCCTTGAGAAACAAGGTGGTGCTTCGGAGGAACAGTCTGACAAGGCCGAAGGAAATAGATTAGTTGCTGAGATTGAGGTGGAGCCGACCAGTGGGTCGAAGAGAGTACCTCAGGTGGATGGCGAGATTGAGGTGGTTCGAGGGTTAGGTGCGCTCCAAGATTATAATCTCACGAGAGATAGGGAACGAAGGGAGATAAGACCTCCCACTCGATTCGGATATGCTGGTGTGGTAGCATATGTCTTTGTTATGGCAGAAGAGGTAGAGCTAGATGATACTGAGCCGAAGAGCTATACCGAGGCCATAACTTGTAAGGAGAGGCTCAAATGGCTCGATGCCATGAAAGAGGAGATGGACTCCTTGAAGAAGAATAACACCTGGGAGTTGGTGGATAAGCCGGGGGAGAAGTAATCGATAGTTAGCTGTAAGTGGATCTTCAAGAAGAAATAAGAGGTTTCTGGGGTTAGATTCAAGGATAGACTAGTTGCTCGAGGCTTCACACAACGGAAAGGTGTGGATTATGGAGAGGTGTTTGCGCTGGTGGTGAAACAAAGGTCTATAAGGTTGATATTGTCGTTGGTTGCTCGGTACGACATGAAGTTGGAGCAACTGGATGTGAAGACTGCATTTCTGTACGGAGAGCTGGAGGAAAGGATCCTTATGACACAACCCGAGGGCTTCGAGGAAGCTGGTAGTGGGGAGAAGGTTTGTCTTCTCAAGAAGTCATTGTATGGATTGAAGCAGTCTCCAAGGCAGTGGAATAGGCAGTTCGACAAGTTTATGATTCAGCAGGACTTTGTTCGATGCAAACATGACCCATGTGTATATTTTCGAGGTGAAAATTTGGAGACTCGAATTTATCTACTGCTATACGTAGATGATATGCTGATAGCGAGTCGAGATAAGCAAGGGATAGCCGAACTGAAGGAAGCTCTGAGTCAGAGCTCGAAGAAGACTCACATTATCTCAAGAGGTATACTTGATGAAAGTTCTTGAGAAGCATTGAATGATGGATGTAAAGCCTGTGCTCACTCCGTTAGTAGCTCACTTCAAGTTGAGTGCTGCTGGGAAACTCGACGAGGAGGAAATGGAGTTTATGAGAGGTGTTCCTTATGCGAGTGTTGTCGGTTCGTTGATGTATGCTATGGTCTGTACGAGACCGGATCTTGCTTATGCTCTCAGCATGGTTAGTAGGTTCATGGCCGAACCTAGGAAAGAGTATTGGACAGCTCTGAAGTGGGTCCTCAGGTATGTTCGAGGAACAGTTGGGAAGAGTCTAGTCTTCGAGGATGATGGTTCGAGCTTGAGGCTCCCAATCGAAGGGTTTGTGGACTCGGATTATGTAGGATGTATGGATACGAGGAAGTCATTGACGGGTTTTGTGTTCACATCGTATGGAACGACGATTAGTTGGAGAGCAAGTCTGCAGAGGGTAGTTGCCTTATCTTCGAAGGAGGCGGAGTACATTGCCTTGACCGAAGCGATTAAGGAAAGTCTGTGGTTGCTCGGATTCATGAACGAACTGGGGATTGATCAAGGAAAGATGAATGTTTCATGTGATAATCAAGGTGCTTTGCAGTTGGCAAAGAATGATGTTCATCATGAGAGAACTAAGCACATCGATGTGAAGTTCCATTTTATAAGAGATGTGGTGGAAGCCGGAGAGGTCGAGCTGCACAAGGTCAATACTCTCGATAATCCTGCGAATATGATTACGAAGCCAGTTCCAAGTACTAAGTTTGAGTATTGTTTGGAACTGATCAATCTGTTGAAGTCGAACTGAAGAGGAGGTGCCAAGCCGAGGTGATATTGAGACTAAGGTGGAGAATTGTTGGAGTAGTCTCAATATAACTCGAGGAAGTAGTTCGAGTGGGTCGAGGAGACTATTCCGATAAAGTGGGTCGAGCCTGTGTAGGTCGAGGAACTCGATAAGCTGTTCGAGATGGATAGATATGGAAAAGATATGGTGTATATCTTGTTTCTTTGTTGAACAAGATTTATCCTAATCAGTATTAGAATTTGGATAGGAATAAATCTATTTTAGATAGATTTAGGTTTTGAATGTATCTTACCATATCTAGGTTTTATATTCCTTATGTGATTAGGAATATCTCCCTATATATACCTCTGCTCCCCACCAATTGTAATTGTCACATACTTTGAAATGGGATTTGCGTATATGTTAGGGGTGATTATTAATTAATAGTTGTGCCGAAGTTATCTTGAACAAATAGTTATAAAAAGTAAAGTTGAATTAGAGTCAAGCCCAAAAAAATAAATTTAAAGCTCTCTTACAAGGCTCATTAAGATTGAAGTCTAAGAATTTTTGATTTAGGAAATATGGAATCCAATAGGGTTGGCGAAGCTATTTATCTCCAAAGAAGGATTCGAGTCGGCACACCTCTAAATCCTAACCGATACCATGAAACGTGGATCAGGAGAAGCATGTCAGCGCTGCGAGAAACCTTGACCATCCCAACTTTTATGGACTAAGAATAACGTTGATGTGAGCCACAAATTCAAATATCCTTAACAATTTCAAATGGCCAACTGGCTCCTCTTACATCATAAAAGGGGAGACTCGATAGAATTTATGATATATTGATAGTTTATTCACATTCAATTTCACTTTCATACTCCACCGTATCTCTAAGAATTCATTATTATCTTTTCATTTGATTTGCAAATTACACTTCACCCACATTTCTATTTCATTCATTAGTTATTGTTGATATGCTGACTTAGTAATTGAGGAATTGAAGATTCAGCAAATCATGAGTATGCTAAGTTGTGGCAGCAATATGCTAAGGGAGATTGCTGAGATTGTTTTTCGTTTGCTAGGAGCTAGCATTATGCTAGGAGTTAGCATTATGCTGGGAGTTAGCAATTTGCTGAGACAAGTTTGCTAAGACAAGTTTGCTGAAGATGTTTGCTGAGACAAGTTTGCTAGAGGAATATGCTGAAAATGTTTGCTTAGCAAAGCTGATGTTTGCTTAGCATTAGAGATGTGTGTGCGGATGCTAAAATCTGATGCTGGACTCAGAAAATGCTGGGAGACTCAACAGAGTATAGAATTGTTATTTTATTTAGTGGGTTTGTTGGAAAATTGACACGTGTCAAGGCGTGATTAGTTGAATTTGTTATATTCGTTAGGCCGTTAGGATCGAACTTTATGCTTCGTTCTTAGTCGGTTATTCTGTTTGGAATTGTAATATAAAAGAGAGTAAGTTTTAGATTCTGTGAGAAAAGTTAGAGAGAGAGAAAATTAGTGAGATTGTATTGAGGATTTTTTCTCTCAATTTTGTATTCGATTCAAGAAAGTAATAAAAGTTTTTGTGTTCTTTTCTTTCATCCTCCATTGTTGATTGTTCGAGCTCCAATTTCATAACAAGTGGCGCCGTCTGTGGGAAGCGCTTAAGGGCGAGGTTAGTGTTGAGTATTCTGTTCTTAATTTGGGGATTTGTTCATCTCTGCGAAGCCCCAGCGATTTGTTGGGACACGTTCGTGCGTTCTTGGATTTTGGCGTGATTTTTTTGTTAATTGATTTTGGAAATTGGAGTGGAGGTTGAGGCTTGAATATTGATACTTGGGCGGTTTGATGCCAAGTTTGGGTCTGTTAGAGAATATTAGAAATTGATTTTGACGACGTGAGATCTAGCATCAAGATTGCGAGCAATGGCAGGGAGTCGATTTGAGATCGAAAAGTATACTGGGAAGAATGACTTTGGGCTGTGGAAAATCAAGATTAAACCTATTTTAAGCAAAGAAGGGCTGGCCGATGCTCTCCTACCAGATGCTGACAAAGCATTTGTGGGAGAAACTGCTGAGAAGAAGGCAAAGTTTATGGACAGTGCGATGAGCACATTACTACTTAGCCTTGATGACAAAGTACTAGGAGAAGTGTCGAGGGAAAAGACACCGGGCGATATATGGAAGAAATTGCAGAGCCTGTACATGACGAAATCCATTGCCAACCATATATACATGAAGAAATGGTTGTATAGCTTCAAGTTCACAGACGACAAGAGCCTCCTGGACCAGCTGGATGAGTTCCACAAGGCTATAGATGAGCTTGAAGGAATAGGGGTAGAAATTGATAATGAAGACAAGGCTATACATCTTCTCAACGCCCTTCCAAAATCTTATTCGAACGTTCACGATGCAATGGTGTATGGCAAGTCTGAGAGTATAACTCTTGAAGAAGTGTTAGCTGCCATTAAACAGAGAGAATTGGAGAAGCAGTCTGATAGAGGAAGTCATGATCAGTCAGGTTTGGGGTTGTTTGCTAAGCGGGGGCAACCAAGCAAGGAAATTGAGAGGCAGCCGGAAAACCAATCTAGTGATTACAGAAAGGTGAATCACAATTCAGAAAGGGGTGGTTACAGAAAGGAATTCTTTCAAAAGGGGGATTTCCGATCATCTCAATTTCAAGGAAGAGGCAAGTCATTCTATGATTCGTTTGAGAATAAGAATTTTCAGCATCAAAAGGAAACAAGAACTTGCAACTATTGCAAGAAGCCAGGGCACTTGATTAAGGATTGCTATACTTTGAAGGGTAAAGAATTAGCCAATAATCGAAGTAATACTGTGGAAGCTGTGGACATTCTGCAAGATGAGATTCTGAATATTGCTGAAGCAAAAGGAAGAGATGGTTGGATTCTTGATTCTGGATGTTCGTTTCATATGTGCCACCATATGGAATGGTTTATTGATTTGAAACCCATGGAGAAAAGTTCGGTTGTATTAGGGAATAACAATGTCTGCAAGATAAGAGGAATTGGTTCAATTAGAATTCTGAATCACAGCGGAGAGCCTAAGCTGCTGAAGGATGTAAGGTACATTCCAGAGGTGAAAAGAAACCTCATATCTCTTGGAGTTCTTGAATCCAAGGGATATAAATTTGAAGGATTAGAAGGCAAGATTACGATAAGTCGAGGTGGTCTAGTCACTCTAAAAGGGAAAAGGCTGAACAACATTTACTATCTGTTTGCTAAAACAGTAGTTGGTCAGACAGACATCAAAAAGGGTGTAAGTGAATCAGAGACAACTTGTGGTGAGCAAACTAAGTTCGAAAAGAAGACAGCAAGTGATAGAGTTAGGAGGGAGACGCATCCTCCTAAACATTCTGGTGAAGATATTGTGAAATTTTTGAATTCGGATGTGGTCGAAGAAAGAGAAAGTGTGGAATCCCAATATTGTGAAGAAGAAGTTGTTAGCAAGGAAGAAAATTTGTGGAGATCATTTAAGTCGATTGGGTGCAATTGGAAATATAAGGTGAAAATAAAATTTGTTATTCAATGTCTGGAGAGGATGTTAATGTTGATGATGCTATGTGTTAGGATGATATTCAGTTTCTTGACAGCTCCAAGAAAACCACTTGAAGGTGTTTTGGGGTATCTTGTGGATTATGTCTTAAATGTGGGAAGGAAAGGATTAAATTCAGATTATGTGTTCAATTGGTGTGGAACCGAAATAATTTGGAAATCGAAGTTGAGATCTGCATTCGGGAAGAATGATGTTTGATCAATCACAAAGTCAGGAGGGAGATTTGTTGATACGCTGACTTAGTGATTGAGGAATTGAAGATTCAACAAATCATGAGTATGCTAAGTTGTGGCAGCAATATGCTAAGGGAGATTGCTGAGATTGTTTTTCGTTTGCTAGGAGCTAGCATTATGCTAGGAGTTAGCATTATGCTGGGAGTTAGCAATTTGCTGAGACTAGTTTGCTAAGACAAGTTTGCTGAAGATGTTTGCTGAGACAAGTTTGCTAGAGGAATATGCTGAAAATGTTTGCTTAGCAAAGCTGATGTTTGCTTAGCATTAGAGATGTGTGTGCGGATGCTAAAATCTGATGCTGGACTTAGAAAATGCTGGGAGACTCAACAGAGTATAGAATTGTTATTTTACTTAGTGGGTTTGTTGGAAAATTGACACGTGTCAAGGCGTGATTAGTTGAATTTGTTATATTCGTTAGGCCGTTAGGATCGAACTTTATGCTTCGTTCTTAGTCGGTTATTCTGTTTGGAATTGTAATATAAAAGAGAGTAAGTTTTAGATTCTGTGAGAAAAGTTAGAGAGAGAGAAAATTAGTGAGATTGTATTGAGGATTTCTTCTCTCAATTTTGTATTCGATTCAAGAAAGTAATAAACGTTTTTGTGTTCTTTTCTTTCATCCTCCATTGTTGATTGTTCGAGCTCCAATTTCATAACAGTTATGAGGGTTTATTATCTGATTAATTTTGAGCCTCAATAAACACAATTTGGTATAAAAAGGAATGAATAAGAAATCTAGCCTGCCAATTTGAAAATTACAAACAATATAATTTGATTTGTCCATGGTTTATGATATCATATTAGCTTAAGCGGACCATTTTTATTTATACATTTTAGATTTTATATTATATAAACTATAATGTAGTATAATACTTAATACTTATGATACTACTTTAAGATTTTCTAGGTTCTAACTCTATTTTCCTACAATTATAAACTTTTTCTTCATATTTTAATATTGTAGCTTTTTTAAACCTACATGCTGCGACAGTTTTCTCTAATATTTATAGATGTAACACGTAACACTTTTCTAAATGAATAAATTTATGTATGAATAATATTTTGTTTATATTTCTATTTTTTAGAGTGGTGAAAAGAAATGCATTTTGCATATTTTATAGTTGCATAGATTTTTTGTTTTGACAAAATAAATTTTAATATAAATAGTATGGTGGATATTCTCAATATTTGTTTAGATATGAAAAAGATTTATTGTATCTAGTTTGCTAGTTTTGTGGGATTTATCTGTAACAGATTAAGATCACATAGATATTAATTTATTTTTTTGAACAGATTAGGATATGAAGTATCTTTACCATACCAGTGTTGATTTTCCTTATGTATATAGAAATATCTCTCTATAAATACCCCTGCTCTACATTGTTGTAATTTATCATATACTCATGTTTTTTCCACCATCATAGAATTATCACCAAGAGGCTTGAAGAGTGGATATAGAGTTTATTTCTATAACCACTATTAATTATTATGCTATATTTTTTGTTATTTGTATTTGCAATTGCTGCAATTCATAGCAAATTGGTGTGGTGAACGTAGATAGAAGAATTGTGATGGGTTTAAACAAGTTCAAGGTGGAGCAGATCATAGTTTTGAAATGACTTTGGACCGTGGAGGTTGAAGATGCAAGCCTTAGTAGAGCAACAAGGTCATGCAGACGCCTTGAAGGGAGAGGTTGTTTTGCCCAACACAATGAGAGAGCAATAGAAGAAAGACACGGGAAAGCGCACACTCCGCTGATACTAAGTGTTTTGGACATGGTGTCGAAGGAGAAGTCTGTGGTTGCAGTATGGAGCAAACTTGAATCCCTATACATGATGAAATCCCTAACAAATTGACTCTATTTTAAATAAGTGTTATATTCGTTCAAGATGCAAGAGGTAAGCCGACCAATGACAACCTCGATATGTTCAATAAATTTATCCTTGATCTAACAAATATCGAGGTGACAATAAATGATGAGGATCAAGTCTTGATGTTGTTAAGTGCACTTCCAAAGAGCTATTCGAATTTCAATGAAGCATTGTTATATAGAAGAGAGTCATTGACCCTAGATAAGGCTTAATGTGCGTTAAACTCGAAGGAGTTGAATTTGAAGAATGAGGAGCGAGAGAACCCTTATAGAGAAGGCATAGTAGTGGCTTGAGGAAGGCCAAAGAAGAAGAATTCCAACAAGAGCATGAGGAATTTGAGGTCGAGGTCGTCGAGGTCATCGAGGTCGACCTAGACCAAAAGTTAGATGCTATCTTTGTCAGAATGAGTGACATTTTAAAAAGGACTTTTAGAGAGACAGACGAAGCACAAGCTGCAAGCGGATATGGCTATTGTGAATTAGAACTATTACTCTGAAGAGGTGTTGGTGATTTTGAAGGAGAGCTTAGAGAGAGAATGAATTTTTTATTCATGTTGCACATTCCACTTGACACTGAATAAGTCATGGCTTGATGGTTACAAGGAGATACAATATTTTAGTGTCCTATTGGTAACAAAATGTCATGTAAGGTGATTGGAATGAGATCGGTGAGGATTAAGATGCATGATAATATATAACAAGTCCCTTGTGATGAACGGTATATTCCAGAGCTTAAAAGAATTTAATTTCTCTCGAAATGCTCGATGAATTAGGTTACGCCATTAAGATGAAAGTTAGGGTCTCAAAAGTATGTAAGGGATTATTGATCTTGATGAAAGTAATTTGAAGGAACGTGATTTACACTCTGATGGGGAGCACGATGATTTGCATCACATCGATAGTGAGAAATTATAAGTTAATACGATGGCAAAGGAGATCTAATCACATTAGTGAGTGGGGGATGCAGGAGTTACTGAAACAAGATCTGTGAGAATTGCATTTATGAAAAATCTCACTGTGTAAAGTTTAGAGTAGGGAGACAGAGTCCAAGGAACTCCCAATTACATCCACTCAGATATTATAGGGGCTATTGATAACTCTCATAAAGAGTTATAGTCTTCTCTTTTATTTGTGTTTAATGTGTTTATTTTTAGTGTTATTACTCAAAATAAGTGTTATTTGTATATAAGTTATCTTATCATTTCATTTTACACCATTTAATCAAGTTTCAGATTATTATTAAGTTTATACAAGGAAGTGTGAGTGTTTTCATAGGATTCTTCATGCGGGAGCTTCAAAGTAGCATTTGAGTGGGAATTATTGTCGAAGCATATGAGTCGTATAACTAACATTGTTGGGTAAACACTTTTCGGACCACTTCCAGAAAAAAATCATTTACTTTTTAGATCTTGTCTAAAAGTTGTGATAGGTGGCACCCGATAAGTCATGCCAGCACTCAAGAGCAAATTGGGGAAGCTAACTATGGAGATCATGTGCATACGAGTCGCATAACTGACATTCTTGGCTAAACACTTTTGGGACCATTTCCAAACAAGAATCATTTAATTTTCAGATCCAATCAAAAAGCTGGGACAGGTGGCACCCGATAAGTCATGCCAGCACTTAAGAGCAAATTGGGGAAGCTAAGTGTGGAGATCATGTGTGAAAGTTGTGACAAAAAGAGCTAAAAGGGAGGATTTCACACAGAGGACATAACAATCACCACAAACACACATTTTAGGGTGTTCGAGAGAGATTTTTCTAAGAGAAGAAGCCAAAGTTTGTGCAGGAATGGGTGAATCTCAGCTGATTTCAAGAACGAGCTCTTCGGTTTGTATGTTTTAAGCTTATTTTGTAAAAGACAACAAGTAGGATGATGAATATTATTATGTTTCTTTTGTTTTTAGTTTTATTATGAACTAATTTCGCAATATTTTAGTTGTTGACCATTTTCTAAGAATGGATATATGTTTATTAATGGTTTAGTATGATTCTGAGTTTGATTTTGTTTCTTTTTCATTTAAGCTCTGTAGCATGAAAATGTTTATGAGTTATTTCACCTTGTTATTCTGAAAAGATGAACTAGGAAGAGAGATCCATGCATGATCATGTTTTTTGTTTAGAAATATGAAGAAGCATGCCTTGTAATTGTTACCCTTGTTCTGTTTAGTGCGTTTGACAACCATTTCATGGCTAGACATATGATGTGTGGGAAGATCGTGCAGTCTCTGTTGAATGACTGTTTGTTGATCATATTCTAATGGGTTTAAGGTTTAGAATTCATTCAAGATCTACGCTAAAGCATATAGGATAGTGGAGGTTTGGAAAGTCAACAATGCAAGTGCATTTTACCTTATATGTTTTATCATATTTGTTCCCTAGTTGCAGTATAATTTACAAGAGAAGTTAATGTTAATTTTTGTTTACTTTAATATTTCTATCTGTCGCATTTAGAATTTTTAGATTTTAACAAACCCATCAAATTTGCAATCAATATTTTGTGCATGGCCAATCACACTCCCTGGGATTCGTTATATGCTCTCCTATACTGTATTACTTGTTTGTCTGTGTATATTTGCGCATTGTCCTGCCATATTTAGCAGAAAACAAGTTTTTGGTGCCGTTTCCTGAAAGTGTTATTTTGAATCTGAATGCTATTATATTGCTTGAGCATATTACTTTATTGGCTGATCTAAGCATTGCTGAAAAGTAAACATTTTTTTTACTGCAAGAGTTAGTGGTGTATGAGTGATAAGATTGAACAAGAACTATTTCCTTATGATAAGAAATTCAGAAAACTTTCAAGAGAAATAGAAGGATGCAGCGAGAACAACAAATGGCTGATCTAAACTAGCAGAGACAACTTGGGGATGTAGGGGCTGGAAATGAAATATCTCATAATATTATGTCTCTAGTAGATGATCAAGAGAAGGTTATAAGGCTATATGCAGCACCAATGTTCAACGAACTCAATCTTGTAGTTATTAGACCCAAGGTGCAGGCTTAACACTTTGAGCTTAAACCTGTTATGTTCTAGATGCTTCAAAATTTGGGGCAATACAGTGGGCAAACCATAAAGGATCCACATCAGCAATTGAGATCATTCCTACAAATTAGTGACAACGTCAAGCTACAAGGAGTGACTCCTGAAGCGCTGCGAATGAGGTTATTTCTATTCTTTTCAATGGACAGTGTTAAATCTTGGATCACTTCTTTACCTGCAAGATCAATTACAACCTTGAATTACCTGGCTGAGAAGTTCCTAATAAAGTATTTTTCTATAATAAGGAATGCTCGTTACAGAAGTGCTATCATGTCCTTCAAGCAAGAAGATGAGTTTGTTAGTGAAGCTTATGAGAGGTTTAAGGAATTGTTCAGGAGGTGCCCTCATCATGGGATCCCTTGCTATATTTAGATAGAGACCTTCTAAAATGAATTGAATGTGTTGAGGTTTGGAATTACTGAATTTGGAGCCCCGGGAACATAATGAAAGAAATACAGGAAATAATAAATATATGAAAAGAATAACGATAAATAATTGAGGCAAATAATCGGATTTGATGACTTTCAGCTCTATTGAACAATGTAAGCATTTGAATATAGTTTATCGCTATTGATCGAACTACTTAAGAATGAGAGTTTTGAAAGCTATAGGCGTATGTCTAGATGGCCAAATTGGCGTACATGAATTATATATATAGGGTTCAGCAAGTTAGGGTATTGTCTAGGGTTCCCGTGAAATTCGCTAGGTTGTTGGGCGGCACTCCCCAGAGATGTCGGAGTGGTCGGGTTGAAAGCGGTTGACCGTTCCCGAGAATCTTGCGTGCTTTCCATTATCCTCCCGTTATTTCCCTTTCGATATTTAAGTGACCATTGGGCAGTTCGATGTGCATGTGTAGGACTCCCCCCTTGCTATTTGAGATACTTTTCTTGCTGATCGAACTATTTTTTGTACAGGATTCCTCCTCATCGAACTACTCCACCATCCTCCTCGCAGATAGTCATCCTTGCTGGGCCAGCAAAAAAGTGAACTGGGCCACGTATTGGGCCTCTAAGTGGGCCGAACGAGTTAACCCCCAACAATAGCCCCTTCGGCTCAGCGGGGGGGTGCTCTGAGGAGCCCGGTGAGTCGAATATAGTATTCCAGTTTATCTTCCTGGTTTATATATTATGGATGAATTTTCCCAGATTTTGGCCTTTTGGGCCTCTCGATGAGAAGCCCATAATTTTTTGGGGTGCATGAGGGCACCTCCCGGCTCAGGGGACCAGCTCCTCTGGGGGTGGTCCCCATTACTCGCGCAGCCCCTGGAAGTTGCTACAAGCGTCGTACCGTGGGCCCGATACCGCGGGGTGTTGACTGGACAGTTCGGGTTCTGTCCTATTTATCATTTTTGGCCATCTAGTGAGCCCCAACAAACTCAATAGATTTGTAGGAAAGGGTCTTGGTAAGCGAAGTGGCATTCAATGTGCCATTTGCATCGGGGCGTCGAGCCCCTAGTGGTCCGATCAGAACTGTTAGGTGTTGATGTAGAAATCCCACCTTTAAAATTGTTGTTTTGATGTGTCAAAACTGTGTACGAAAGTCTAGGCCTTAGAGTTATTATCTCATGTAATCCTTGTATAGGATGATCGAGTTGTAATAGTCTAGGAGAAGAGAATTGTCAAAAACTGTGGAACAGTTTTTGAAGAAGAAGCCGTTCAGACGAGAAAAATTGAGCAGAGTAACGAACGTGAAAAACTGTGCAGACAGTATTTCAAAGAAAACTGTGAGAGGCGCTCACAGTTACATATCAGGACAGTTTCATGTCAAAGGATTACGTGAATAGTAAGATGCCAATCTGTCATAAAAGAACATTAAAGAAGTCAATGATAAGAGATGGAGACACACTCAGTTATGACTGGCGTACAACATTGTTCGGCGTCTGACACATCAAGTACAAACTGCTCTGCAAAAAGCATGGCAGTGTTACAGAAAAGGCAGAGGAGCATGTCTACTTTACAGAGAAGGATGGACACTGATTGGACATCCTTTGAAATGTCTCTACCGGCTATTTTCAAATCTCCAACTATAAATAGCAGGAAGATCAGAGACAATACATACATGAAATCGAATCAAGTCGGTCACTTTGCCGAATTTAAAACTCTAACACGTTGAAAGATCTCAACCTAATGGCATTATTTTCGTGGTTCATTTATTGAACACGAGGCATTATTGCTTAAGGAATCTTCCGAGATTCTCCGTGTTACCTTGTGTACACGAGGATTAAGTCCTTCGACTTAATCTACTCTCTTGGTGTTCTTACTTTTTAAGTGAGAACACAACAACCTGATTTTCTAAGGAAAAGAAGGTTATTATGGGCAGCTGCCAACGAGCATACGTTCCGGGAGGAACTAAACCATCCGCCCATTGAAGAAGGAGAAGGGAGGTTTGTCGTCAATGCATTTCTGATGACTTCCAGTTCTGAGGAGACATCGAGGTGGTACTTGGCTTCGAGGAACTGAAGAAGAAGTGAAGAAGAACAACCTGAGCAAGTGATCCATTCTGCTGTGGATGGTGGTATCTACAGCATTTGGCTATAGATCGTGAGGATTGTATCTTCATTACTTAGTGAATTACATGATCAATTTATGAAGAGTGGATGTAGGACTTAAGGCTCCGAACCACTATAAATATCATGTGTCATTTACGGTTTTACTTACTTTACGCATTATACAGTTTTCAATTGTATTTTGAAACCTTCAACACTTGTCTGAAAGTGTTGAAGTGTATAACTGTTGACTGCTCAAAACTATAAATTGGTAACCTAACCTGCTGGCTAACACAAACTGTCGATTTTAAAACTGTAACTTAAAAACTAAGCTAAGTTGAAACTGAACTGCATACATATTAAGACTGCGAATAACTTTCTTTATACTTCCGCTGCACATCATACGTACTCTGATCAGGGACCAACAGGAACCCTATCCGGGTCCACAATCTATCAGACTGTTTTTATCGAACCACTTTTGTGGCGGAGTGTGTTCAAATTTTGAATGGCAAATCCCGATGGTAGTTATGTAATATCCATAAAATCCAGGGGTAGTTTGGAGCTGTTGGAGGGGTGCACAATATAACCGTTGTTTGGGTGAGTGGATCCTCACATTTCCCCATACACTCTGTCTCTCTCCCCGATTCTCTCCATCTTCCTACGATTTCTGGCGATCGACTGATCATTCCTGGTTCGTAGCCTCGGTGACCGACAATTGTTTTATTTCCCCGTGATTTCTCCTACAAGGTAGTTCCTTCTCTTCTCCTTCCCTTCTCCTGTTCTTCCTTTTACCGATTGTCGGTGTATGCGATCTGCGATTTAGGGAGGAATTTTTAAGGTTCTTTATTTGTGAGGAAAAGTGTGGGTTGACCGGGGCTCGTCCTTCACTCTCTCTTATCTTCTTTAGTTTAACCTTTTTTCTCCTAGATTTTCTTTTGTGTGAGAGATGGATTCTTCCTCATCGGACTCACAAATTAGAGATGACTATGGTTCCAGGGGGGTCAATCCTACCCTGCCGTTTACTCCTTCTCCGCCCAGGAGCATAAACCGACAGATTTCACTGGCCCAGATTGGATATTGCTCCTTCAAGGGCCTGAGAGAGCCAGACCGAGTAGCGTCCCTATCATTGAAGATTCTGAGTCTGACGGTGACCGGGTATTGTCAGGGGCGCTCCAGGAGCTGGAGCGAGCCCTAGGAGGCGATGAGGCCAGCAGATCAGGCCGGGGTGCTGAGGTGGCAGCCCCTGTGGAGCCCGAAGTGGTCGGGGACTACATTCGTCTTTCAGACTGGCATAGCCACAGGGTGCTCGGTGCCTCCTCGACGGTCACCCAGGATATGATGAAGGCGTTGGCCGAGTCCATCCCATTCTACGAAGTCAAGTATGTGGTGCCCCACCCCACCAATTGGTGTTTCGATCGACCGCCTGGCTTCGTGTCGTTTTATACAGCGGCGCTTGACAATGGTGTGGGCTTGCTAGTGCACCCTTTCATTAGCAAGGTGCTGGTTCCTACAACCTCTCGCCCTTTCAGATTGCACCAAATGGGTGGTGCCACTTAGCCGAAGTGCTGCTGGTCGGGATGGACCTCGGATTAGGCCTTCCCACAGTTCAAGAAAGGCATCATATTTACTGGTTCAACCAGTGCGCTGACAAATATTATTACTACTTCACTTGATGGTCCGGTGGGAAGTCGATGTTGATAAAGAAACCACCCTCGAACTCCCCGGGGTGGTGGACCACATTCTTCAATCTCCAGCTTGACGCCTAGAACCATGAGTTTCTCAAACATGGGGGAAATCCGATGTGTGGGTAGCAGTTCCCTGCACAAACTTTTCTCTTTTTCGGACTTCTTGCTGATCGATTTTCTTTACTTTGCAGGTACACCTCAAATTCTATTAATCGATGCCGAGCAAGCGAAAGTCAACAGGGCTTACAATGTTAGTGCTAGCGATCGCGAGTGGTCGGTTGTTCAGAATGGCCGTTTAATCACTGCGACCTCTTTCCTTCACCTATCTAACGGCCTGAACCCCCTGCCAGAGTCCATAACGTGCCGCCGACTCCAAGTTTTGGCCAAACAAGCCGCCCAGGCCCTCCGCGAGAAGAAGAGGGCCCGTGAGGGGGAGGAGGCCTGACATTGGGCCGCGAACCCTCCGAAGCGGCCTCATGTCAATTCCGACCTGCCCCCTCCACCTCCGCGTCCACCGTTTCCTCCACCACCCTTTAAGAACCTGGAGGAGGGGAGGATAGTGTCCTCTTGTCCCGTGACCCGCCAAGACTCCTTGCAGCGAGCAGAGGATAGGGGGAAGGTTAAGGAATCCGGGCAGCTCGAGCATCGCAGGCACCGGCGCACAAGGGAGCGTGAATCACGCCAGGAGGACCGAAGTAGGGCCATGGTGACTACCACAGCCCCCCGGACGTGCTCGTGGACCCCTACTTGGTCAGAGCACGTAAGCTCCTGCAAAACCCGGCCTCCGTGGATCAATCGGGGACTGCCCTTGCGCGTCTGGCGCGTTATGAGCTTTACAAGCTTCAGGTAATGCCTGAATCTCTGCTTAATTTCTTCGAACCCCTTTATCTCACTTATTTTTTTTCGTAGGCCCGATTGGAGTTCGAGTCCATCCACCGTGAGATTTACCAGCTCCGCAGGGAATTGGACTCGGCGAAGAGGCTGGTGGACAGCCTCAATTAGAAACTCGACGTGGCGGATGAAAGGGTGGCCGTGGTGGAGGCGAAGGCGGAGATAGCTCAGCGAGAGGCCGAGGCCAGCCAAATGGAGTTGGACACCTGGCAGAGGAAGGCTTCGGAGGCCTAGTTGAACGCCGCCAAGCTGGTCCAGGACTTAAAGGCAAGGAACTATCAGCTCCTTTCTCTTGATGCTCGGGTCAAGACTCAGTGCGAGAGCTATCTGGACGAGGTTAAGAAGTACGAGGAGTGGATTGCCTTGATGCAGACCGGCGAAGGCCTGGATTTTGATGTGCTCATCACCTCTCCTCACTTAGCCAAGACGTACGAGGTACTTCGCGATGCTCTACCTCTGTTGCTACTTTAAGTTCTTTTTCTTCTGCGTTGTGTCTATCTTAGTAGACGCTCGCCGAGCAGGTTGAGAGCGAGGTTCGGGAGAGAATTTTTGGAAAGTTCCTGGACCTCGACTTGAGTGTCCTCGACGTGCCCGAGGCAGAGGGGGACTAAGAGAAGGATGGGGAGCAGGAGCATTCCGAGCAGCAACAACTCCAACAACAATGCAACAAACAAGAACTCCTCGATCAACAACTGCTCGAGCAGCAGAAGTAGCTCAAGAAATCCTTCCGCACGGATCTGGGTGTTGATGGCGGTCCGAAACCAGACGGGTCTACATTTGGCTCGACCCCTGATCCAAATGTGAACTCTGGCCCGACTCCCGATCCGAATGTCGCCGCATGACTGTTCCACCCCACTTATGAGATTTTGAATTTCTCTTGTAAAAAACAATTTACTGCTTTTTCTGAATTCTTTTTCTCTTCATTACTCGACCTTGGTCGAGTCATTTTGCGGATATGAATTGCTCTGTTCACATACGTGTTGCTTTTCTCATTTTTGCATGTTGGTAAATTTTATGGATGATTTTTTCTCGATAAAGTAGAAGGCGTGCGTACTGCAATGAACAACACACGGTAAGGATGGGCAATGCCTTTGCATCGCCCCTCCGATGCTTAAGTTAGTACTGGATAATAAAAGTGATAATCGAACTAGAAAATGTGGAGGATAATTATCTGAGAGGTCACGCGAACTGCATTTTGAATTGTATTTAGTATCTCACGTGTCCTGCAAGATAGTCATGATGGCGTCGCCCCTCCGATGCTAAAGATAATAATTTGCCAAATAGAATTAAGTAGGAAGTAAATAAAAAATGTGTTAGAGAGAGAGCGTATCTGCGAGATCGATGAATTCAATCTCGATTTTTCTCATTAATAGTATTTTTTTAAGTGCATGATGTTCCAGCTATTTGCGATCTCCCTTCCGTCGTGGTCTTCTAGGTGGTAGACGCCTCGACCTACTACTCTAGTGACCTTGTAAGGTCCTTCCCATGTTGGTGCGAGCTTTCCTTGGCTTTTATCTTTCGTGTTCTGAAAGACTCTGCTGAGCACTCAAACTCCTTCCTTGAGAGTTCGCATGTGCAGTTTCTTGTTAAAGAACTTTTCAACCTGTTTCCTTCTTTGGGCCATATTAAGTAAGGTCTGGTCCCTCTGTTTGTCAATTAGTTCCAGGTACTTCAGTAACTTGTCGTTGTTTTCTTCTTCCTCGCACGCTTGTACACACAAATTCCCAGCCTTTACTTCTGCCAGGATAACGGCATCTTCGCCATATGCGAGTGCAAACGACGAACTCCCTGTCGATGTTCGCAGAGTTGTTCGACATGCCCATAGGACACCGGGTAATTCGTCAACCCACTTTGATTTGTGAGCATCGAGGCGCTTCTTCATTATTTCCATAATTGTCTTGTTGGTCAACTTCGCCTCGCCATTTGCTACCAGATACCTTGGTGTAGAGAAGACTAACTTGATGTTGTACTGTTTGCAGAACTCTCGTACCTTTTGTCTTGTGAATTGCGTGCCATTGTCTATTCGGATTTCCTTGGGGATCCCGAATCTACACAGGATGTGAGACCAGAGGAACTTGATAACTTCTTGCTCTCAGACATTATGGAACGCTTCTGCTTCGACCCACTTTTCGCAGTAGTCGATCACCACTAGCAAGTACTCTTTCTGTCCAACACCTTTCGGGAGCTTTCCCACTATGTCCATCCCTCAAGCCATGAAGGCCAGGCCGTGACCGTGGCGCGGAGTGGTTTGGTGTGGCTTTGAGTCGTCACTTCAAACCATTGGCAAGCCTCGCAACTTCGGAAATAATTCTGCACATCCTTTCTCAATGAGGGCCAGTAGAAGCCCACATAGATAACTTTGTGAGCCAATGGCCTAGCTCCTTGGTGGCTCCCACAGTCGCCCTCATGTATTTCCATAAGGACTACCTGTCCTGCAGCTAATTCGAGGCACTTGAGTAGGGGGCCTTCTACGGACCGCTTGTATAGTTTGCCATTATGGATTGTATATTTTACTGCTGCTCTGGATAGCCAAATAGCCTCTATTCTATCCTCGGGCATCGTGTCATCCTTTATATAGTTCAGGATTGGTTCGATCCAAGATTCTCCAAAAGATATTTCTTGGACTTCTGCGGCTTTACGTCCCACAGCTGGTTCTTTGGCCTATGTGATGGGGATAGGTTTGTCCTGCTTTGTTTGTTTTGACGAGGCCAAGTTGGTGAGCGCGTCGGCCTCTGTGTTTTCTTCCCTGGCGATGTGCTTTATTTCACACTCATAAAACTCTTGTCGAATCGCTAGGGCCATCTCATGGTATTTCAGTAGCCTAGGTTATTTCACTTGATACTTGTCCTCCATTTGCTGTACTACGAGCTGCGAATCTCCATGCACTTGGAGGCGGCGAGCCCCTAGCTCCTTGGCGAGCTGCATCCCACATATTAGTGCTTTGTACTTTGCTTCATTGTTAGTCATCTCAAATTTAAGTCTAATAGCTCGCTCGAATAGTTCTCCCCAAGGGGCTCCGCAGCTTTATGCCTGCACTGTTGCCATGCATGTTACTAGCCCTGTTGACATGGAGTACCCAGGGCTCTTTGCCCGTGTCCCCCAACTCGAGGTTCGCCACCTCCTTTCGACAGCTACCTGAAGTTCGGTGGTGAATTTTGCTATGAAGTCTGCCAGGATCTAGGATTTTATCGTCGTTCGGGATTTAAATTCGACCCCGTAACCCCGAATCTCTACCGCCCATTTTAATAGCCTGCCGGATAGATAAGGTTTCAAAAATATAGTTCGCACGGGGGGTACGATGTGACTACCTTGATCGGGTGAGCTTCAAAGTAGGGTCGCAACTTCCTTGACGCTATTATCAGGGCAAGTGCTAGTTTTTCAAGTGCGGTGTATCTTTTTTTTTTGCATCGAGCAGGGGTTTGCTCGTGTAGTGCATTGGATGCTACTTTCCCGCACATTCTCGAACTAGCACTGCCCCGAGTGCGTGCTCGGAGATAGATAAATACAACATTTGTATCTCCCCTTGTTTGGGTTTTGACAAAAGAGGCGGGCTCGCCAAGTAATCCTTAAGTTGTTCTAGTACCTTCGCGCACTCGTCTGACCATTCGAACTTCTTCCCCTTCCGTATGACTTGAAATAATTCATGGGTCTTGTCCAAATATCTGGAAATAAATTGGCTCAACGCCGCAAGCCTCCCCGCGAGCTTCTGGACCTCTTTTGGGCTCCTAGGATGTGCGATTTCTCGTACCTCCCTTATTTGCATAGGGTCAGCCTCTATACCCCTTCTGTTGACAACGTGCCCGAGGAATTTTTGTGATGCGACTCCGAAGGTGCACTTCTTAGGGTTCAGCTTCATGTTGTATTTGTTTAGGATTTCAAAGGCTTGCTTTAGATGTTGCACGTGATCGGTGGCCTATGTCGATTTCACCAACATGTCGTTGATGTAAACCTTCATTATGTTTCATATTAGTGGCTCGAATATTTTGTTAACAAATCTTTGATACATTGATCCTGCGTTCTTAAGCCCGAAGGGCATTACCTTGTAGCATTATATTCCTTTGCTCGTCATGAATGTAGTTTTTTCTTAGTCGTCGGGATGCATCTGGATTTGATTGTACCCGGAAAATGCATCCATAAAACTCAGTAGCTCATGCCCTGTAGTTGTATTGACTATACAGTCGATAAGCAGAAGTGGAAATAGGTCCTTTGGGCACGCCTTATTCAGGTCGGTGTAGTCCATGCATACTCTGTTCTTGCCATTTTTTTTTCACGACCACGACGTTCGCGAGCCAGGTCGGGTACTTCACTTCTCTTACCAAACTGGTCTCCAGCACCATGTTTATTTTTTCATTTATTGCTTCGTTCTTCTCGGCAGGGAATTTCCTCCGGTGTTGTTGTACTGGCTTTTGGAGTGGATTGATTTGCATTCTGTATGTCATTACTTCCGGGTTGATCCCCACCATGTTCTTGTGGGACCATGCAAAGAAATTTTGCTCGAACGCCAGCAATGTGACCAACTGTGTTCGAATTTTGAGGTCTAGCCCACTCCCAATGTTTTTCCTTATGCTTGGATCATTTGGATCGAGCTCCACTTCTTCTGTTTCTTCGGACTCTCCCAACGATGGGGGTGATGCACCTCTTGGAAAGTGCTGCTGAGTGCATACGGCCATTAAACTGGCGTAATAGCATTCCTTTGCCATGTTTTGTTCTCCCCTAATGGTGCATATCCCTCTTTGGGTCGGGAAATTGACGACTTGGTGAAAGGTGGAAGGCACCGCCTTCAGGTGGTGTAGCCAAGGTCGTCCCAATAGGGTGTTGTAGGCGCTGGGTGCATCGATTACCATGAACGAGATATCGTAGTGCATCCCCCCGTAGTAGGTTGGTAGTACAACCATCCCCAGCATCATCTATACTCCGCTATTAAACCCAATTAGCGGCGTCTGGTTACTATCTTATCCTCCGGGAGCTTCATCTCCTTCAGGGCATGTAGAAACAAGATATTGGCGGAGCTCCCGTTGTCGACCAGAATTCTTTTCACGAGGCAATTCGAAATAAACATCGCTATTACCAATGCATTGTGGTGCGGGTGGCTCAGCCCCGATGCCTCATCACTTGTGAACTCAATCGGTGCGTGCTCCGGGTTCTTGCGAGGTGCTACCGTCTCTTTGCGTGTCAGCCTTCTTGCCTTTTCTGCGGCCGATCGGGTTATGCCGTTGGTCTTAGATCCCCCGGTAATGCAGTTGATGGTGCAGACTAGCACAGGGGATTTCGAGGCAGCCTCTTTCATGACCCGCGCTTCGTCAGGCTGCTTCTCTCTGCCCCTGGTCCTTTTCTCCCGGTCCAACAAATATTCCTTTAGGAAACCTTTCTTCAATAATTCTACCACTTCGACCCAGAGTGCTCTGCAGTCTGCTGTGGTGTGTTCGTGATCATTATGGAATTCACAGAATTTCTGAACATCGCACGATGCCTGGTCGGCCTTCATTTATTGTGGCCATTTCACTTTATCTAGCATGCAGCGGAGCACATTTTGGACTAGAACAACCGGGTTGATCGACAGCGTGTACTCAGGTACATACGGGCCCAGGCTATTGACCTGCGAAGGTCTGTTATATAGGTGAGTCCGGGGCGCACCTGTCCTGCGGCTCGCACCTACCTTCATCCCGGGTCGATGGCCTTCCACTACTTCTGCGTGCGTGGCGGTAGGGCTTATCTTCCACCCACTTGATTAGTGCTCAAGCCCGGTTTAGTGCATCATCCATCGTTTGGCATGGGTAGATGGATAGTTCTCTGTTGGTACTAAATCAGAGTACGTGTAATATGGAGCGGAAGTAATTAAGCAGTTAAATACACTCTAAGTATTAGCAGTTCAGATTCTAAGTTACACAGTTTTGCAAAACAGTTTTAAAACTCAGTTTACTTTGCCAACATATTTGGTTAACAGTTTTACAGGTTGAACAGTTAACGGTTTATACTCTTCAACACCACTGTAAGTGTTGAAGGTTTCAAGATATAGTTGAAAACTGTAAGGTGCGTAAGGTAAATAAAACTGTAAACGACACATCATATTATAGTGGTTCGGAGCCTTAAGTCCTACGTCCACTTTTCGGATATCGGATCCGATAATTCACTAAGTTATGAAGATACAATCCTCACGATCTATAACCAGTTGCAGTAGAGACCTCTATCCACAGCATAATGGATCACTCGCCCAGGCTGGTGTACTTCGCTCCTTCTTCAGTCCGTCGAAGGCTCTGCGACTTCTCTATGGACCGGCTTGAAGTTGGACTGAGTTCAAACCTCCCTTTTCCTTCTTCGGTAGGTTGGATGGTTGTGTTCTTCGCAGAACGTCGGTTGGTTGACAGTTGCCCGTGATAACCTATTCTTCCTTTGCAAGATCAGGCTACTATGTTCTTACTTCAGAAAGTAAGAACACCAAGATAGTAGATTTAATCAGCTGACTTAATCCTCGTGTACTCAAAGTCACATGGTGAATCTCCATAAATTCCGTTAGCTATAAATGTTTCGTATTCAATAAATAAACCACGATATTAATATCTTCTCTCTTGATAGCGCTTAAGGCTTGAGCTTCAGTTTCAGTTGAGAGACAATAAATATGTCGGAGATTAGAATCTGCTAGAGTATTCATATGAGCAGAGAAGCAGAGGCTTATAAGTCTCTGTTGATCCTGCTATTTATAGGTGAGACACCAGAAAATAGCCGGTAGAGACATTAGAAAGGGTGTCCAATTATAATTGATGCTCTTCTGAATAATTTCTTGTCTCTCAGCTTTTTCTGCTAGAATGTACTGCTTTTCTGAGCAGTTTGTACTTGTTTTTGTCAGACGTCAAACAACGTTGTACGCTAGTCACAGCTGAGTATCTGTCTATCATTGACTTCTTTAAACTTCTCATGCGACTCGTTTGACATCTTGTCACACACACATACCTTGACGCGAAACTATCTTGATCTGAAACTGCGAGTACCTTTCAACAGTTTCTATGTGATGACAGTTGTTGGTCCCTAGGTCAGAGTCGTCGTGGTGAATAGCAAATAACTAGCACACTGATAACTCTTGAAAAAGAGTTATATTCTCTTGATTTTATTTCGTTTTAGACAGTCTTTCGTCTATGTTTAACCAAATAAATGTTGTTTTAGTCTTGTATTCAGTTTTTCAGGTCCTTTTATGTTTATCTCGTGTTTTGGAGCAAATAACGATGTTTTTAGAGGATTTGGAGTGAAATTGCTGTGCAGGAAATTACCATGTCTTGAAGCCTGTGCTGGAGCAAAAGTAAGCAGATGTTGTAGCATGCCGAGCTGGGTTAGCTCCCAGTCAACTTAAGTCAAAGCTGCGGGATGACGTGGAAAAATCTATTTCTGCTGATCTGGACCTGCGAAAAGAGTTGAAATTCATCCATTTTCTACAAGGACAATTTGGGAATGTTGCCAAAAGGGGAAACCTAGAAATGGGGAGAGGTATTAAAGCCAAATTGTAGAGAGAAAAGGTGGAGCCCCATTTTTCATTTTCACTTCATCTCCCCCAAATCGTAGAGAGAGAGGAGAGCAGCTGGGGGAGAAGAGAAGACCCAGCTGGAAAGAAAATCTTGGAGGTGAAGAAGAAGAATCGAGCTGAAGCTACCCTTGGAGAAAAAGCAACTAGGAGACGAGGAATCGTCCTTCTTGTTGTTCGATCGAAAGGGGGAAACTTATTCTTGTATTCTTACCTTTGATTTAAGTTTCTAGACATGAATTTTAGCTTTCAAGAAATGATTTCGGCTCCACTTTCTGTAAATATGAGCTTAACTAGTTGACCATGGCTATGGATGAAACTTGCTTGTGTTGAATTTGTTTGCAACGGTGTTTTTAATGGCATGTAGTTTTGAATATTTTGGAGGTTTAATTCATATAATTGCAGCTCTTGTGGGAACTTGAAGTTGTTAATTTATGCTTAGTTAAGATTTGGAAAAATTAAGACTAAGAGTAAAAGCCCTAAATATTACACAGTATGTTGCATAGGAATATGTGGGTTTGTGTTTGCTAAAATGCCTAAGAGAGTGTCAATGGAGCTGGATCTAAATTGAATTTGGGCATAGGAATGTGTTAAATTAAATTAGAAAAAGTCATCTCACCTATTTTGTGAAATCTAGTTGAGAACAATAGTTTGTCAGCAATTTTACTCTATGTTGTTGCAATTGTTGTAGCATGTCTGTTGAAGCAAGTTGATTCCATAGCCTAGGTCGTTTCTCTCATTCGAGTTAATTCCTATTATTCGTCCCTGTTTTTTTCATCCCCTATTTTTGTATGGTTGTTGTTATTTCCTTATTAATTCATTCCTAGTTTAATTAAACAAACCAACTCATTTTCCTCATCAATTAAATCAACTTGAGTGTTTGTGCACCTTTAACCCTTCCCTGTGGATCAATACTCGGAGAAAACTCCGTTTTATTATTACTTGTGACAGTGTGCACTTGCACTAGTGTGTTTCACACACGCTACAAGTTGTTGGCGCCATTGTCGTGGAAGGCGATTAAGTTGTTGCTATTCAATTCGCTTGGTTTGTTGATTTTATTGCAATTTATCTAAAATAAGATAAGGAATTTTGTGTTGCTGTTTTTGCATAGGTGTTGCTGGTGTATGAATCACGATTCTGCTCCAGAATTATACCTATTTGATTCTAAAATTGAAAGGACCTTTTGAAGGAACCGGAGAAGGCAAAGACCACGAAGAAGGAAAGTGATGGCTGCTGCTTCTGGTGCTATGCTGCAGCAACCTTGGGCTGTGAACTTGTTTCCAGCTGAGGTGTCTTGTGTTTATTGTGGGGGAGAACATCTATTCTTTGATTGCCAATTCAATCCTGACTCAATGAACTATGCAGGACATGAATGGGGCAGCATACATAACCCATATTCAAACACATACAACCCGGTATGGCAGCAACACCCGAATTTCTCTTGGGCTGCGCCACATGCTGCAGCAGGGTTCAGTCAGCAACAACAGAGCCATATTACATTTCCTGGTTATCAGAATTTGCGGCTTGAACAGATGCCTTATCAGCAACAAACACAACAACAGCAGCTGCAGCTGCAGCAAGGCAGCTCACTTGAGGCAATGCTGAAGGAGTATTTAGTGCAAAGTGAAGATGGAGCACAAAGCCAAGAGGCAATTCTTCAAAACCAAGCTGCTACTATACGCAATCTGGAGGTACAAATGGGGCAGCTGGCCATCGAGTTGAGAAATTAGCCACAAGAGGATAAACCTAGTGACACGATGAACCCAAGAGAAGATGAAGAATAGGGCAAGGCCATAATATTGAAGAGTGGAAAGGTGCTTGAAGAGGTAACACCTGCAAAAATGGATGAAGCTGAGCCCTCTTTAATCCGAATGGAGGAAAAACATGTTGAATGTGAAGTTGAGAAAGAGGCAGAAAAGAAGGAAGTTGTTGCTGATGCTGCAGTGCCGAAGCAGCAGACTGCTGCTCGGAAATACATACCTCAACCACCTTTCCCTCAAAGGTTGAAACAACATAAAGAAGAGGATCAATGCAAGAAGTTCTCTGATGGTGAAGAAGTGTGTTCGAAGATTGATGTGCTTGATGCACTTGTGGAAGAGACAAAGCCGGAATATTGTGAGCAAATTGAGGATGCTGAAGACTAGGCTGAAGCATCAGTATTGGAGCAGATTGAAAAGTGTAGCATAATTGTTTTTGAGCCATTCCAGCTCAATGAAAGAGAGTTCAAGGTCCTCGAGCCATCTGTTATGTCTCCACCAAAATCAGAGCTGAAACAGTAACCTTCCCATCTCAAATATGTCTACTTTGGGGAGCTGGACACTCTTCTGGTTATCTTTTCTTCTAACTTGGGAGCTGAACATGAAGCAGTGCTGATCTCTGTGCTGCAGCAACTGAATCTAAACTTGAAGGATGTTTGGACGGATAGGATGCTGCAGCTGAATGAATTTGATGAGCTGAGGTTGTTGTTATATAATAAGGCTGAGCAAGAATTTTGTGGAGCCTTCAGCATGGAGAAGGCCAACACTACCCTTCTTGATACTTGAGTATGAGATACTCATGGATTATCCACTCTGTTGGATGGTTCATGATTGTTTGATTGTACATAGCTTAGTTTCCTTTATTGCTTTTTAAATTTATGCCTACTTTAACTTCATGCTTTCCTTGTTCTTGCTTAAGTTGTGAGTTTAATGAAAAAAAAAATTTTAAAAAAGAAAAAAGAAAGAAAAAAATGAAGCTAAATTGATGAATCTTTTTGCAATAGTGCTGTGAGTTTCAGGACTCTTGTACAATCAAGTTTGGGGGTAGCAAGTCAATGAGACGATGGAAGACGTGCAAAATCACTTGGACCGAGAGGGTGTTATGGTGAGTTGTGCGCCAGGACCCACCCACTGCTACCCCTGCTGCTGCAAAGGATGCTGCAACAACTACTGCTACCGTTCTAAAGAAAGGGAAGAAAAATGTTACCTCCTTTGCTCAGGATCCACCTTCAGCAACCCCTGCTGCTGACACTTATGCTGCAGCAACTTTAGAGCCGGCTACAACACCTACCTCCACCACCACAAAGAGGACAAACAGTGGAAATTCCTCCAACCGGAAAATAGCTGCTTGTGGTTTATCCTTCCACTCTATCTCTCTAAAAACCTGGTTCTATTTTATTGGGTTCTATTTTATTTTGATGGGTCTGTACCTAATACTTTGATACTTTGGTGATGTTGATATGGTGGTATTTTGTTTCGGTTATTATGGTCAGCCCATTTTCGCTTTAATTACCAAGTCTACTTATGTCTTTTGTGTTGGGTTTTTGATCCTTGCTGCTCAGCTTGACTTCGATGATGATTTCTTCTGTTTCTTGTTGCTTATGGATTTAATTGTTGATTTTCATCTTTTAATTGTTCCTTTAGTTTAACAAATTATTTCTTGACGTGCTTCACATCTATTCTCGTGGACTGAAATTGTTTGTTTCGAAAACTTTATTACCTTGCCTAGTTGATTGTTCTTTATCGGTTTCATGTCTTGGTTTTTCAAGTGCGAGTGCTTACCTTCGATTACTTGTATTTGCCTTGAGGTGAAATGTGTTTTTATACCACTTTGGATATGATTTAAGCCAGTATTGGTTCATTTTGAGCTTTTCTTGTTCTTTCAATTTTAATTATCCCTTGCACCCTATTCTCGAGCCTTAGCTTGTTCGTTCGTTACCTATCTTTTTAGCCCTCTTATCCCTTAGTCTCTTGTACTTGACCCTCATTGTGAGCACTTATATGAGTTCGGCCTTTCGACATTGAGGACAATGTCCGTCCTTAAGTTTGGGGGTGTGTGCTCCCGTTTCGGGTTGTTTTGTTTTCGAGTCTTGTATCCCATTTCATTGTAATTTGGTGTTTCCATTTCTTTGTAATTTGGTTTGCGTAAAAAAAAGTGAAAAAAAAAAAATTTCGAGAAAATCAAAAGAAAAGAAAATTGAAAAAAAAGAAAAAAAAATCAAGAAAATCAAAAGGAAAACGAAAGAAAGAAAGAAAAAAAAAATTGAAAACAAAAAAAATGGAAAGGAAATATGTGTCAAAAAAACAGAAAGAAAAATCGAGAGAAAAAAAGAGGAGAGTGAAATAAGGGTGTAATTTTTGTTGTTTTTCTTTTGTTTTTGCTATGTCATTTTGTGTAATAATAGGGGCATTCTTTTTCTCACTTGGGATTGTGGTTCTAATTGTTTAAGTCCTCTAAATAAGTGATAGAACTCATTAGTGCTCTCGATTTAGTCACTCTATCCAGATATTCCTTACCTTAACCTTAGCCCACATTACAAGCCAATATAAAGTCCTATTGATCCTTTATGGTATGAATTCCATTAGTGCAGAGGTTGCTATGAGTAGTTTGGAGTCAAAATAAGTAAGCATGATGATCATTAGCATTACTTGAGTTTGGAGTTGATTTTGATCATTTTGACTTGGCATTATAATGATGTGTTGTGCTGTTTTGAGATTTAGATGCTGAAGCATGATAGAAATAAGATGTTAAACTAGAAGGAAGAGTCTTGAGATGAGTTGATACTATTTTGATGATTGAATCCCAATTTTTCTTTTTCAACTACGCTGAGAAGTGCAAGAGTATGAGCTAGCATGACTAAAATTCCAACTTGTTTGTCCTTTGAGTCGTTTTGTCTCTCTTTGTTGATCGAGGACGATCAACGGGCTAAGTTTGGGGGGGTGATAACTCTTGAAAAAGAGTTATATTCTCTTGATTTTAGTTCGTTTTAGAGAGTCTTTCGTCTATGTTTAACCAAATAAATTTTGTTTTGGTCTTGTATTCAGTTGTTCGAGTACTTTTATGTTTATCTCTTGTTTTGGAGCAAATAACAATGTTTTTAGAGGATTTGGAGTGAAATTGTCGTGCAGGAAATTACCATGTCTTGAAGCCTATGCTGGAGCAAAAGGAAGCAGATGTTGTAGCATGCCGGGTTGGGTTAGCTCCCAGTCAACTTAAGTCAAAGCTGCGGGATGACGTGGAAAAATCTATTTCTGCTGATCCGGACTTGCGAAAAGAGCTGAAATTCATCCATTTTCTACAAGGACAATTTGGGAATGTTGCCAAAAGGGGAAACCTAGAAATGGGGAGAGGTATAAAAGCCAAATTGTAGAGAGAAAAGGGGGAGCCCCATTTTTCATTTTCACTTCATCTCCCCCAAATCGTAGAGAGAGAGGAGAGCAGCTGGGGGAGAAGAGAAGACCCAGCTAGGAAGAAAATCTTGGAGGTGAAGAAGAAGAATCGAGCTTAAGCAACCCTTGGAGAAAAAGCAGCTAGGAGACGAGGAATCGTCCTTCTTGTTGTTTGATCGAAAGGGGGAAACTTATTCTTGTCTTCTTACCTTTGATTTCAGTTTCTAGACATGAATTTTAGCTTTCAAGAAATGATTTCAGCTCCACTTTCTGTAAATATGAGCTAAACTAGTTGACCATGGCTATGGATGAAACTTGTTTGTGTTGAATTTGTTTGCAACGGTGTTGTTAATGGCATGGAGTTTTGAATATTTTGGAGGTCTAATTCATATAATTGCAGCTCTTGTGGGAACTTGAAGTTGTTAATTTATGCTTAGTTAAGATTTGGAAAAATTAAGACTAAGAGTAAAAGCCCCAAATATTACACAATATGTTGCATAGGAATATGTGGGTTTGTGTTTGCTAAAATGCATAAGAGAGCGTCAATGGAGCTGGATCTAAATTGAATTTAGGCATAGGAATATGTTAAATTAAATTAGAAAAATCCATCTCACCTATTTTGGGAAATCTAGTTGAGAACAATAGTTTGGCAGCAACTTTACTCTATGCTGTTGAAATTGCTGTAGCATGTCTGTTGAAGCAAGTTGATTCCATAGCCTAGGTCGTTTCTCTCATTTAAGTCAATTCGTATTATTCGTCCCTATTTTTGTCATCCCCTATTTTTGTATGGTTGCTGTTATTTCCTTATTAATTCATTCCTAGTTTAATTAAACCAACCAACTCATTTTCCTCATCAATTAAATAAACTTGAGTGTTTGTGCACCTTTAACCCTTCCCTTGGATCGATACTCGGAGAATACTCCATTTTATTATTACTTGTGACAGTGTGCACTTGCACTAGTGTGTTTCACACACGCTACACACAGGAATGCAGCGGAATATTTAGGTTTCTTACAAGTAGGTACTCTAGCAACTTTCAATGCTAGGTTTCAAATCACAACAAATCAAACAGTAAGTAATAAAACAGTTAAGAACATACAAGATTTATAGTGGTTCGATCTTAAAGATCTACGTTCACTCCTCAGTCGTATCACTAAGAATTTCACTAAAAAGATATTTGAAGTGCAATGAATCGCCTATCTCTTATAGCAGGTATTGAGCTTTCGACCTAGCCACTATAAAGCTATCCTCCGATGCTTCAATCTCTTCGGTCTGCAGCTACGGCCAAGTCAAGGGCGCACCTTTGTAAAACTTGTCCTTTGCTGTAATGGAGGTTTTATCGTTCTCTCCTGAACTTTGTCTAGTTTTGGCAATAGCCCGTCGGAGTCAATCTCTTTTCAGAGATGTGACTTGTTGGTCCCGAGATTAGAGTCGTCGTGGTGAATACACGAAATGCAGCGGAATATATGGTGTGTAAAAGTGACACTGTGGTCTTACAGACCTCACATAGGTGTTCCTCCTATATGGTGTGTAAAAGTCACACTGTGGTCTTACTGTATGAGAGTGTTCCTGCTTGCCATTGTGGAAGGAAGGATATACATTCCTAGCATTGTGAACAAAATGCTCAGCATTCCTTCTCGACATTGCTGGGAATGACTGCTTAGCTGTCTGCTTCGCATTGGCTTGCTGTTTCCTCTGCTGAGGTCTAGCATATGCCTGCTTAGCATGCGATCTCTGATTCCTATACTGAGGTTCAGCAGATGCACTCTGCTTAAATCTTTCCCCCTGCTTAGCATTTGAGGATTCAACAGTCATCTTTCCCTTAGTCTCCTCTTTAGCATATAAACTTTCCATCAGAGATGAATTGGATCTTTCTCTGCTTAGAAGTTTCTGCCTTATTAAATGCACCCTTCTTAGAGGATTTGCTAGAGGCTTCAATACTACTTAGGCCTAACCCAGATCTATCGGTATGAGATCTTTGTTGGCTCACAATGGCATTTAGTACTGCCTTGCTAGTAGTATAAGCACAAATGCATTCCTTACTAGCCTTTTTTTTCAAAGCGTGATTCTCCTTTTCAAGGTTTTGAAAGTTTTCAGAGAGTTTGGAGAAATCATCCTTGAGTTTTGAGAGTTAATCGCTGTCAGACCTTAGTCTTTCGACTTCATTGGTCAAAGATGTGACTTTTAACTATAGCGATGTGTTCTCTCCTACTATAGCATCTTTCATTTCATACATCTTTGAAAAATCTAAAGATAGCTTAGTAAGGTAATCATCCTCTGAGTCTAAATGAGTAGACTCCTCTATTTGATGTGTGAAGGCTGGAAAAGAAATACTCATAGAAATTACCTCTTGAGTCTCGACTGCTAGAGCCAATTCAGCAGGTTACTCAGCATCCGCATCAGCATCCTCAACAATATTTGCCATTAGCACGAGCATGGCTTCCGCATCATCTTCTTCGGAGGAATAGTAATATTCCTCATCATTTTTTGGGATATCGGGTACCTTAGTCCTCGTCAGCAATGCACTGGTTACGGCTTTAACAACATGCCTCTCTAATCTTTGTTTCAGGCGCTCTCTCTCCTCTTTGCTGACTTTCGGACACTCGTGCTTGAGATGATCTGGCGAATCACACTCGAAGCATGTCCTAGGCTTTCGCTCTGCTTAGCGGGTGGATGATGAAGAGAGCTTAGCTTCCTTGGCTTCTTTCTCGGCTTTAGCTTCCGGCATCAGCTTCTGAAGCTTTCTTATCTGCTCTTCCAGCTCGATGATCTTTACATCAACAAGGTTAGAACCTGAGGTTGAGACAACCTCCTTTGCTGGCGACGCTGGAGCAGATTTCTCACCACGGAAAGGCATCTTGAGCTTCTATTTGCTGGGATCTTTCTTCGTGAATAATGCTAAGTCTTCAGAATTAGCAGCGGGTGTCGATTGAGCTTGTGCCACGACCGCTTCATTCTTCTTTGATTGCTAGATTATAAACTCGTGAGTTTTAAGTTGAGCAAATACGTCGGATGTTGACATGTTACTGAGGTCCTTCTCGCTCAAACTTGTCATCTTCATGAACCAATCTTCTCTTGGGAAGAGTTTAGAAATAATCTTGTTGTTGATCTCCCCATTGTCATATGTCTTTCCCAGGTTGCGAAGCTCTCCAACGATAGTGTTGAACCTTTCCTCCATAGCTTGAATCGATTCACCTGCATGCATAGAGAAGGATTCATATTTGTCAACAACTACTTGGAGTTTGTTGCACTTCATTTGATCGGTATCCTGGGAGGATTCAAAGACATAATCCCACATCTGCTTGGCTGTGTCAAAGTCCAAGGCTTTATCTGCCATCAATGGAGGCAAGGAATCAAGAATAAGCTTCTTTGTTAGGTGCTCCAGTTGAGCTCGCTTCTTATCCTCTATCGTATACTCCTCGAATGGCTTTGGGATCATTTGAGGTGGTGCAGGTTGTCCTTCAGCGACCTGTCCTATAAAAGCTTTAGCTTTCATAATTTTAATTGGACCTTTCTCAAGAACATCCGCCATCTCAGGATGAATGCTTTGAAGCTTTATGATGGCCATCTTCTGCCATGAGTTAAAATTCTCCTTGGTATACTTGGGTAAGGTATGGTTCATCTTGACAAACATTGAACCTGAGCTAAACAAACAAAAGAAACAAAGTACCAGCGCAAGGAAGAACTAGATCTGGTCTTAAAGCGACTCAAAAGCAGTCGGTCTTTCAACCTCCCACTCTAATACCACTTGTTGGTCTCGAGATCAGAGTTGTCGTGGTTAATACACAAAATGCAGCGGAATATAAACGTTCTCTTAAACAAAGTAGTCTTAGCTCAAGGTAGAATAAGGGTTTCTTACAGTTATACTCTAGCAACTTGGTTGCTAGGTTTCAAATCAAACACAAGAAACAGTAAATAATAAATCAGTAAACAGACACAGTATTTATAGTGGTTCAATCAAATCAATCTACGTCCACTCCGTGCCGAAATGCTAAGAATTTCACTAAGAAAGTATACGTAATACAAGGATTCACCGAACACTTGCTGAAGGCCGTGAGCTTTCGAGCTGGCCACAGCAAAGCTATCCTCCGTTACTTCGTTCTTCTCAGTCCACAGCTATGGCCAAGTCAAGGGCAGCACCTTCGTAAAACTTGTCCTTCGCTAGAATGGAGATTTTATAGTTCTCTCCGAACTTATCTGTTTTTGTGGCTAATGCCCGTCGGAGTCAGATCTTTCCAGAAATGACTGTTGGATGCTTCCTGATTTGGAAGGTATCCTAATGATTGACGATTCTTGAGCAAAGTCAAGGAATCTCTTCAATGAAGTGTCAGATATTCAATGGAGACACTTCGGTGGTTGAAAGCTTTGAATGCTTTTCAAATATTAGCTTTCAACTGACTACTCTCTTTTCTTTTTCGCCTTTTTGTCTTAGGAATCTCTTGTTCGAGTGTTTTATTGAGCACTAGTGGTCTTCTCTTTGTTTGGACTTTGCTTTTATATCTAGAGATTCAAATTCTGAATCTCCAGACCCGTTAGACACAACGGTTCCTTCGTCCAAGAAGGTTACTTACTTTTTCCACCTTTCTGGCATCGTACAGTACTTCCCGACCTACTTTGGGAAAGCTTTTGTCCTTGGTTGTACTTCTTATCAGAATGGGCGTCTTTCGCAAGTAATTGCTGAGTATCTCCTTGCTAGGTAATCTATAGGAAAGTGCTAGGAATACTCTGCTAGACCTTTTGATTGCTAGGTGATTCTAGCAATCTGTCTTCGTAGCTAAGTCTGCTGACCCCTCAGCAGATACGTACTCAGCACTTGAGTCTTGTTCTTTGATTTCTATGCCTTCTAGCAATCTTCTTCTTAATGGTGAATGCTAACTCTTTCATCATTCTGCTATCTCTTCACTGCTGACTGCTGAGAGAATGCTCCTGCCAGTCTATTCCTTCAGCATATGATTGCTAACGCCTTAGCAATCATTCTTCTTAGCATTTGACCGCTAACCTCTCTAGCAGTCATTCTCTTCTGCTGGTTTCTCTAGCAGCTACCATCTGTTGAGAACTCTTCTAGCATTCTGCTACTTGCTCTTCTGACTGCTAAACACTTCATTCTAGCAGTCTCTTCTTTGACATAGGATTGCTAACGCCTTCAGCAATCCGTCCTTAGCACTTGACGTCAATTATCTCCAGTATTCTTCTTCGTCTGCTAATATCTCTAGTAGCCACCACCTGCTAGGAGTGATTCTAGCAGTCTAATCTATTACAACTCGATACTTTAGCCTATACAGGAGATTACAAGAGTTGCTAGACTATACTAGAATTCAGCAATTGATCGACCAATCTACTAAGGTTTAATCCAAAAAAAAACCTTTTTACAATACGATCTTAAGGGATATTTGGGAATAATTTCCCAACAATTTCCCCCTTTTTGGTGCGATCAAAGCTTTCTATCAGAGCTATGTTATCCTAGCAATCTAACTCAGAGTTAATCCATCTTAATTGCAGCAGGGATTGGTTTTAAATAATTCCCCCTCAATATTTGCTGGGAATATTTCTCGATTAAAAATATACGTAAATGATGCAAGGAGTCTGCTAGAAATTCTAGCACTCAAATAAATTAGCAGGCATTCACATCCAATCCTAAAGTAAACTTAAGTAAATTCGTTGAATACACTAAAGTGTATATCAACTTTAGCACACAATAAAAACTCAGAAGTCGACAATAAGGAATTGTCCAAGTCTGATTCCATTTTCATTCACTTGATAGGAGCATTATAATTACAAATGAAAACAGAAAGGCAAAATGAGTTAAGTATTTGCTAAGAAATAAAGCCCTAAGCATCAGGGGCCGACTTCTTCTTCTCAATTTCATCAAATTTGCCAAGTTCAAGATGCACGAATTTCTCCAGATACGCCTTGCTAGCCTCCCTCTCAGCAGCTTCTAAATCCAGCTTCTTAGCAAGCCTTTCATTTTCAACCTCTAGCCTTTGAATTTTTAGCTCTTCATCTTTTCTTCTTAGCTCATCAACCGCCAGCCTGCACTGCTCTTCCTTAGCAGCCAGCGCTTCTTCCTCCTTCTTCCTCTGAGCAGCTTCAGCAAGCCTCCTTTCCTCCCCCTCTTTGATCGCATCATAAAAGGTGGAGGAAAAGGATTGGAACTCAGATTGAAATTGCTGCTTAGCTTCAGATAATTCAGCGCGGTTGACCTCTACATCTCTTTGCACTTCAGTAACGTTCAGCTTCACCACTGCTACGTCACTCTTCACTTCAGAAACAGAGATGCGCACTTCATCTACTTCCCTTCTTACTTTGGTGATTTGCTTTCCAACTTGATCACTTACCGTCGTAGGAATGACAATAGATAGAGCATGCTGAATAGCAGTTGAACGGTAGCATTGATGTACGAATTGAGATCAGCAGAGTGAACAGAACTCACCGGGGTAGCAAGAAGGGCAGATGATGTTGTTATTATAAGTTCGTACCCTTCAGCAGAAGCATCCTCTGCTGTCTCAGCATTCACATTTGCATCCTCCTCCACTATGCGCTCCGCTGCCATCCATACTAGAGCCATCTTTGCAAGATTCTCATAATAGCGAGTCACTTCAGCAAATAGAGACATGGCTGAGTTCTGAGCTTCAACAATTTGAGCCTGAGCTTCAGCGATTTGAGCTAGCGCAACTGAATATCTTGACTCTTCATCTGTTACTCACTGGGCTCCTTCCAATTCTCTGCGATTTCAGCAGCCTTCTCCTTCTCGACTTGCACAACATCAAGAATGTCAATTTCCAGAAGGAGAGCAATTCATCTATCTTTTGCGTCTAGTGCAGCAGCCTCCTCTTCAGCAACCTTTGTAGCCATTCTGGCAAGAAGTCTGTCCTTTTTAACCTTTTCATATTCGGCCTGCCGTCTCTTGTATTCTGTTGCTGCTCGGGCCCGGCGCTTGGAGAGTTCAATCCTGGCATCTGAGTAGCCATCTGAAGCATTTGTAGATTTACGCAAGGATGTCGACTTGGAGAATAGCCTGTGAGCCCTAAATGCTTGCAAACGAGCAACCACTTCCTTGTCATTAAATTGCTTGGATCCAGCCACCTGGTCAATCCAGTCATTTGCCCATGCTTCCTCCGTGATCCAAAAATTGAAGCCCTTGAATTTGAGCACCAGCGCTTTCTCCTCGAGACTAAGTTGGTGCATCATGTAGTCAAATTTCTTCCATCTCCTAAACTCAGCAGCCAACTGCTTCCCCTCAGGAGTAGTCTCATCGAGCTCAGGATAGAAGACTAGAGCAATGTCTCTCTCAACCTCTACTGAAATAAAATCTTATATCTCCGCAAATATTGGGAAGAAATCAGAATTTACCTCCTCGGCTAGATAGAAAGGTGCACACATCTGGGCCACTCTCCTGAGTTTATATCTTGGACCTGGAAGTCCTTTGAATGGAACTCGGAGAGTCTCGTTGTATGCGGTGGTGCTCTTCATCAAGAGCTTGGTATCAAAAACATCAGCCAATTCACCATCTGAGACAGAATCAGAGAAGCAGGAAATCAGGAAGCCTGAATCCTGCTCAGTGTTTACAGGAGTCTGCTCTTGCTCCGCGTGCGGAATCCCAGCACCTTCCGCAGCAGCGCGCTCCTCTTCCTCAACATTAGAAATGTGAGCATCACCCTCAGCATCAGCACCTCCAGTGTTACTAGCATCTTGCTCAGCAGCTGGTCTTTCAGCATTTGTACCTCCAGCACTGTTAGCACCTTGCTCGGCATGCGAACCTGAACCAGAAGTGCCAACACCCTCTACATGGTGTGGCTGATCATCAAAATTAGAGCTACTGCTACTGGTTGGCTCAACATTCGGATCTAGGAACATAATACTTCCTTTTCCTTTTGGATCTTGTTGCACATTGAATGCTCCAGCGTGCAGCATTTGATCAAATGCTTTGTCAGATAGGGCTTCCTCTTCAGGCACTATCTTGTCAGCAGCAACGGGTTGGGGGGTGTTTGCAACAGGAATCACTTTCTCCTTCCCCTTTGTGACAGCTTCAATGGCATGTTGTCTTGCTTCTTCAGCTTCTCCTGCTAGAAGTTGAGCAGCTTTCTTCATTGCTATCCGATCGACGGCCTTCCTTGCTGCTCGCTCATACGCAGCCTGCTTGGCCTGCTCATAATTTATGTCTCGTGCTTCAAAATTCATCTCCTCCATGGTTTTCTTGAAGATTTTCTTCTCCTTTTCTGCCTTCTCTGCCTTCGTCTTCCTCTTCGTCTCTCTAACACCTTTCACTCTCTCTTCAAAGGGTTTGGAGGATAGAGGGATATCATCTACTTTCTTCTCAGCAGCCTCCTTCTCTGCTGCTGCTTTCTTGGTTGTTTCCTGCTCCGAGGTCTTAACAAGCCTCCTTCTTGTCTGTCTCTTTTTCTCAGGAGAGGTAATATCGGACCTCTTCCTCTTAGGAATTGGAACAACAATCTCACCCAAGACAAGTGTTGACTGCTCGACTTCTTTCTTAGCCATGATCTCCTCGATTTGATCAACAGGCAGATCGCCAAGCTTCTCAATCTCTTTGTTTATGTTAAAATCCTGAAGGCTGATTAAGTTCAAGAATAATTGAAAAAAATTTAGCGGAGTATCTTAGGAATAAAAGATATTAATTAATTTTGGAGCTTGTTAGAGCTCAAGTTAATTAATAATGTCTGTAACCTTAAATATGGGGATATAATGAGCCTATGCAACCCTTTCGTCATAACATGGTAATAAATTGGTAAGTCACTATTGATTATGTGGTGTCATGAATCAATTTTAATTAATTAATTATGTTATAGGTAGAATATGTGATTTAATTAATTCAAAAAGGCCATATTTATTATTTGGATACTGGTCCCTGGTCTGACCCATGAAAAGCTCAAGCCCATTAGAGATCATAATTTCCTATAAATACCTTTTAGTTCACAGATCTCAGTACACCAAAGAACCAAAGAATTGTGTTCAATTATTTGCATGTTTATTTAATTTAAATAAATTGAAATGGATGTTTGTGTTCCTCGTGGTTTCCCCATTTTGTATGTTTAATCCGCAATAGTTTATTCATAATGTAATCATTTTTCACCGCAAGAAAATTTGTGGTTAGATTTTAAGAAATTGAATGTAATAGAATAGATTTGTATTTATTTTATTCGATGTAAAATCCATAAAATCAAGAAGAACGAAGAACAAAATGAAAAACACGGAGAACAAAAAACACGGAGAATGGATTTAATGCAGAATGGTAGCACCGTACAAGGCGGCATCACGACGACGTAGCCCTCACTGGCAGGCAGCGCGTAGACATCGGCATAGCATTAGCTACGCTAAAGATTCTGCGATGAATGGCAATGTTGAACGAGAGGGTAGTGGCGGCGGGTGGTGCAACGCAGCCTAGCGCTTGTACATGAGAATGCAGCCACGCACGCAGCCATCTCTCACGAGTCTCCGGCGGCTGCTGGCCGCGTGTAGGCGACCGCTGCTGCTATGAAATCCGGCGATGGTGCTTGCTAGTAGCTGTGCTAGGAGGCCCGAAACATGTTGGGGAACTGCACTGCATGCATCTATATATGCGGGGTTCTCTCGCATAGGCCAAAACTCGCGCGCAGGTCCAGCACGAGGTCGTTTGTTGGTTGACAATGATCATGGCTAGCGGTTGATGGACGGCGGAAGCAACCTTGACGGTTGGCGATGGTGGTGGAAAAGAACAACCTACGTGCAATGTTGTCACACCAATTCCACATGCAGGAGGGTGGTTGTTTTGCGGCAGTTTCTTACGGTGGTCTTTTGTCGATTGTTGGTGCCGTAAACACGGCAAAATAGCCAAGACGAGACGAACATAGGGAGGACTAATCGTGCACAGTAGGAATGCGGCAGACTACGGTCAAGTGTATGAGTGGCTGCGCACAGAGGAAATCCTAGCTCTAGCTAGGGTTCGATATATGTGTGTCAAGCGATACAATCGGGATATCGACCCCATTCGAGAAATGTTACCGCCACCTACGCATCACATTCCCCTAAAACCCTAGCCGCAACATCTGTGATCGGAGGCAATCTACGTAGCCTCCGATCGATAAGTGTCGCTTGGCTTTTAGGAAATGGGGCCGGGATGTTCCTCTATTCTCCGACGACGTGTTTTTCTGCTGCAATTGTAGGTGGTTAGCTTTGCGGAGGAGCGACGGATGCGCGCGGAGACTCAACTCGCGGCTGTTGCACCTTGAATCCAACAATAGCTGCAACGTTGTTGATCTGAATCTCGAGGAGGAAGTTAATAGTAGCAGTTATATTCCTTCGGTGTGGCGGCTGAAGGAGGATGCATATCCACAATTTTTCAAAAAAAAAAAAAAGGTTCCGATTAATGGGCTTGGTTGCCCGTAGGTAGCCTAAAATTTTGAAAATTATGGTTTTCTGCATTTTGGGCCTAGTCTAGGTCTAAAATTCTAAAACCCAGTCCAATCTGCAGTCTTTTCAGCCCATTTCAGATTTCAATGAAGAATTGAATGCCCAAAAACTTGAAGAATTTAATTGAAGAGTTGTATATCCCAAATTTGCATAATAGAATGGGTAGATATGCAGGTACCACATCTTCGGGGCCACGAGGAGATTTTATTTTATTTTAATTATTCTTGTATGATGTGGTGAATTATTTGCGCACTAAGCAAGTTAGGAAAAAATAAGAAAGCATGATTTAATTACTTTATTTTTTTTGCATGCTTGCTCGTTTTATTTTATGTATTAAATTATATTTATAAATTCCAGGGTCATATTATATATGATGGAAGTTTAACAATAACATAATTTATAGTAGCATAAAATAATTATTTGTGTAAACAACCTTTTGAAAATAAAAATACTACGCAAAATATTTTTTAAACAAAATCGAGACCTCCATCAAGCGATCTCTAATTGGAAGTGAATAATAGAGTGAGTTGACGTCTACATGTGTAGCATGCTTGCTTTTATTATTCATGAATTCTGATGGATGATATTTGTAAAGAAAACATTTAATTCGTGTGACAAGTGGGAGTCTTTTCATAAATGTCGACATGTGTAGCTTGCGTATTTGGTTTCTCATAAGTTCTCTAGGATTGAATTAAATGAGACAACTTTGTTATAAAAAAATTCGTGCTTCATGGATCTGGTGTGTATGACAATTGAATTTATAATGAGAATTTGCTTTGTGGTTCATGTGCCTAGATGTTATCCAGAGTATAAGTCATTTGTGATGTCCTTGTTCAGTAGGATAACATGTTCTAAGTTTATCCGATAATTAATTTCATTTGTCAAAGGTAACTGACATGGATTGAAGTTAAAGGACTGGAATTGAAAGATGCAGTTGGTTGAGTGGTTTTGTTGCTGACGTCCACATGTGTGGCTTGCGAAAAAATTGCTTGGGAAATCGGAAGAAATAGTAGTATTGGTTTATAAAAAGGTTACAATATTAATCTGTTTTAATGTTCTGCTTATATGTTCTTTCTTTGATCATTAATTGTTTTAGACATGTTATTATAAACTTTTTTCATTTTAGTATCGCTCGATATTTATTATTTGGTCCTACATTTCCTGAAATGGAAATACAATTTGATAAATCATTAATTGCCTTTGAACACTTATTTGCTCTGAAATTTTTCGTCCTTATCCAGTTACTTATAGGTCCTCTTTTGAAAGAGCATGAACATTGTGACTAACATCAGACATGTTGCAGCTTAGATTTCAGAATTATGAGTATGCGATAGATATTATGGGATATCATTGTGAATTATGGATGTATGGAAAGGATTACCAAATCCACTCTCATAGGGTTATTATGAGACAGTAATTGGATGATGGTGCATTAGTGTGTGAATATGTGATAATCATGATTCAGTTCATGGACATGTACGCATTAAAGCTGAGGTGAAACTGATGGCTTGACAAGAATTAATTTAGTCCTCAGTTCGCTATAAAAGTCTTTGAATGACATCAAACTGATAGTTGAGAAAAATAAGATGAAGCATCCAGTGCATGGGAAACTTCGATATCTCATCTCAATAAAGGAAAATTTTCTTTTATCTACTACAAGGAGCTCTTCTATTTTATTAGAAAGGGAAAGAAAAGAAGCGAGACACCAGAACCATGAGGAATAAAGTAAACAGTGGGATCAAGGTCATAAGACCTACTGATGAGCTTAAAAGTCAAAAGAAGTAGGCAAGTGTTTTAGTTATGGCAAGGTAGGACATTGGAAAGGAAGATTGTCAGGTTTTTGATACCAAGGGACAAGGTATGCCACATGCAGATATAACTGATACATGTTTAGATGACAACTCTTACTTTTTGGGTAGTGGTAGCAGTATATGTGAATCATGTTTGTTATATAATGCATGCATATATATATATCTGACACGTGTTTAGATAACTATTGCTACATTATTGGTAGTGGTTATAGTATTTATAAGTCAGGATTGTATAATGCAAGAAGGCACGCCAGGTAGGCAGCCTAGATGTGACAGAGTACCATCTACATAGTTAATGCAACGCGAGGTTATTGTGGCAACAAATGTAGATTTTTCTTTATGTTGAGAAAATAATGTTTTGATTTTGAGAGATTTTTAAATAAGTACTGACGTCTCTGTGTAACTTATTTTTAGTTTCCTAAATATGATATAAATTTAGTTTTTTATAGTAGAGTTTCTATCGTTGGTAATAACTGAGCTATCCATCATGCATTACTGAGTAGCTCTCTTTATCATTAATTGTTTCCATAAACTTCCAATGAAAATTATTTTTATCCTATCATGCATTCAAAAGAAAATATTTTCTTCTTAAGATATAGATCTTACGTACTTGTGATATTTGAAACTTGGTCACATCAGTCTCAAACAAATTAAGCAACTCATAAATGACGGAACATTGGATTAAATTCGGACTTGTTCCTAATTGAGAATGCAAATCTAGTTTGGAGGATAAGATGTTGACATGTCACATTAATCTAATGATGATTAAGCAGCTCTTGGTTAATGAAACAATAGATTTGATCCAGGGTTGTTTCTCATTGAGTTGGAAAATCCTCGATAGATGGTAATATTGTTGACCAGGCCTCTGAGGTAAGTTTCGATATGGTGATATGTTGGAATTGATCCATCTTGGCTAGTGTGGACTGATGTTCACTTAAGCTATAGAGGGTATGAGTATTGTGTAATTTTTATTTTTACAGTTACTCAAGGTACTAATGTGTCTATTAGCTTTGCCGCAAATAAGAATAGTTTGAGTAACTCAAATATTCAAGGTTGTAGTGGAAAAGAAGCTAATAAAGACTATTAAGTCATTTTGTTTTAAACACGATTGATGAACACCTTAGTAACGAGCTTAGACAATACTAGTCATATAATTGGAACGTATTCGTAATAGACTACACTAGGATTTTCATTCTGATGGTGTTGCATGAATTGAAATAAGAATTCTTTTGAAGATGATATGTTGATAATGATTTGAGCAATTATGCCAGATTTATTACTTAGAAATCCTTGGAAAGAACAATGAACTTATTCGATGATTTTAAGTCAGTGTTTAAAGTTTATCAAAAGCTATGGCTATGATATATGTCTAGTAGGTCATAATGGTTTTGAGAATATTTTGTTTTAATAACTAAACATGACATTGATGAGTTAAAATCAAAATAATATAGTTTGTATGATATTTTGGGAAGAAACAAATGATAATTATAGTCTTGAGAATCAGCAAGTTTGTTATTAACATCAACGAAGGATTCTTTTGAGACTAAGACACTGTACTATCAAATGTGATTTGGTTCTTCAAGATGTTGAAGATGCTGATGCATTTCCATTAGGAAAACCCTATGTGAGTTTGGATGTACCTAGGTTGGTACAGTATTACTCACAAAGTTGATGGTGCAAGGTGTGGAACCACGAGGAACTACACCGACTGTTGATGCAGCACTAATGGTTCGTTGTAATGGGAGGTTGTACTTCAACCCAGACTTTGATTTGGTGGATGGTAGTCCCTGTAACTACAATGAAGCAGTATCTGACAAGGATTAAAACAAGTAGTGTATCGCCATGAATTTAGAAATAGAATTCACTATACCATGGTTGTGTACCAGAAGTCTTGACTGCTAGATAGTTTCATAGCTATAGGTAGTGAGTACATATACAAGTGACATAGAGGAGTGAATGAAATTATTAATGCTTGAATAAACAATGGTTGGTGGTAAAGTATTATAGTTAATTAGAGATCATAGACTATAATGGGACTTTTCTCCGGTAAGCCATGCTCAAATTCATTCAGATACTCCTGGTCATAGTAGCACTTGGAAACCTAGTGATCTAGAAGTTGAGACGGTCAGAAGGTTTTGTGCAGTAATGCAAGAGTATCTTTTCTCAAAGCTTCGAAAGTCCTTTTATAGACTCAAGCTTACCAGTCATAGAACATACATTCAGGCAATGTGATAAAGTTATATGGATTTTTACTATGCATGAACGAGAGATCTGTGTACTGTTTATGTGTTGGTGGTAGTTTGGTGTATCTTGCACTATATGTAGATAATACACTCCTATTTATCGACAATGTGGAGATATTATCAAGCATACAGAGATGGTTATCTGAACGAGTACAGATGTTGGACGACAAGGACAACGGGTACATTCTCAAGATCGAAGTCTTCCATGTCTGCAAGAAGAGAATGTTATGTTTGTATGAAGTGTTCTACACAGTTATTGTATGGTTCCATAGTTGATAGATATCAATCTTAATCCTGGACAGGCACAATATGGTTGAGTATATGTGTTGTGGGTTATGGTTAAGTTCTCCAGGTGCACTAGAACATAAGAATATCTTACTCTACCTATATGTCCACTTTGGGTAATAGAATCATATAATGGTAGAGTGTAAAACTATTGAGTTTTATGAAACTCTACCATAGTAGAATATGATTTGAGTATTACCAATTAGAATTCAGTAATGATTATTCATTTGCATATTGTATCACTAGTTTAACTGACAAGACTAGTGCAGTCGCAAATTTAAGAAACCTAGAATTTTCAAAGTGATGTAACATATAGAGTTAAGTAAGAGAAGACATGTAATCGAGTAAAAAGTGAAAAAGTTTCTCTTTAGCTGCTTAATTGGTAAAAAAGGCTCACACAGAAATCGATGATAGGCATTCTTAGATTTGGACTGTGGTTGATGCAAGCCACTTGGTGATTCAATTAACAACTAATGGTTTTAACACATTGTATACTCTGGAAAGCATATCATTATTCTTTCAGTACAAGTTAGAGATTGTTAGGTTCTATATAATGCAAAGCATTATGATTGATATATTGGTAAATATTTTCGTTTGATGTACTGGTAATAATTAATGTCTTGTATACAATGATACAATAATCCTATCTGATTAACAAACATACAAAGAGAACAATGATATCCTCTTTTCTCTTTGATAGGGAGATCATACGATGTGCTGAAGATAGCGAGATATAAATAGTTTTCACAACTGAAACAGTCCCAAGATAGACTGTTGGTTTATGCTGCACATTCAGTATTTAGTGACTTATATTGGTTGCTAGATGTGCTGGTACGCTTGATACGTATTGATAGGACCTAATGAAGGTCCAAAAGTATATACAGATTTGTGTGTCACTTTGAGATGCTATGGTGGAGATCTAACATGTATTTTTATATCTGCATCTTGGGTGATAGCAATTCGTATATGACTATCTATGACTGGAATTAGGTAACCATATCCAGTATAGGATGGTAACATTCCCTAAATAGCTCAAAAAGGTTCGTTTATGCTAAAGTCTTGTAGGTTGATTAAGTTCAAGCATAAATGAAAAGGGTTGAGCAGTGTAACTTAGGAATGAAAGATATTAATTAATTCTGGAACTTGTCAGAGATCAAATAAATTAATGAATTTCTGTAACCTTGAATATGGGATGTACCGAGCCTATGCAACTCGTTCTTCATGATGTGGTAATAAATGGGTAGGTCAGTATTGCTTCTCTGGTGGCATAAATCAGTAGTAATTAATTATTTGTATTCTGGAATGAATATGTGAATTAATTAATTCATGGGCCCTATTTATTATTTGCATATTGATCCCTGGTCTGGCTCATAAAAAGCTCAAGCCCATTAGGGATCATAATTTCCTATAAATGCCCCCTAGTTCTCAGATCTCAGTACACCATCAGTTGCTAATCAATAGACCATATTATTGGGAGCTGATGGGCGACTGAATCTGAATGAGGTTTGGAAATTCTGCTTCTCGATCGGTGCAATATCCGATAGCAATCTTCACCAAATATCCAGATACGAGCGAGGGATACAGATCTGAAGGATTCTTTTCTCCAGTTTTTTCTCATTAGTTTCAATTTTATTATTTATAAAGTCAAAGATATTTAATCTTTATTCTACATGATTAAATAAGGTGCGCAAATATTCAAAGGTTTCAATCCTTACGCGCGGATTGGTAGACACTATAGATGTTAAGTAATCTGATACACTTCTGCATGGCAATTTAAATATTAAATAGGAGCATCCTAGGGAAGATTTGATGTACGATAATTATTTAGGTATCCAGAGAGTTCCTTGGTTTAGTTGAATCATGTGAACTCTGGTTCCTGGAATAATCCCTTCAATAATATACCAATCATAATGCTTTTAGTGCACAAATTCATCAATCTCCCACTCATACTCAAAGCATTATGAAAGTTCTTTTTAGAATACACAGAGTTTATAATCTAATATAGCTATTACATCAATCAACACATCGCTAGCTGCAGCGTCAGTCCAAGGTTATGAACATGGACCTCGTAGATCTTCTGTGGCAGAGCTCTTGTGAATGGATCAACTAGATTATTCTTTGTTCCTATCTTCTCTATTTGCACATTACCCTTTGCTATGATTTCTTGTATGATATGATACTTCCTCTCAAAGTGTTTTGTTGCTCTGTGAGATCGTAGTTCCTTTGAGTTTGCCATAGCACCAGAGTTATCACAATATACCGTGATAGTCTTGGGAAATTAAGGAATCACGTCCAACTCCAAAAGGAAGTTTGATGACGGTGAAAATTGCAACACTTTATCACGTTAAATTTATCAATCCAGGTTCTTTCAATTCGCTCTAAAAAATATCATTTGCTCGTTTGAAGGAACTTATAGCTAGGCAAGCACAAGTCGTTGAGTGTTCATTTAACTAGGCAAAAATCATAACAAACCTTGCAATAATGAAATAAAGCATAAATCCAAACATGTTCAATTATCTTCCAATGTTCAAGCAATCAATTCTCTTCAACTAGGTAGAAAAAGTATCAAGTCCAACAATGAGATAAGAGTGAGTATTGAATGAATGTCAATTGTGTCTAGTTTGAGTCAAATCATGCAGTAAACCATGTTTAATCCCTAGGAGATTGAGCAATCTGCCCTACACTTGTTACCCCTTGTCACGGCAGCTAACAGTTGATGACACTAAGACTCTCAAACTTCTACGTTATCGAATCCTAGATCACTCCAAATAGAACGCAGATTATTGCCCTAGTGCGGAGCTTGGAACAAAAATCGTATGAATCTACACTAATCACGATGATTCCCCCCCCCCCCCGCGTGTTGGCTGCAGTGTTCACGTCAATTACTACCTAAGCTTGCTATTACCAACACCTAGGTAGTAAGGATTAAGTTCTAGTGCAATTCAAGCTCTCAAAGGAAAGTAAACAATCAAAATTCATTCTCAATTCAACACAATATCCATCCAATCAATACTCACAAAAGAGTTTAGTTCCTCATACCTTCAATTGTGTACAATACAATAGAGAAAGTGATAAAAATCTATTACAAATTGATAGGTCAAATGATGAACTTCCTCAATTGTCTTGCTTGTACTCAATCTACCTCTTTATCTTTCTTGATCTTCACCAAATGTGGAGGAATGTGGCCTAGATCTCCTTGGATGGGGATGGGGAGTGTTTGGAAGATGGTTTTGGAGAGAATTCTCGTGATGGTTATTTGGAATTTTGAAAAAAGTTCGCTTAAAGTTCAAAAATTCCCCTTTTATAAACGAGCAAACAGAGCCTAGGATTGCCCGGGACGAATTTGGCTCGCTCGAGCTAGTTGGAAAACTGCCAAAACCCGATCTGGCTTGGCTGAGCCAGGCTTGGCTCGGCCGAGCGGATCCTTTGAAATGCAGGCTCGGTCAAGCACTACAGGGTCGGCCGAGCCAGGCCTCAGTTCCACACGGCTCGGCCGAGCAATGTCTCTGAAATTCGGTCTCTTCCTTCCTTTTGCTCCGCTCGGTCGATCCAACTTGCTTTTTCCTTCGGCTCGGGCGATTTGCCTCCAAAACTCAACTAAAAGTGTTGTTTTATGCTCAAAACTCATCCTACAACATTCCAAACACAAAAATACGAAAACACAACAAAAGAGCAACAAAAACATATGAGTAAAATGGACGCAAACGTGCATGCTCACACATCAAAATATAGGTCATTTTACACACATATCATAATCCCCCAAACTTGAACCTTTGATAGTCCTCAATCAAAACAAAGTAAAGTAATCAATTAACCTCATGAAACTACCTCACAACTCATTTTCATTTTCTTAGCATGCCCTCATCAAACGAGATCGTCACCTAACTTTGTGACATCATTAATGATAAGTACTTGAACCACTCATCAAATATGGATAAAGAAACGAAAGCACTCCCTCACGTGCTTAGGGATGATGAGAATCACTCAATCACAAGATATCGAGCTCAATTTCCATAGGTTTGCATCCATTCTCACCACTATACTACAATGAGTTGGCTTCTAAAATCAAGAAGGTCTTTATTTTTGGTTGTAACGTGGATTACTAAATGGTAGGTGGTTTTGGGCCAAAGTGACTAAACTTCTTGATCTCCCAAAACCCCCCAAACTTGTTTCTTTCAAACCACTTCAATACACGAGGCTTATTCATTTTCGCAACACATTTCTTCTCTTTTTTTTTTCTTTTCTTTTTCTTTTCATCTTTTTTTTTTCTAACACCATCATTCATGCATTTCATGGTGTCTCTCTTCCTTTTTCACACACTTGCACAAAAATTTTTGTGGGTGTCTCATTTACTAGGAATCAAATCAATCCTTTGTTTCATAATATTCATGCGCCAATATTTTTCAATCATTACAAATCCAATCAATTCCCAACCCCACTCACAACACCGTATTCACCATCATACACTATTTTCCCCCAAATTTGGTCCTAAAAAGATCAAAGAAATATCTCCAAATAAGCTCAATCACGGGGATCAAGGATATGAAAGGAAAATTAATGAAATATACCACCTTATACTCCCAATGTGTAAGGTAGGACTAGGAATCGATGGCCTAATATCATTTTCTAGTCACCAAACTCATGCCAAATAGATAGAGAACAAATGCAAGTTCTAGATTTTTCACTCTCAATCTCGCCTCTCTCAAACGAACAAGATATGACAATATCATGGCTCAAACCTCACAGCTTTTTGTCAAGTCCAACACATTAACCACACACAAAACTCGGCAATTCAAAAGCAAGACTCAAACATGCATCGATATCAAAATTCCGCCCTATCATTGGTTGAGACAAAAATTCAAGCTCTACTAAGTAAATCATTGTCCAATCTCCAGTTCTTGCTTGGGTTCAACATACACACACAAGCACACAACATCCTAAAAATCTATATGCAATGAACAAGTGACAAGAGAAGCGATAGAATGCGTTACCCATCGGTAGCCACGATCCAACCATTCTCCCATGCCTTATTTGTACCTAATAAATCAACACAAACACCACCACACACTTGAGCATAAAACAACCAAATTAAGCTCTCATTTCCACCAAACTTTCCACAGGCCAACATCACTAATAATAGGATAATATCCACTAGCTCCACCATTCATACCAATCCATTAAACAATCCACAACCAAGCCAAATAGAAAGCATTAAATCATGTAGGCTCGCTAATAAGCCATCACATAACATTTCATCATTAAAAACCAAACATTCAACCACCCAAAATCCAAGAGTAGATCAAATATCATTATACAACCATATCGAAGAAAATCAATTCATTCAATTCAATTAAACTAACTATTCTAGAAAGCAATGTAAAGATAGAGAGAAAGAGGAGATCACATCACCGACAACCGACACTTCCCCCCAAACTTAGTCAAGTGAGATGAAGTTTGTAAAAAGGTAGGCGGTGAGGTATCACTCTATTCGGTTCTGCTGCTACTGGCGGGCTCTGTGGAACTGATACGGAATAGGGACACGGCGCTGCAACTCACGGACATCCTCCTGTATCTCATCCATCCGCCGATCAACTCTGTCAAATCTAGCAGCGATTGAAGTCTGATTAGCAAAATAGCCTCCTTGGAAAACAGAAAAATCACCATGCATCGCAGTCATCCTCACATCCTAACCCTGCAAAGATAAAGACAAAGAGTCAACAGTTTCAGCAGTCCTTTGCATCATCGACATCATCTGCTGATGCCACTCCTGGACTGGGCCCTGCTGGGGTCGCACGGGTCCACGGGTACTCGGGCCAACGTCCTCTGCTTGACAACTCTCTCTTAATCGAGCCAAGGAAGTGAAACTACCATCAGAAGATAGAACTCCAACAAACGCCTGATGGTCCTCAGAATTAAGTAACCAGTTAGAGTGATCCTCCAAATCCTCAACTGTAGTCAAACCATCACAAGGAAGTTCCAACACTCGATCCCCAAACTTATAATAATAAAACTCTCCACGGGATTCAGGAACAAGAAACCTCCCAGCCCATAAAGAATTCGTATCCAAATATACAGCAGGGGCAGAAGGACTCGACAACGACAACCCTAGATGCTAAAAAATTGGCGTAATCATTCCACAACAAAAAGAGGGAGTACGAATATTAGCAGCCCTACTCCAAGCATCTATCAACATAGCCCCCAATGAAAATTTAATCCCATTCGTTAAAGCATAAAGCATGTATAATTCAGTAGTAATCACATTGCTAGACTCGTACCACCCACACACAGAACCACCAACAAACTTCTGAATATAACGTATGACTGGATTCCTAATTGAAGTAGCTCTACAGTCCTTAATATTGAATTTCCTATCATATTTAATCCCAGTGATCTCCTTCCAAAAATCCCCGAAACTAACATTTTCATGCAAAAATACGGAATCAACATCACATCCATAAATCTCATCAACCTTGGCTTTTTGGAAAAAATAATCTTTACCTCGAAGCTTGAATTTCATAGACAACGGTATACCTCCCGCGCCTTTCATGATGGTGACGGAGGCTAAAAACTCTCTTGACAGCTCCATGTAACCCGGCCAACAAGCCGAGAGAACCTTCTTCCAACCGATTCCCTTGAGGAGGCTCCACACGTCATCCTTCAACTTGAGTGCCTTCAACGTCTCTTTGCAAAGGTATTTGGTCCCAACCACTTGGTGTGCCATCAAATTTTTGAACCGAGCTTACTCCTCATCATCAAATCCCTTTGGGCGAGCAATGGAGGAAGAGGAAGAAGCACCACAAGCTCTCTTGCTTGCCATGAATGAAATTGAGGGGTGAGATAAGCACAAATCAAAGCAATAAGAGGTTAGAGAAAATTTTGAAAGAGAGATTTCGACCGAGATAAAGATGGGGCAAAATGGGGTCGAGCCCCTTTTTAAAATCTACGTGCCACTCGACTGAGCGGCAGATGGCTCGGCCGAGCCATCCCTCGCTCGGCCGAGCGGCCTCTCTGTTTTGCTGCTCTTTCCCTGCACCATTCCGGGTACTTGGCTTCCCTACTTCTCTGGTCAATCAACACAACACAATTTAAGTCCATAGAACCACTATCTATCAGGAATCCTTCAACAAAACCACACCACATTAAACTAATACAAACAAATAACAATCATTTATTTAAAACATAAAAGCAAACAAAATATAAAACCGTTGGGTTATCTCCCAACAAACGCTTTTTTAACGTCGATAGCTCGATGACTATACCTCAAATTTTCAATCATGATCAAAGGGTGCAGACCCGGAACTCATACCTTGTTCTAGTATCACTTGATCATCCGGGAAAATCAACTTTCTCCGAGCACTCCGAGGTGTATCACCATCAACACGAGCTTCCTTCGTTCTTACTTTATCAAACTCAATATCATCCCCTGGATCTTTCGTCTCAGCATACTCTTCCCCCACAAAATCCAATCCCGGGTCAAGCACACCCTTCAATCTATTCTTGTTACCCACTCTTTTAGCCTCATTCTCATCAACACTCCTTGGAGGTAAAGAAAAAACAGCTTCTTTCCCACAACAACGGAAAGTTAGCTCACCATGTTTCATATCAAAAAGTGCATCGGCCGTGTGTAAGAATGGTCTTCCAAAGATCAATTGTATTCCCCCTTTATTCTTTATATAAACCAATAGAAAATCGCCCGGGAAAGTAAATGTCAATACCTCCACATGTACATCTTGAACTATCCCCCATAGGCAAATTAAAGTATGATTCGCCACTTGTAACACTTGATTCGTAGGTTTAAGTTCTCCAATATCCAACTCCTTGTACAAGTCCCATGATATAACATTCACACTAGCTCCGGAGTCACACAAGGCTTTCTCGACTTCACATCTCCAATTGCACATCCAATCACAAATTCCCCCGAATCCTCCTTTTTGCTAGCTATGCTCTTCTTTTCTTGTTCATTATTCCTTACGTCATATGGCTCATCATCCGGAAATATCTCCACTCCAAGAACTTCATCTAACAATGCTACACGTTCAATCTCTTCCGGTAGTGGCATCTCAATATCTCCTTTCCGCACATAATCAAAGAAATGCAGTTCTTTGGTTTGTTCCTCATTTTTTTTCTCCTCCTTCTCAACTTCAACCTTCTTTCCGTCTTCCTTCATCACTCTTGCTTCTTCTTCCAACTCCACACTTTCAACCTTGGGAGTCATCACCTCCAATCTCTCATTCAATCTGCCTTCACCGTCAACCATATTGCGGCTTTTCTTTTGAATAACTTCGGTGTCGCTAGGAAATTTCCCAGCTTGATGTTTTCCACTTAGATGTTTGGCAATTGAAGAGATTTGTAATTGAATTTCAGCGAACATTCCATCATATTTCTCAAATTGCTTATCAATTTCCTCATTTGGATTCCTCCTCGGATCTTGGTTAGCATATCTACTATTTCCCCCGGTATACCCCCCTTGGATACTACCTCCTCCTTCATGTTGTAACGGAGGATTGAGAGCATTGTTTGGGTTTGCATATGAGAAATCGGGGTGAAACCGGTTAGACGGATGGTAACACATATTACCCAGTGGGTCGTATTGAGGACGGCCATTGTATCCCATCCTTTGATTGACAAAATTTACACTCTCCGGGCATGACTCTTCATGCCAACCCACCATCATCTCCTCATTTCTATTCCCCGAAGTAGATGATGCGTCAAGCTTTCTTTGCATAGCCGCTATTTGCTCCTTAAACTCCTCACTTTCCTTAGCTTCATTGACCGATTTTACCGATCAATAGTCTTTTCGTTCCTTAGGCCAATGGAAACTATTTTCAGCCATTTTTCCAATCGTTCTCCAAGCTTCTTCCTCTTCTTGGTCGAGGAACGCACCACCCGATGAAGCATCCATCATCACTTTTGTATCATAATTTAGTCCCCCATAGAATTGACAAATTTGTTGACTCCGGGAAAGACCATGTCTAGGACATTTGCGTAAAAGCTCTCGGAACCGATCTCATGCTTCATAAAGCGGTTCATCGTACCTTTGCCCAAACGATGTTACATCGGCCCTTCTCTTCAAAGTCAAACTTGGTGTAAAAAACTTGAATAAAAACTTTTCTCTTAACTCTTCCCAAGTGGCAATGTTCGATTTGTCTAATCCTTCGAACCAATTTCTTGCTCCATTCCTCAAGGAAAATGAGAATAACTGCAACCGTATTTGATCTTGGGGAACAGGGTTGATCTTTATGGTATCCGTGATCTCCAAGAATCTAGAGATGTGGACATTCGGATCCTTGGTCACATGCCCCCCAAATTGATTGTTTTTGATCATTTGGACCAATTGCGGCTTTATCTCGAATTGTGTAGCATTCACTCCTAACTGAAAAACCTCCCATTATCGGTTCCCCTTGAGGTCGAAAAAGGTTTTGAAGTGGTCTATGAGGACCATTCCTCTCATTTAGCATAACTTTTGTTAACTCAAGTTGTCTCTCCAACTCTTCAATCCTAACTGTGTCCTCTCCTTGTTTAGCCATATCCAAATAAATCTCAATATTTCCTCTCCTTTCTTGAAATTTCCTTTCCTCAAGCTCCCTAGCCTTTGATCGAGTGATCATAAACTACCTAGGAAAAATCAACAAAATCAATTACAAGAAAAAACAATTCAACAAAACAAACATAAACAATTAGCAAACAAATGTTAGTAACAATATTCACACAAGCATTTCCTCAAACACCTAGCAAACACATCTTCAAACTTTCAATAATTTCACAAAACCTACTTGAAGATTCCCCGGCAACGGCGCTAAAAATGTGAAGACGGTGAAAATTGCAAAACTTTATCACATTAAATTTATCAATCCAGGTTCTTTCAATTTGCTCTAATGAACATCATTTACTCGTTTGAAGGAACTTATAGCTAGGCAAGCACAAGTCGTTGAGTGTTCATTTAACTAGGCAAAAATCATAACAAACCTTGCAATAATGAAATAAAGCATAAATCCAAACATGTTCAATTATCTTCCAATGTTCAAGCAATCAATTCTCTTCAACTAGGTAGAGAAAGTATCAAGTGCAACAATGAGATAAGAGTGAGTATTGAATGAATGTCACTTGTGTCTAGTTTGAGTCAAATCATGTTGTAAACCATGTTTAATTCCTAGGAGATTGAGCAATCCGCCCTACACTTGGTAACCTCTTGTCACGGCGAGCTAACAGTTGGTGACACTAAGACTCTCAAACCGCTACGTTATCGAATCCTAGATCACTCGAAATAGAACGCAGATTATTGCCCTACGACCAAGCTCCGCACAGGGATTGGAACAAAAATCGTATGAATCTACACTAATCACGACGATTCCGCCCGCGTGTTGGATACAACGTTCAAATCAATTACTACCTAAGCTGGCTATTACCTACAACTAGGTAGTAAGGATTAAGTTCTAGTGAAATTCAAGCTCTCAAAGGAAAGTAAACAATCAAAATTCAATCTCTATTCAACACAATATCCATCCAATCAATACTCACAAATGAGTTTAGTTCCTCATACCTTCAATTCTGTACAATACAATAGAGAAAGTGATAAAATTCATTACAAATTGATAGGTCAAATGATGATCATCCTCAATTGTCTTCCTTTTACTCAATCTACCTCTTGATCTTCCTTGTTCTTCACCAAATGTGGAGGAATGTGGCCTAGATCTCCTTGGATGTGGATGGGGAGTGTTTGGAAGATGGTTTGGGATAGAATTCTCGTGATTGCCAAAAGTTCTCTTAAAGTTCAAAAATTCCCCTTTTATAAATGAGCAAACTAAGCCTAGGATCGCTCGGGCCGAAATTAGCTCGCCCGAGCTAGTTGGAAAACTGCCAGAAACCGCCAAAACTCGATCTGGCTCGACTGAGCTAGGCCTGGCTCGGTCAAGCGGATCCTCTGAAATGCATGCTCGGTCGAGCACTGTAGGGTCGGCCGAGCCAGACCTCAGTTCCACATGGCTTGGTCGAACCTAACCTGGCTCGGACGCGCAATCTCTCTGAAATCTGGTCTCTTCCTTCCTTTTGCTCCGCTCAGTCGATCCAACTTCCTTTTTACCTTCAGCTCGGGCGATTCGCCTCTAAAACTCAACCAAAAGTGATGTTTATGCTCAAAACTCATCTTACAACATTCCAAACACAAAAACATGAAAATACTACTAAAGAACAACAAAAACATATTATATGAGGGCAAAATGGACGCAAACGTGCATGCTCACACATCGAAATATAGGTCATTTTACACACATATCAAAGTTCGGAAGCCATAATGCTTTTTCAAAGCTTCGGAAGTCGCCACATATTCTGCTTCTATGGTGGAGTCTGATCGCTGCGTAAATTACACAGACTAATTATAGCACACTGAGCAAATAAATTTATAGTACCCTAAGGTAGTCGAACCCACAAAGAGAGTAAGACGAAACTATTCTGTGTACTAGCCATAGTTTTTAAACCAAAGTTGTTTGAGCAAATTGAATAAGGGTTTGGGTTTTTAATTTAAAGATGACAGAACATAATTTAATGGTTTTTGAAAATAGAAATTAAAGATACAGATTCCAGGGCAGATAATCAATTCATCAACAATGCAAAATTCATCAACTCAGCAATGGGAAATAAATAAGATTCAAATGGACAGAATTCCTTGTTTAGACAATTAAACCCTAGATTACTAATATGAGACTATCTCCTCTCGGTCTCAAGAACACAATATTAGTCAATCTCGATAATTATCTATTTAAATCCTACAATTTATTTCTTCTTTGTGAGACAGAAAATAATTACATCCAATTTCCTCTTCCTATTACAACTTTTCACCTCTTAGTCCTTCAATTGATAATTACAAACCTAGATTTAAATTCATCTCTCGATCTTTCTTTAAATCTAGATTCGATTAATTAAGTTCACGAAATTAAACCATGCTATTGAGTTGAATCATTTAAACATGTATTAGAAATGATAATCAATCCCTAGAATTTGCTAAGGTTTCTAGCCACTAAACATGGATAGAAATAAAGGATTAATATTATTAAAACACATAAAATACCCTTACAAAATGAAGAGGAACCTTCAAAGTCTTGGAAAACTCCTATGCAATAGTATTCTAAGTATGAATAATTATAATAAAGATGATAAAGATGATAATTCTGTGCCCTAATATGAGTGGTATTTATAGAGAAGTCAAAACATCAAAACAAGGTATTGGGCTAAAATATCAAAAATGACCAAAGTGGGTGATTTTTCCATCTCTAGCTTCTATTTCGATCGACATGCATGAAAACATGTCAAGCCCTTCTCCTGCCTTGCCTTCGATCGACATCCGACCTCTGTATCGATCGACATTCTCCCTATCAATCGACACTGAGGTCCAGCTTCGGGTTTTTCACACATCACCCATCTCAGTCAACTTCCCGTGTGTCATTCGAAGCAACAACTCCATCGAACTCGGCTCTTTTCACCTTTTGCTCATTTTTAGCCTCAAAAACCTACAAAACTCACGATGGCAAGCATAACATCCTCTATAATGCACTCGTGCACGAAAACAACTAATAACCTAATCTAATTGCACTAAAACAAAGGAGAAAAACATGGATAAGTGAGTATAAATATGAGCTTATCAGAGTCCTAATGAATTTCGGCCTTACAATCCACTATGATATGGCTCCACCTCCTAAAGTAAACACATAGCCAGAGGTAGACTTTTAATCATCCTAGTCAGCCTGGAAATACGAATCTCTATAACCCTTTAGGCACAATTCTTCACACTGACAGTTGAGACAATTGTCTCTAGCCCTTTTCAGATATTTGAGAATGTGCTTCACCGCAGCCCAGTGTACCTGTCCAGGGTTGGACTGATATCTAGCTACCATGGGAACAAGAAAACAAATATCTGCCTCGTAAATAGCATTAAATTCATGAGACTTCTGACGGCCGATGCATACGACACCTTACTCATCTAATCTTTCTCCTTTTGTGTCTCCGGATAATGAACCTTACACAACTTTGGTTTGAACATTGTGAAAATCTATAAAACTTGCACTTCGTCAAAATTTAAGTTCCATGACAGTGAAGCTTGCTTGAGTCCATACAAGGACTTTTTGAGCTTCCAGACAAAATTATCTTCTCATCTTGCACATATCCTTTTGTTTGTTTCATATAGATGTCACGACCTTCTTCAAGGTACCCGTTTAGAAACGCGGTTTGGACATCCATCTGCTAGACTTCTATGTCCATATGGGCTCTTTTTTACTATAACCCTTCGTCAGCAACCTGGCTTTATAAGATGTTATTTCTCTATTTACACCTTCCATTCCTTTGTATACCCACTTGCAATCTATAGCCTGAAAGCCATCTGAAAGGTCAATTTTCTGGTATACATCCATAGCCGTTATGGATTCTATTTCTGAATCCATGGCGACACACCTTTTTTTTACGTCTTTATCGGATTCTGCCTCATCGTACATTCATGGGTTGATATGATCCAATCCGTTTTCTGGGATCAAGTTAGAAGACTCGCTCACAAACATGTAGCTTTACCCTCCCACTAGGACGAGACATCTGAATTGTGTCAGTAGTTAGCATAGTACTCTGTTGTTCCACACCTTGCATTGGTGGCCATGTTGGTAGTCCCCCACCAGTACAAGGTGAATCTACTAGTACACGGGGCTTTCTAGATGGAATCATTTCATTATTTCTAAGCTCACGGAGAATGATTTCACTCTTGGATTTATAATTTCTTGTATATTCGTCCACTAAGAATCTTGTGACAATGACTTTCTGAATTTCAAGGCAATAAAAGTATCCACCTTTCGTTTGCTTGGGATATCCTACAAACAATATTAGCTTACACCTACTTTATAACTTATTAGGTTCCTTTGTTACGTAGGCTGGACAACCCCAAACCCTCATTCTGGTTAAACTGGGCTTTCGCCCATACCAGAACTTCAGAGGCATTTTTGGAACTTATTTAGGAGGTACCAGGATAAGTAAATACGCCGTTGTTTCCAACGTATATCCTCAAAACCAAATTTGCAAGCTTGCATAACTTATCATAAACCTAACCATTTCCAAAAGGGTCCTATTTCTTTTTTCTGCTACACCATTTTGCTGAGGGGTGCTTGGTGCAGTCCACTGGAATATGATCTCATGATCTATTACTGAGGTATTCTCCACCACAATCCGATCATAGTTTTTAGATAGTCTTGCTTAGCTTCTTCTCAACTTCTGCCTTGAATTCTTTGAATTTTCTCAAAGCATTCAGACTTGTAGCGAAGCAAATAGACATATATATCTTTTAAATGTGCTGAAGTAATCATAACCTCCATAAGCTTTCGTGGACATAGGTCCACATAAGTTAGAGTGGATCAGTTCTAACACATCCTCTGCTCAAGATTCACTTGCATTAAAAGGCCTAGTCGTCATCTTACCCTCTATACAGGATTCACAGACTTGATGACGTAGTACATGGAAGGAATCCAAGACCCCATCATATGCTAGTCTCTTAATCCTCTTTAGATTGATGTGATCAAGTCTTTAGTACTAAAGATATGTTTGATCCACATCAGAAAAAAAACTTTCTGTGTAAATAATTATTATTAGACGAATTGGATGCAACATTAATTGAAGATTTATGCAAATAATTTATGATGTAGGGAGAGTCAACCATTTTTGCAAGACAGATAACACCGTTAATACCAATGAAAGAAACACCACGATTAAAATAACTGAATCCCTAGAGAGACTAGATAAGGGAGGCAGTTGCACTAAGAGGAAAAAAATAAATGTAGTTCTTCTAGTGTAGTTTCAATCCAATTGCATATCCTCTCTGGTTTAAATTAAATAGGAGCATGCATAGTGCATTTACTATTTTTCATGGTATTTATTTTAAAATTCCATGAAATGAATCTGGGTTTAAGAGATAAATGGCGATTCACATCGCCTATTGTAGACTCAGTTCCTAATATTGGTATCGGTGCGAGTTTCAAATTTTTCGCTCAATCGGAAAATAAATTTGACATTCATTTTTTGCATGTTTTCAATTTATTTTGAATGGATTTGACTGTCGTGGATGTTTTTGTTCTTGTGGCCCCTCTCAGATTTTAATCTGTTTTTGGATTTGTTTTTATCACATGCAAATCCACGATTAGATTGATAGGAAAAATGTGTAATAGATTTAGATCTATTTGTTTGTATTTTTTATTCAATTTGTAACCGAGTTGAAAGAGAGAACGAAGTACCAAGGAAGAGGCGGTGCAATGGCTCTCCAGCGATGGCAACGGTCAGATGACGACCGGTGATGTAGTGGTTGTGTGCAAGCAGCATGCGGTGAACCTCTGTACAGCGCAGCCATGGGCAGCAGTCGTGATGTGCTCAATATCTGCACGCAACAGTAGTTTCTGTTATGTCGTGGGCATGGTGGCTAGATATATTTGAAAAGACTCGAGACCATTATCTCGTTTATCAGATTCAAATTTCCAAGCCGATCAGGATGAGTAGAAATCGACCTCTGGCTATGTGTTCACCTTGGGAGGTGGAGTTGTATCATGGAGTAGTGTGAAACAGAAGTGTATCGCTGACTCCGCCATGGAAGCTGAGTATGTGGTAGCTTCAGAAGCTTCTGAAGAAGTGATAAGGTTCAAGAACTACCTCCACGAGTTAGATATGGTTTTGTGTTTGCCGAAGACTATCACATTATATTGTGATAATATAATGTTGGTGCAGTAGCAAACTCTAATGAACCAAGAACTCACAAGGCAATAGAGCACATAGAGAGAAAGTACCACATCATACGTGAAATCGTAGCGAGGGGTGATGTGCAGATATATAAGATAAACATTAAGGATAATATAGCAGATCTATTTACAAAGGGCTTACCTCAAAAGTAATTCATGGGTCATGCTCATTGCCTAGGGTAATAAATTCAACTTGGCTCTCATACCAATTGAAACGATTATTGCAAACTGAATTGTTAATCCGTTACCCAAGTTGAATATTTGATATCTAAAATAAATTTATATGCCTATAATAAATTCCTAGCATGCTTCTATTGAATGGAAAGATTAGATTTGAGGAATACCTGGATTGTATAAACTCTGAACTGGTTCCACAAGGATTTTTATCTTCAATCCTCTTTCATAGGAAACAAGAATTAATACTACAAGATGAATGAAATTAATCTCTGAATTTAATTCGATACTGAGAATGAAAAAAAGAGAAAAAGATCCTCTTTATCTGATCTGTATCCCTAGCTCCGATATGGATATCTGATGAATATTCCATCCGGATATTGTGTTTATTTAGAAGCCGAATGTCTGGTGAAAATTCCATCTGGATATCTGCTCAGGAACTTATGATCTTGTGGTGTGTAATGATCTAAGATCCTGAGAGGTATTTATAAGAGAATTCTGATCGCTAATGGGCTTGAGATTTTCATGGGCTAGTCGAGGGACCAGTATCCAAACAACAAAGAAGGCCTATCAATTAATTAATTCTCATATTCAACAAAAATATAATTAATTAATTAATATTGATTCATGCCACCTGGGAATAAATATTGTCTAATTTCTTTGTTAGCACGTTATGAGAAACGGGTTGCATAGGCTCGTTATATCCACATATTTAAGGTTACAAACATTCATTAATTAATATAACATCTTTAAATTAATTAACATCTTTAAATCCTGAGTCAATCCACACAACATTTTCACTTATGCTTGAACTAAATCAGCCCGCAGGACTCTGAGATGCTTAGGGAATGTCACAATCCTATAATAGATAGGGTTACCTTGTTCTAGTCATGGGCAGTCATACACAAAGTGTTATAACCCAAGATACAGATATACGAGAACAACAAAGATTTTTAACCATAGTATCTCAAAGTGCTACAAAAATTTGTATGTACCTCTGTACCTTCACTAGGCTTAGGATTCCAACAAGCCATCAAGATCAATATTCCTTTAATGTCAAATAAAGGAATTGATCTTTACTTATGTCCTATCCATTCATACCGCACGCACCAGCATACTTAGCAGCCAAGTTACGAAGCTCATTACGGTGTATGCTGCAGCCTATACAAACAATCTATCTTGGTTTTGTCTCAACTATGATAACGGTTTATATCTCGCTAGGAAAAGTGATCCATACGATCTTTCGTGATCTACTACACATTGTATGATCTCCCTATTGACGAGATAATACGATAAAAGCATTTGTGTTAAATGTTTGTTAATTCAAATAGGACATGAACAAACAACATTAATGCTTCCCAATATATTAACCAAAAACATTGCTCATAATATACCAGTCCTAATGCTTTATTATACAAATCCATCACTTAGGACTAGTTGTTCTGTTCTTTTGGACCAGATCCATTTTTGCAGTTTGTTGTGGCTATTTTGTCCTTGGCAGGTACTATGAATATCTTGAAGATACACCATACAACACGGAGATACTTGCAATATAGAAGAAGGGATCTGTGATCTAGTTGAAAAACATCCATTGGGAGATGATAGACGTGCTGGAGACTGGACCTATCAGGATTATGAAGGTCAACCCTCGTCACGAAGGAGATACAACCGGTCAAGACTTGAAAGAGATACTATTTTCCGAGTGAACAACAGAGGCTAACAAGCGTGCCCAACATGACTCCATCACTCGTGAACTGATTGTCTCAGCTCTCCCAGAGACCATGATCGAAGATGTCATTAAGTTCAACAAGGAAAAAGAGGCATGTGATCAATTGAGCAGCTGTAGTCACCAAAAAAAAAACAAATGAAGAGAAACAAACTTCATGTCTGCGTGGACAAGTACAGAAAAAGGCATTGGTCAAGGTATGCTCTGTAGTGGATCTGAATGCTAAGATCCTGTCCAAGATGCACAAAGAAGATTAGCTCGTGAAAATGACCAATCTAAAGGAGAAGGATCTCTCATGATATCCACCAAGGAGTTGTTTGCTTAGCTGCAAGCTCATGAATCGGACATCTAAATGGTGAACAAGAACAAAACCGTCAAGGCAACCACCAGTTTACCAGGCAAAATAATGAAGAAGTTGCCTACTTTGTGAAGAGGGGCTTCTAGGGTCAACGGAGACCAAAGAAGCCCTTTCACACTGAGAGACCAGTGGGGCCACCAACGAAGGAAGCACCATCCACTTCTACCTCCACCTTGAAGGAAAGAGAGAGTTCCATCTCGGAATTTCAAGAGCATATGAGAAGACTCTCTAGATTACTGGAGAAGGTGAAAGCTAGGACTAATACTCCTCAATCAGTCGAAGGAAGATTTGTTAGATACCCCCAACGCACATGTCATGAGTGCAAGTCTCTCGACCATCTGAAGTTCGAGCGCCAACGAATGGACAAAGAGAAGAGAGATCGTCAAAGGTTGTTGTTTGAAATCAATGCTTCAAGACCCATTGCTAAAGCTATGCTCTCTAGTAAAGAGGTCCCAGATATTCCCGACCATAACGATGGATAAGTGTTTTCAGATGATGAGTTGGAGGAGGAAGCATTGTTGGCTTTTGTGGCCATAATCAAAGAAGATGTTAAATACAATACCCATCACATTTTGACTGCTAACAACATGGTAACAAACTCCTTACCTATCTCAATTATGTCAGCAAGCATCTTAGTGTACCCTAAGTCATATTTCTCTAACTCAGAGGACATTTCCCTCAATTCTCTGTCTTTAGAATTCGCAAAATTTTATTAGTTGAAAATTTTCTTATTTGGCGAAAATGCCTCATTTAAAACACAAGTTTCTATTTTAACAATGAGATTGCAAAATCGAGGTCAGTTAGTGAGGAGCTAGCAAAACCTAAGAACACTCTATGCTTCTTCAAAATTATCAAATCTTAAAAGATGAGTGTGAATCCTGAAGGGATTTTTACTTGCACATTGAATTGCATAATCCGATTACCAAGGACCGATTATTGGATACCATAATTAATTGTTATGTCTATGATCAAACATAGCATGCTCCTTCTGAATGCATAAGAAAGTTTGCGGAATACCTGGATGATTTTAAACTCTGAACCGATTTGCAGGGATTTGATCTTTAATCCTTTTTTAGCAATAAGATTCAATCCTGAAAAGATTAGAACTAAATCTCTGATTTTATATCTAATAAAGTTGAAATTTAGACGAAGAGAGAGAAAGAAGATTCTCCAGATCTAATTTTTTTATTTTTATCCTTTGCTCCGATCTAGATATCAGGTGAAGATTCTATCCGGATTCTATGCCTATCGGGATTCAGAATTTCCTTCATCCTTCTCAGGATTGTCAAAATCAACAGCTCCCAAATCTTTTGTTTGTTGCTTATCTACTTATGATCTAGTGCTGCATTGAGATCTGAGAACTAGGGAGCATTTATAGGAAATTTTGATCCCTACTTGGCTTGAGTTTTTCATGTGTTCCAGTGACCAATATGCAAATAGCAAAAATGTCCTATCAATTAATCAATTTTCATATTCAGCCAAAATTAAAATTAATTAATTAATATTGATTCTTGCCACCAGAGAATCAATATTGTGCTACATCTTTGCTACCACGCATGAGGAATGGGTCGCATGAACTCGGTATATCCCCATATTTAAGGTTACAAACATTCACCAATTAATTTAGGCTCTGACAAGCCTAGAAATTAATTAATTAATATCTTTTATTCCTAAGTAGTACCACTCAATTCCTTTTCACTTATACTTGAACTTAATCAATATGCAGGACTTACGCACAGTGAACCTTTTGAGCTTCTTAGGAAATGTCACAATCCTATAGTAGGAATGGTTACCTAAAAAATCTCGCCCCAGATTATGAATTATCGACCGAACTCGGCCTTGTTCATCCTTGGGTTCGGTCGAGATCGATCGAGATTTCAAAATTGTTGGGGGAACAGAGCAAAATATCGACCGAACCCAACTTTGTTCTATCTTGGGTTTGGTCGAGATCGGTCAAAATTTTTAAAAATGCTATGGATGACTTGCGATTTATTCTTCTCTCTATCCTATTTTATCTACCTTGCTTTTGCATGAGTTAGCTATGATTAGTCTAGTATTTTTACCATGTGGATTGACTTGTTACATGTGAATTTGGATTTTATTCGGAATGGTGGGATGATATTTTTGATTGGATATTTGGTTTTATTCTTTCTACATTCTTTTAATGAATGGATTGTGAAATGTTTGGTGGGTCTAGTGGAACATTGTTTGATTTGTCTAGATTTGGTTTGTGGAATGTTGGTAGAAAGATGTTTGAGTGGATTTTTATTGGTTTTGAATGCATATTATGTTGTTGAGGATTTATGGTGGAATGTTTTGAGTGAGATTATGAATTGGTGGAAATGAGCTATTGATGAAAATGAATTATGCTTAAATGGTGGTGTTTGTGTTTATGTTTAGTAGGTACAATAAGGCAAATGGAGAAGCGGTTCGATTGTGGATACCGATGGGTAACGCATTCTATCGTTCTCTTTGACATTTAGATTTGATTGCATTTTAGTTGTTCTTAGGTTGTTTGTATGGTTTGTGTGGTTGTGTGTGAATAATGAACCCTAACTAGGCTTGAGATTTACTCATGATTAGCTAGTGAAGTTTGAAGTTTACCTCAACCTATGATAGGGCGGAATCTTGTTATCGAAGTATGTTTAAGTTTTACTTTTGAATTACCGAGTTTTGTGCATTGTTAATGCTTAGGACTTGACAAAAAGCTGTGAGAGTTGAGCCTTGACATTGTCATATCTTTTCGGTTGTGAGAGGCGAGATTAAGAGCGAGAAATCTAGAACTTGCATCCGTTCTCAATCTATTAGCATGAGCATGTGACTAGAAAATGATATTAGGTCGTTGATTCCTAGTCCTACCTTGCACATCGGGAGTACAAGGTGTTCTATTTGATTATTATTTGCCTTACATATCATTAATCCCCGTGATTGAGCTAGAATGAAGAATTTCTTTGATATAATTAGGACAAAGTTTGGGGGAGATGAGAGTATGAGGTTGAATACGGTGTTGTGAGATTGGGATGGCAATTGTTTTGTATGATGGTTGGTTGAAATCCCATTTGATGAGGCAAGAAAAGAAAGGAAATGTGAAAAAAAAAGAGCACCTACAAAAAAATTGTTGTTGTTGTGAAAAGAAAAAGGGAGAAAAAGAAAGAAAAGGAAAAAATCGAGAAAAGAGAAAAGAAAAGAAAAGAAAAAAAGAAAAAAAAATGGAAAGAAAGAATTGAGAATAGAATAAGCCTTGGAATTAGTGGTTCGAAGTTAATAATTGGGGGGTTCTTGGGAAATTGAGGAGTTTAGCTACTTTGGCCTAAAATCACCTACCTTTTAGTTAACCACGTTATAACCTAAACAAAGACCTTCTTGATTCTAGAATCTAGCTCATTGTAGTATAGCGGTGAGAATGGATGCAAGCCTATGGAAATCGAGCTTGAAATCTCTTGCTAGTGTGAATAGTCCCTAAACACGTAAGGGAGTGCATTCCATTTCTTTTGTCCAATTTTGTGAGTGGATTGAGTCTTTCACATTAACCGTGTCACAAAGTTAGGTGATAATCTCGTTTGATTGGGATATGCTAAGATAGACAAGATGAGCAATGAGGTATCGCACGAGGTAGAATGATTGTTTTGCTATGTTTTGATTGAGGACAATCAAGGGTTCAAGTTTGGGGGTTTATGATATGTGCGTAAAAATGACATATTATTCGATGTTTGTGCATGCTTGTTTGTGTCCATTTTACTTCCATATCATATGTTTTTTGCTTGTTTTTGTTGGGTTTCGTATTTTGTGTGGTTTGAGTTGTTTAGGGAAGGTTTGGAGCATAATTCATCAAGTTTGGTCATTTTTTGATGAAAAATCGACCCAACCAAGGTTCTAGCACTGCAAAGATCGACCCGGATGAGAAGGGGAGCAGCTGGGCTGATTTCAGAGACGAATTTCAGTGTGGCCATTTTCGGTTTGGTTGATCCTGCACCTCTGTCCAGTTCGGTTTGACCGAACCATTGCCGAGTTCGACCAAATCCATCATTTCAGAGGCAAAATTCGGTCTATCCCCGTTGGGATCGGTCGAACCCATTCATGGTGCCTTGGCAGTTTTTCAGTTTCAAATCAGTTTGGTCGATCTGATCTATGCTAGGTCGAACTCTGGGTCTGGTAACTTACTATATAAGGAGAGAAATCGCAAATGGAAAGAACTTTTGGCAAATCTTATACGGTTATTCACTCAAATTTCATTCCCCATCCATCTCAAACCTCAATTGAGGAGCTGCAAAGGCAAATCAAGTTGGATTGGTGAAGAAGAGAAGATTTGAGGAGGAGATCAAGAGCAAATCGAGTCAAACTGGGGAAAAATCATTTGATACCTCTCTTGTAATGGCTAAGTTGTTTAATTGCTTTATTTGAGCCAAATTAGAGGTATGTGTAGCGAAACTCATTTGGATGTTGGATTAAACGATGTAGTGAACGAATTTGGTTGATGTTTGATTGTTTACCTCTCAATTAGATTAAGGCATGCTAGAGCTTATTTTTATGCATATGATGTAGATAAGAGTCAGTCATATGCTAATTGATACCGAGATTGTAGCCAATATGTGGGTTGACTTGTCACAAATAGCACGTAATTATGTGTATCTTTATCCAATCCATGTGTGGAGGAAGTGCATAGGCCAATAATTCACGTGCTTTTAGGAGTGATTTAGGATTTGACAACGTAACGGTTCGATAGTCCTAATTTCATCAACAATTGATTTACCAGTGCTAAGGGAATTGATTAGTGTAGGGTGAATTGGCCATATATAGAGATACTAAACGAGTTTACAACATTCAATTATCCAAAAGAGTTCACTACTTAGTTCATCCAACATCCTATTTTCTCTATCTTGAAACTCGTGTTTTGTTCGTGTTCTTCCTTAAATTGAGGTGTTTGAGGCATTAATTGAATTGTGAAAACATGATAAATGTGAGATATGACTGTAGATTTATAGTTGTTTCTAGTGTTAAATGTATTGTATTTGCTTAATTAGCGACCTTACTTAATGATTGAATTCTTCCTAGATATAATCCTTCACAATAGTAGTTGGTAATCTTGCGGGCAAAGGGAGAGGAACTGGATTGATAATTTAAACCTTGTGTTGCATTAGAAATTTCTTACAAGTTTTTAGTGCGATCAATGGATCGTTGAGATCTTTGTAATTGACAATGTATTGATTCCACACTTCGCGTCTAATGAGAGGACATAACACGGTTGGTCCAAACCTCTATAAATTCTAGTGTCATTTACTTCTTTCTTTTGGCTCTTTGCACTAGATTTAAAATCCAACACATCTAGTGTTGGAGCATATTACTATATATCGGCTAACTAATATATTCCATCAACCAAATAACACGCAGTACTAAACCTTAGCTGGTTCATGAATCACCAACTTGAAGGGATCAACCTAGAAACACATCTGCCGCACTTTAGCCTAACTCAGATCTTGGGACTAACAAGTGTAAACTCAGACCAAGCTCTCTACCAAGAACAGGGAAGCAACATATGCATTATATCCTCGGATGCTTCTCAGAAACCAAAAACAAATCTAACTCTAGCTACAAGAGATTGATTTGGCATACCCACTAGTCCCTTATCGAATGACCCTCATAATCTTTGTTGTCTTCAATTTAAATCAATTCCAGGATACTGGTCAGACACTCAAGTACGCAAGCTATACTCGTAGTTGTTTACGCACAAATGCTCCCAACAACTACAACCCATAAATCTCCAGGAATTAGAAAGCCAGACTCGTGGACCTTTACTAAGATGAGAGCCCCAGTTACAACTTAAGACCGCTTTGTGGACATCTGTTGATTTTTCTTAAAAAAACCTAGCTTATTACTTTTAATTGAAAAGGTTTCAATTGCGCACAAATAATTTTCATGCAACCATAAATTATGATTTACCAGATCTTAATATATTTAAAAATATGCTACGAAAATCCAATACAAAATTTGCTAAATGAAAATATACAATTAAGCATGCCTCAAAAGTAGTTAATAATAAAGCAATAAAACACAATTTCCTATTATCTAAACATGCTTAAAGCTCAATGAATAAATAACATATCATACGAGAAAAATCAAAACAAAAAAAATTCTTCACGGCCTCAAAAACAAAGTAAAACGTATTCTATTACATGATAGATTAAAATACTGATTTTCAAGTCTTCTAGGCTTTCAGGTTGAAATCTAATGATTAATGAAATTGGGTCTTAGGGTTTGAGGTTCGCAAATTAGGCCCAACAGATTGAATTACAAGCCATAGGGTTTGCAGTACGACATGCGACCAGCCGCCACCACGAACTGCCACTGACCGTTGATTGCTGACTGCCGATAGGCCACCTTTCATCACCACCACTAGCATCGACCACCGCCCCCGATGTTGACAAACACAGCTTTGTCGACAATCATACAGCACATCAATCTACATCAGGCTGTGTAACCTGCGCATGATGTATGTAGTAGCGTGCTCACTAAGGCCACTACTCGTTGCCCGCTGCTAGGCCGCCTCCACCAACAGGTAACGGATGATGTAGACTACCGATCACTACCACCGGGCGAGGCGGCTGAGTGGGGTAGGCCATGCGGCACAAAAACTAGCTAGGGTGTGTGGCACCAGCTGCTGCTCCACTGCACGCCACCTCTGTTTGCTGCCCCAACTTGGACCACTCACCCCTCGTCATCATGCATGCACCACCGCCTACGTACGCAGCTTGTGCACACCACTACTCGCTGCTACTTGCCTCGACACGCAGCCACCGCGGGTTGCCATAACTCTACGCGCGCTTCCTGCATGGCTGCTAGTTGTCACCACCACATGCTGCCGCCTTTAGCTTTGTTCTTTGTTTTCAATCCTGTAAATATGGATAAACCACTGCGGATATTATAATTGATTCCTATCCAATCTAATAAAAGATTTTCTCGTGATTTACAAATCAAATTGATCAAAAAACAGATAAACCACCGCAAATTAAATCACGGGTTGCAACGAGGAACATAAAAAACCAAACATCTTTCACATCAATAAAATATACATTATGCATAAATTGAATAATTGTTTTACTAACAGAGCCATAAAACAGAACCAGGCTCTCATACCAATTGAAAGAATATATTAATGTAGCAAACCGAATCACAGATCTATTAACCCTGATCATTCTTGGATATCAAAATAATTCTCATTCGATAAATAAATCCCATGCATGCTCCTATTTAATTTAATTTTAGTGGACTCAGATTTACGTTAATTTCATAAGATCTGCATTTGAGTCGCGTTGAATCCAAATTCGATACCACAAAGCATTTCAATTTGATTTGCAGAAAGAGAATAAAACATTCTACAATATAATTCAAGAATCAAAGAGAAATATGAGAGATTAGAAATTCTTGATCCTGTAAATCAAATCTTCATATCTATATCCCTTTTACTTTTCCAACCATGCTACTGGTGAGGATTTCGCATGATTGCACTGCTCTTGTCTAAGCCGAATTTCTTCTCCTTCTCTAGCAGTTGGTGTTGCCCACTCTCTGTCTCTCTAAGGTTTCAGTTGTTGTGTTGCAACATATAAAATATCAGGAGAGAATGAGCTATTTATAACTAGGGTTCCAAACCGTAATATGCTCCCTTAAGAAATTATGTTGGGCTAGACTTGAGACCTGATGCAAATAATAAAGTGGGCTACGGAATTAATCAATTCTCATGTCCACAACCCTAGACATAATTAATTAATTAATATTAATTCATTCCACTAGAGAAATAATACTGGCCTACCCCTTTATTACAACATTATTAGAAACATGTTTCATTGACTTGGTGATTCCCATATTTAAGGTTACCAGATATTCATTAATTAATTAGAGCTTTTGATAAACTACCATAATTATTTAACTTCTTATTCTCCTTAGTAATACCACCAAAATATTATAATCTTTACTTGAACTTAATCAGCCTACAGGATTTTAGCACGATGAACCCTTTTTAATTCCTCAGAGAATGTCCCCGTTCTAATACTCGTATATGATAATCTAATGCCAGTTACCAGAATGTTCTACACAAGTTGTTGTCGCATAAGATGCGGATATACAACCACGTTGATAAGGCTCTCAACCATGACAAGTCAAAGTGACACACAACAAATGCACACTTCAGAACATTGTTAGGATTCAGACTCAACAAGTCACAAGAACTTGGTTCTTCTAAATTTATAAAGAAAAACACATCTCACCGCGGTCCTACTAATACGCAACTGCATGTACCAATATATCACGTGATCAAGACAAACCACTTATAATCGACAATGTTGCGGCTCACACCAACAATCTAATCCTCAAGTTGTCTGAGCTATGATATTATTATTTTATATATCACTAGGTCAAATGATCCATATGGTCTTCCACCAAATATTACATGCCGTATGATCTCTCTATTGACAAGATAAAAGCTCAATGTTACTGAACCACAGAGCTATACCGATGTCATAAGTTGTAAGGAGAAGCTCAAATGTGTTGAGGCCATAAAAGAGGAGATGGACTCCATGAAGATGAAGTAAGTGGATCTTTAATAGAAGTAAGAGATTTCTAAGGTAAGGCTAGACTAGTTGCTTGAGGCTTCATGGAATGGAAAAATGTAAATCATGGTGAGGTGTTTGCACTGATGGTGAAACAAAGGTCGATCACATTGATCTTATTATTAGTTGCTTGGTATGGCATAGAGTTAGAGTAACCGCTTGTGAAAACTGTATTTTTGTACCAAAAATTGGAGGAAAGAATACCTATTACTTTACGTGAGGGTTTGCGGAAGTTGGGGTTTGGAAAATGGTTTGTCATCTAAAGAAGTCATTGTATTGAAATCTAAAACTTTGTTATGTTTTAGAATGTTATTGAATATCTTATTTTCACGCTTTCATTGTGGCTAGAAATCCCGCAATGATAAGTAATAAGGAATATAGATGAAAATCTTTTCATCTATATTTCTTATTATTTATCACTAGGAAATTTCCAACTCCAATGAAGTGCATTAAAATCAAATATTCTACAACTTCCTTAACTTGGAAAGCTTTAGATGATATACAACAAATTCGATGAGAGAAGTGAAACACGACTATAATTTTATTTTCAATATTTTAAAAAAATAACTTTGAAAATTAAAACTACAACTATGCTTTACATCTAACACCCAATGTGTTATATAACAAAAAAATATGTTATGTTTTAGAATGTTATTGAATATTTCATTTTCAAGTTTTGTTTGAAATCTTGCTCTAATACATAGCAAGAAAAATAGAAAAAAATATTTTCATCTATTTTTCTTTCTATTTATTATAGCAAGTTTTCAAAAAAAAAAAAAACTTGAAAAGTAAATATTATACAACTCCTATAACTTAGTAAGCTTTTAATAATATACAACAAATTCGATGAAAGAAGTGAAGCACGGCTATATTTTAAATTTTCAAATATGATTTCAAAAATAAACTTCAATGAGAGAACTTGAAAATTATAAGATTGAAAGAGTGAATGAAGAGAGAAAATGAGAGAGGAATTGAGAGAATATAAGTAGAATAAGTAGAATATTGCACTAATAAAGAAATAAAGCTTGAGAGAGTTGAGATTGAGGTTTGAGAATGAATGAAGGGGTGTGGGGTATTTATTAGAAGATTTTGGGGTTAAAATATCCAACCAAACTGCCGGTTGAGTTTCGGAACCAGCAGTTCCGGGTGACGTGGCAACTTAACATTAACCCTTTAATTAAAAAATAAGCCATTATAAATTACGGTTCAGAACCGTATTTTAAATTTTATTTTTAATGTCGCGGATCAACGGTTTGGAACCACTGGTTCTGGTTCTGGTTAAAAGCGAGAATCTGAACTGGCCTGTCAAGAGACAATTACAGTTCTGATTTTGAACTATTTGTGGCAGTTTCGGTTCCGAACTAAGAACCGGCAGGCTAGTTCCGATTGAAACTGGCCACCTTTAATTATATATACCATAACAAAATCATTAGATACATTTCAAGAACTGAAATCTATAGAGAATTGAGAAAAGGGGCGGCCACACATGGAAAATCAATGGAGTCTAATTTTGGTCTTATAAATAAAGAGTGAATGTACAGCTTACACTCGAGCCACTACAAATTATCGTCTTCATTATTTTTTATTTTATTGTTTGTGTTTGAAATCACTTCAATTCATAATATAGTAAATACTCGATGTTGCAACTTTGGTTGTTAGATGTTTCAAACCGTCAAACAAGTCGAACCAAACAATTTAATACAATTTGGCCAATTTAATTTGAAAGATTAATTTTTCCAGTTTGATTTGTAAAATTATAAATGGTATGTATTATTTTTTCCAATATTTTATATTTCAAACTGGCCAAACAAAACTATATATACACCTCTAAGATATTTCTTAATTTGATAAAGGGTTGATGAGAGTGTCAAAGTTTTTGTAAGTACAACATTGAGATGTTTGAACATCGCTATGTTAGACTTGAACATTACTTTGACACTACGTTGTTTATCTTACCCTTCCTGCAAGCAGTTACAACAAACTCCTAAGTTTTAGGGATTGTTTGTAACCCTAGATTTCCACGGTTTTCCAGTTCCGATAAGTCAGGGAAGATGTATATCTTTATTACTAACCCTATACTATATTATATTGTTGTTTATTTTGTTCCTAAATAATAAGGAATGCCTCCACTACATTAACCCACTCAACACGTGAGGTTGTGGCTGATCGACGGTTACCTAGATCAAGTGGGAAGTGGGAAAGCTTCGTGTAGCACGTCCAAGGAGTGGAGAAGTGGGTACGAAGCTGTGCATTCCAAGCAAGAATAAGTAGAGCACGACAAGCTCGAAGAAAGGTTGAGCAATTACATTACACCATCGAGCATTCCATCTTCAAGATTGTAATCGTGCCTTGCCCATTCTTATTGATCGCTCACAATCTGTGTCCTCACGACATAATCCATCTCCGGAGAGTCGTCCAATGGTGGAGGAGTTAAGAGGTTGCCTTGTGTTCAGTTTGATAAGAACGGTTTGTCCATAGATGCTAGTTTAGTGTCTATGTAGAGTAAGAATTATTCAAGGGAGTGAACCTCGAATAATTCGAGTTGTTTGTTATTTATTTCACTTTGTAAAAGTTTATTTTATTTAGTGAAATTATTTTAAGGCCAAAAGGCTCCCTGGAAAATAGCACATTGCAGTGTTTAACGTAAACTCGGGCACAAATTCTATCGATTGGCATCACGAGCCACTGCTTGACTCACTAAGTAGCAAGGTCCTGTTGTGCAATTTACAATGTTAGATCCATCAAATCAGACAGGTCGCCCTCCAATCCTCGAGAGAAATGGGAACAATTATCCGACGTGGAAGTCCCGCATGACGATGTTCATCAAATCCATTGATGAACGGGCATGGGCAGCTGTTCTTGACGGTTTGACTCCTCCGAGATTGACTGTTCAAAATTGTGAAAATCCTGCAGAACCTACTACCACTCTTAAACCTGAAGGGCAATGGACAAATGAAGAGCGTACTACTGCAAATTTTAACTTACGAGCTCTTAACGCTATTTTTGTCTCTGCCGATGTTGCCTGTTTCAGGTTGATCTCAAACTGCTCAGAAGCTAGAGATGCTTGGTTAATTCTTCAAGGAAAATGCGAAGGAACTGCGAGTGTGCGAAGAACAAAAATGAGGCTTCTTACCACTAGATTTGAAAATCTGAGGATGTCAGAAAGTGAAACCATTGTTGAGTACTATGAAAGGCTGGCATCTATGGCAAATGAAGCACAAGCTCTTGGTGAACCAATCGGAAATGGGAGACAAGTTAGTAAGATGCTGAGAACTCTCCCAGAAAGATTCAATATCAAAATCTCTGCCATTGAAGAAGCCAGAGATGTTGATACCCTAGAAATTGCAGAACTTGTGAGTATTCTCACGACGTTCGAGATGAACTTAATGGATAAAAAATAAGAGTACAAGGGAAAACGAGTTGCTCTGCACGCTGGGAAAAGTACAAAGGATTCTCCTCCTTCAACACCAAAAATTCAGGAGATAGTTGAAGAGTCTGATGAGGAGACACTTGATGAAGAATCCCCCAGCCTTGCTCTCCTCACTAAAGGATTCAACAAATTCATGAAAACGTACAAGAGAGACAACTCCTCTTCCAAAAGGCGAGGGTCAGGCTCATCAACACCATCCCCAAACTCCTCTAACACCTTTGCGAGGAAAGGAGGAGATAGTTCTTCTAAGAAGGAAACCAGGTCTTCCTGTGAAAAGACTAACATTGAGAATGTTAGATGTCATGGATGCTCAGGAATTGGACATTTTGCAAATGAATGCCCTACGGTACAACGAAGGAAGAAACTGAACTTCAACACCACTTTGAGTGAGGATTCTGACTCTGAAGAAGAGGCTGAGACTGTGAACCATATTTTGTTTCATGTTCGGATTGAGGAATGTGATGAGATAGAAGATAGGAGATGGAAGACGAACATCCTGATGTTTCTGAATCTGTTGAACAACAGAATGTGCAATCCATGGAAATTTCAGAAGCAAACTTTTCTCACCTATCTGAAACTAACTGGTATTTAGATAATCCTCTTATGAATGTTTACAGGGAACAAGAAGGCAGTATGTTCAATACCACCCCAGAAGAAATGAGCAAAATCAGCCACTACTTCAACATGGTGGACGAACAATGTGAAAAACAAAAGGAGCAACTAATGAAGGTGTCTGAGGAAAACCACTACTTAAGGAATCAGCTGACTCATCTAGAAGCCATGTTAACAAGAAGAGATCATGAAGACTGCATGCTGAAAAGCCAAGTAAGTGAAGCTGATCAAGTATTTGACATAATCAATAAAGGTAAGGAAAAACTTGACGAGATTCTTTCGGTCAAACCATCAGATGGTAGTGGAATTGGTTATGACAAACTTAACACTGTCTATCCAGATATGTTCCAGTCTGAAGAGAACATAATTAGATTTTCTAAGTCTGATACAGGCATGTTAAACAATCAAGTGTCAAACACCATCATGTCAAACAAGTCCGAAAAATCTAGAGTGTATGTTTGTCATTACTGCAAAAGGGTTGGTCACATAAAACCTTTTTGTCATGTTAGAATTGTCGATGAAAATAGGAAAAGAAAGTGTTTGGTTGTGTATACTTCACTAAAGACTAATGTTGCAGGTACATGGTATTTTGATAGAGGGTGTTCTAGACACATGACAGGTGACAAGTCATATCTTTCTGACTTCAAAAACATCCATGGTGGTACAGTCACTTATGGAGGGGGAGGTAAAGGAAAAATTTCTGGGAAAGGAACACTAAATGTTCCAGATTTTCCTAAACTCCAACATGTCTTTTACGTCGAAGGACTAACTGCTAATCTCATTAGTATTAGCCAGTTGTGTGATGATGGCATGATCGTCAAATTTGACAAAGATACGTGTGAACTATATGATTCAACTAACAATTGTATCATGTTTGGATGTAGGTTCAGTGATAACTGTTATCAAGCCGGTCAAGAGGGGAAATGCCTTCTCTCCAAACCAGACGAGGCTGAAGTTTGGCATAAAAAAATGGGACATGCAAATGTTCGAAGTATCCAAAAGCTACTCAAACATGATGCTGTTAAAGAAGTACCACCCCTGAAGTTCAACACTGATAAAATTTGTGATTCCTGCTTGAGAGGTAAGCAGACCCATGCTTCACATCCTTTTGTAAAAACTATTAACACAAATTCATGTTTTGAATTACTGCATATGGATCTCATGGGTCCTATTGAGGTCGAAAGTATTGGTAGAAAAAAATATGTTCTTGTTATTGCTGACGATTTCTCAAGATTTACTTGGGTTGAATTTCTAAGGGAGAAATCCGAAACGTTCGAAGCATTGAGGAAACTGTACAGGAGAGTTAGAAAACTCTATCATGCCAATGTTGTACGAATCAGAACTGACCATGGAAAGGAGTTCGAAAATGAAAGTTTCTCAAACTTCTGTGAAAGAAAAGGAATCTCCCATGAGTTCTCAGCTCCTAAAACACCCCAAGAAAACGGGGTAGCCGAACGAAAGAATAGAACTTTACAAGAGATTGTGAGAGTAATGTTACATTCTAAACATCTCTCGAAGAGATTATGGGTAGAGGTTGTAAGTACTGCGTGTTACCTTGTTAATAGAGTTTATCTAAGACCAGGAACTAAAATGACACTGTATGAAATTCTTAATGGGAAGAAACCAAACCTCAAACATCTGCATGTTTTTGGCTGTGTCTGCTATGTCTTAAATGATAGAGAATATCTGACCAAGTTTGATTCTAGATGCAGTAAGGCCTTGTTCTTGGGTTATTCCAGTAATAGCAAAGCGTACAGGGTGTACAATTTGAACTCTAACACTGTCCAAGAATCTGTGAATATTGTTTTTGATGATGCAGGTGATTTATTGGAAAAACTGGACAAAGGAAATGCCACGGATCTGATTGAAAATGGACCTGAATTATCAGCTGAAGATGATTCTGATGTTAGACCTCCTCAAAGTCCAACATCAGGTCCAACATCTGACTCGGATGAAGAATCTACTCCAGGGCATCAAATCACCAACATGGAAAGAAGAGAACCACCGCTGAGAATAAAAAGGAACCATCCGACATCGCAAGTCATTGGGAATGTCACTGAAGGCATTCAAACAAGAAGAAAATCTCCCGTGAACTACAAGGAAATGGTAAGGCTGGTATGTTTTAACATCCAAGTTTAACATCATGTATGTTGGTTGTTATCTCTCACTTACTGAACCTAAAACTGTTGCTGAGGCTTTAAAAGATGAAAATTGGGTTTTGTCCATGCAAGAAGAACTAAACCAGTTTGTTGCAAATGATGTGTGGACTTTAGTACCTAGACCTGAAGGGAAGAATGTTATAGGTACAAAGTGGATTTTCAAAAATAAGAGTGATGAACATGGGAATATTGTTCGAAATAAGTCTAGACTTGTAGCTCAGGGCTATACACAGGTAGAAGGCATAGACTTTGAAGAAACATTCGCCCTTGTGGCTAGGTTAGAATCCATTAGGCTTTTAATTGCAATTGCTTGTGCCTCGAATTTTTCTCTATTTCAGATGGATGTTAAATCAGCATTCCTTAATGGAGTACTAAATGAGAAAGCATATGTTGAACAACCGAAAGGTTTTGAAGATCCTCACAAACCACACCATGTTTATAAACTCAAGAAGGCTTTGTACGGGCTTAAACAAGCTCCTAGGGCTTGGTATGCTCGTCTAACTGAATTTCTTCTTGGTTTGAAATTCTCTCGAGGTAACGCAGACAAAACACTCTTTGTTAAGCATATTGGTAATGATTTCATTATTGCTCAAATATATGTTGATGAGATAGTTTTTGGTGCCACTAATGTTAAATTGGTTGATATGTTTGTTACCAGGATGTCAGAGACATTCGAGATGAGCATGGTTGGAGAATTGAGTTATTTCCTTGGATTACAAATTAAGCAAACCCCCGAAGGAGTGTTTGTATCTCAAAACAAATATGCTAAGAACTTGGTGAAAAGGTTTGGGTTGGAGTCAACGAAGCACATGAGGACACCAATGGGATCAAGCGAAAAATTAAACAAGGATCCAAGTGGAGTAGGTGTTGAACCTAAACTATATCGTGGGATGATCGGTAGCCTCTTGTACCTCACGGCTAGCCGACCAGATATCCTTTTCAGTGTGGCTGTGTGCGCTCGTTATCAATCAGATCCTAAGGAATCTCACCTCAAAGTTGTCAAAAGAATCATTAGATATGTTGCTGGTACCTCTAACATGGGCTTGTTTTACTCTAAGTGTCTCAACTCTAACATCACAGGACTTAGTGATGCTGACTGGGATGGAGATGTTGATGACCGCAAAAGTACCAGTGGAGGTTGTTTTATGTTTGGAAACAACCTAGTGTCTTGGTTTAGTAAAATACAAAACTGTATTTCTTTGTCAACCGCAGAGGCCGAGTATATTGCAGCGGCTAGTTGCTGCACACAACTGATCTGGATGAATCAAATGCTGGAGGACTATGGTATGCACTCTGAAACTCTAACACTATTCTGTGATAACTCTAGTGCCATAGAAATTTCAAAAAATCCAGTTCAACATTCTCGTACTAAATATATAGATATCAGACACCACTTTATTCGTGATTTAGTTGAGAAGAATTTGATTTCCTTAAAGTATATTTCGACCAAGGAACAACTCGCATATATATTCACTAAAGCTCTTGATTTTGAGAGGTTTTCCTTCCTTAGAAAATCTCTTGGAATTTGTAACGTTCCTCTTTAAAAAGGATGTAATCTATTTGGCAGATGTATCTCTATGATGTTTTTAGTTTGTTTTCTTTATGACCTTATTTATTTCCATGTTATAAAGTCGTAGACACAAGTGTGTGGTCTATTTGACTATAAAACATGGTGGTGTTTGTCTTGAATTCCTACTGGCCACTTAGTACTATGGACAGGATGTTGTTAGAACATTGTTCATGTGGAACTCCTGCGCAAGAAAAGTTTTCAAGCTAATCAACTAGTACTGGAGAACGGATGTGATTAGGCACATGATCTCTGTGAAAGGTATGTTGATTTGTGGTCAGTTTCGACTTTAACATCATAGTGTTGTACATCTGTCTGCCTATTTTATTATCGCCAAAATTAATTATAAATTTTTTAAAATTATTCAAATCTGCTAAGTTGATCTATTTTTGAAATATCTTGATAGGATAACTCATATATCTTTTCCTATTTTTCGAATTTAAGTGGTTAAGATATTTGTGGGTTTTGAAGATTATGTTTAATTAGGGTTAGTTATGTTATTTGTTAGTTCCTTATTTTTCGTCTGAGTGGTTAAAATTTCATGTATTTAATTACCTTTTCCAAACCGTCCCATCGCAACTTTTTACCCCTAACCGAGGAGACTCTCGAGCTTCTTCTCTCTCTTTTCTTTCTTGTCATCTCAGTCTACAGGTCACAATCTCTCTCTCTCTCTCCTCTCGCTTGCAAATGGCAAAAAAACTCCTCCCATCAACGACCTCCTGCTTCAAGCTCTTCAAAATCCTGAGCAACTTCTCAACCTGCAAGAGTCGATTAGCAAAATCATGACCAATCGCTCTTCTACGGGTCCCTCTTCCTCCATTCCCCTTGTCGAACCTCTGGCCTCTCCTCTGAAAATTCCGTCTGAAACTGCTCCCGCACCATTAAACCCTACTCTACAAAATCCCTTACCTGAAATTCCTTTCGAACCATTTACTTCAGAGAAATCTTCGACTAATTCTGAACCGTCCATACCCGCTACCACTGAACCACAGCTTTCCGACCCAGAACCTCCGACACCGGCTAACCCTACTGCACCTCAGCCCGAACCGGCTCTCCCTCAAACACAAAATCCTCCTTCACAACCTACTTTCCCTACTGAATCATCCAAAGACCTCTCCACCCTACTCATTAACCCTGATCCGGTTGCTTCAATCGTTCCTGGAGAAGAGGAAAATCCCATCAACCCCGATGACCCAGGCAATTTAAAGTCCGTTGGAGAGACCCTCAAAGAATCCGGTGCCCCTCGCTTTCCTGAAAGCAAATCTGCGAAAATTCTTGAGGAAACTATCAAGCGAGGACGAGTGAAGAATACTGCAAAGAGAAAGAAGAAGGGAAAGAAAGCTGTGTTGAAAAATGCTCCTCATGTTCCTGGCGAAGACTCCCCTGCTTCTGAGTCTGACATCAAGTCTGACAACCTTATATCAGTCTTCAATGAATCCGCTTCCGATGAAAATTACAAGATCGATCCTGTTGATCTTGTTGATGAATCCGAAGAAGAGTCCTCCCAACCTTCTGAGAAGAAAGAAAAGGCACCAAAAGGGACGCAAAGGCAGAACACCTCCTCTAAACCTCCTCAAACATCAACTTCCAGAAGGCCACGTCGTACCAACAAAAGAGAAGCTTTGGAAACTGAGGCTGCCGAGGTGCTCCGGGAGCTGAAACGGCCTAGGCAAGCTAAGTCCACTTCTGAACCCTCTAGTCTTCAGAGTACGAAAGGTACACCTGTTAGCCATGCTTATGATAGTGACTATGAGATTGACAAGGCTTATAATGATAGACTTTATCATTATGGTGCTAAGAATGTTCTAGGAGCTCTTAAGACTAGGGACTTTAAGATTGAGAGGAACATGGATTCTGAATTGTTTGCAAAGTATGGTTTAGATGTATTGCTTAAGAAGAGAGGTTTGCTGAAAACAGTGTCAGACATTGAGGGATTTGAGTCTGAAATGGTCTATGAATTCTATGATAACATGATCAAGGACGAAGTGTTTAACTCAGAGAAAGTGAAATTTGGCAAGTCATATGTGAGGAGGCATGTAGTTCAATTTAATGTTGTTATGTTCAATGATTTGTTTGGGTTACCTTCTACTAATGTTAAGCCCAACAATGCTGCTGATGACAAAAGGATGATCACTGAGATCACGGGAGGTAGGATCACAAAATGGTCATCCAAGATCCCCTCCTCATCTCTGACATGGAAGTACGCAGCTCTCTATAAGATCGCAGTGTCATATTGGACTCCATCAAAGAATGCCACCATCATAACTAAGGAACAGGCCGAGTTCATCTACTTTGTTGGTAAAGGGCTGCCTTTCAACTTGGGTCAATTGATTTTCTCTAACATCTGCAGGGTAATCACAAAATCAGACAAAAGCGATATGCCATACCCATGCTTCATCTATGCTCTAATCAAACATCAGGGTCTGCCAGAACAAGATGAGGATATAGTGACTAAGACTGCTCTCCTAGACTTCGAACAGACCTTTACCCGCACAGACAAAAGAATCAAAGATCTGCCCTATGAAGAGTCTGATGAAGACATGGATGCCGAAGCAGGAGAAGACCCTGTTGATGATCAACCAGCTCAAAAGGAAGCTGCCTCCTCCATTCCAACACTGACCAAGTCTGCTGCGCTGAAGAGACTTCCACATGTCATCTCCCAGCTGGAATCTGTCCTCGCCAATCTCAAAGCTGTTCAAACTGCTATTCTTCCTGCTACGATTCAGGGGGAGAAGAAATGACTACAAATTGAGGACATGGAAGTGTTGTGGCGGTCAAGTGTGGATTCCTACCTCACTTGTCTTTCAAAGGCTCGGCTGCTCAACTTCCTATTGGTGGATGCATCTTGAAGTCTCTCTACTCTATGCCTTTATGTTTCTGCAAAACAATTTCTAATTCAATTTTTATGTTACTTTTGGATATATTAAGATTCAGGGGGAGACTTCTCATTACTCCCTGTAATCTTTGTTTTCATTAATGCAGTTCTTTCTTTGTTATGGTTGATCCATTCCTTTGTTTGTTGTGTTGGTTGATCATGTTTTCCTTATGGTTTTTAGTTTTGTTGTGGATGATCTACTCTTTCTTATTTTGTCTTGGTTGAACCATGTGTTGTGGAATGCTAGCAGGAAGGCTAAGATTAAGGGGGAGATTGAGAGTGTCAAAGTTTTTGTAAGTCCAACATTGAGATGTTTGAACATCGCTATGTTAGACTTGAACATTACTTTGACACTACGTTGTTTATCTTACCCTTCCTGGAAGCGGTTAAAACAAACTCCTAAGTTTTAGGGATTGTTTGTAACCCTAGATTCCACGGTTTTCCAGTTCCGATAAATCAGGGAACATGTATATCTTTATTACTAACCCTATACTATATTATATTGTTGTTTATTTTGTTCTTAAATAATAGGGAATGCCTCCACTACATTAACCCACTCAACACGATAGGTTGTGGTTGATCGACAGTTACCTAGATCAAGTGGGAAGTGGGAAAGCTTCTTGTAGCACGTCCAAGGAGTGGAGAAGTGGATACGAAGCTGTGCATTCCAAGCAAGAATAAATAGAGCATGACAAGCTTGAAGAAAGGTTGAGCAATTACATTACACCATCGAGCATTCCATCTTCAAGATTGTAATCGTGCCTTGCCCATTCTTCTTGATCGCTCACAATATGTGTCCTCACAACATAATCCATCTCCGGAGAGTCGTCCAACGGTGGAGGACTTAAGAGGTTGCCTTGTGTTCAGTTTGATAAGAACGGTTTGTCCATATATACTAGTTTAGTGTCTATGTAGAGTAAGAATTATTCAAGGGAGTGAACCTAGAATAATTCGAGCTGTTTGTTATTTATTTCACTTTGTAAAAGTTTATTTTATTTTGTGAAATTATTTTAAGGCTGAAAGGATCTCTGGGAAATAGCAATATTACCCAGAAAATTATCCGTTGCGTCTTTCTCTAACACCAACATTAAAGTCTAACATTGCAGAGTTTAACGTAAACTTGGGCACAAATTCTATCAGTTGACAGCACCACCACAATCTTTATTCAAGTCCTTACGAAAAACGCGATCAATCTAGAAACAAATCTCATTGTTAGATAAAGATCTTATACCACCTTGTTGTATTATAACATTTGTTAATTTCTATTGTTTAAATTCTTGAGAACTTGTAATTTAGGTTATGTTGTGTAGAATTTTGGTGTACCAATATTATTCATTGATTGAAGAAAACGATTTACATGGCTGGTACATATATATAGAGCTAAAAAATAAAATAGAAAACTCTAAACCTAATCCATATAGAAAACCTAAACCTAATCCATGAAGGAAACAAATATATATCTATCTATGATATATATCTATACGATTATATCCTCACAGTTATGTGTGAATATTATTATATCCACACAAATATGTGTGAATATTATGAATATCAACACCCCCCCTCAAGTTGGAAGGTGGAGATTCCGAACACCCAACTTGCGTACGAGATATCCGAGCTGATCCGCACCCAACGCCTTTGTAAAAATATCAGCTATTTGTTCGGTGGTTGATATTTCTCGTGGCTCAATGTCCTGCGAATCCACTCTTTCACGGACAAAATAACAATCCATTTCCACGTGTTTTGTTCGCTCATGAAATACAGGGTTCTTTACAATGTGTCGTGCGGCTTGGTTGTCACAGTACAAACCAGTCAGTTTAAATTGCTTCTCTCCTAACTCGGTCAATAACCAACGTAACCAAATTACTTCACTGATGGCACTGGCCATTGCTCGATACTCGGCTTCTGCTGAAGATCGTGCCACCACACTTTTCTTCTTAGTACGCCACGAGACAGGAGCATCTCCTAACTTGATAACGTAGCCACTTCGTGATCGTCTTGTTGTTGGGCAAGTGCCCCAATCCGAGTCACAATAAGCTTTTAGAGACAAGTCCCCATCAACTGGCAAGTATATTCCTTGTCCTATGGTCCCTTTTATGTATTTGAGTACACGCATGGTTGCGTCAAGGTGTACTTGCTTCGGGGAAGATAAAAACTGGCTCAAGATACTGACGGCATATTGGATATCATGTCTTGTTACCGTAAGATAAAGAAGACGCCCAATGAGTCTCCTATATTGATGTTCGTCAACTGGGGGGCTTTCAATAGCTGCGTCCAGCCGCAGTTGTTGTTCCATTGGCATGCGACTTGGCTTGCATCCTTCCATACCTGCATCACGCAAAATATCCAAAGCATATTTTCGCTGGCTCTTTACGATCCCACTCTTTGATCGAGCCACCTCAAAACCTAAGAAATATTTTAACGGTCCAAGATCCTTTATGCTGAACCTCTTGTCAAGATAATCCTTCACTTGTTGAATTTTATCTTCATTATTGCCGGCTAACAACACATCATCCACGTATATTAAGGCAGCAACAAAAACCCCTTCGCGTTTGTATACGAACAGGGAATGATCCGCGGGGGACTGCCTAAAACCAATCTTGGCGAGGGCTCCAGTGAACTTCTCATACCAACTCCTTGAGGCTTGCTTCAGCCCGTACAGAGATTTGCGAAGCTTGCATACCCTTGTCTCTCCTTTCTTTGTGAATCCTTGTGGCAACTTCATGTACACATCTTCCACAAGATCTCCATGCAGAAAGGCGTTGTTAACATCCAGTTGGTGTATCAGCCATCTTTTCTTAACACCGATCGCAACCAGACATCTTATTGTTACGAGCTTTGCCACGGGCGCAAAAGTTTCGTCAAAGTCAACACTAGGAACTTGAGTGAATTCTTTAGCGACAAGCCATGCCTTGTACCTTTCTACCTCACCTGTGGGTTTGTATTTTATTTTATACACCCACTTCGAATCAATGGCTGTCTTTCCTGCTGGAAGATTGACTAATTCCCAAGTTCCATTTTCCTCAAGGGCCGTGATCTCCTTTTTCATGGCTTCTCTCCATTCATTAATCTTTACAGCTTGTGAGTATGTGCGTGGTTCAGTTTTAGCATCAATGGAGGCTAGAAAACACCTGTGATTGGGTGAGAAAATATCATATGTAATATAATTGGTTATGGGATGTACCATCGAAGTTGCCTAATTAGAGTCGAGTCGGGTGTGGTCTATGGAATGTGGTAGGTCGACTTCATAGTCAATCAAGTGGCTTGGCTGCTTTCTCGTTCTCTCGCTACAGCGTCGGATGACTCCTTGTTCATCGTTCCCTTGAGCTTCATTTGTCTGACTTGCTGGTTGTGTTTCTTCAATTAATTCTTCAACAAGTTCATGCTGAAGGTCATCTGATTCGTGAATCATGCGGCTTTTGGTTGCTTCTTTCTTCTCTTCCTGGGTGCTGCCGTAAGGAAACACATCTTCAAATAATACTACATCTCTCGAGACAAGCACCCTTTTTTGTTGTAAATCATATACTTTGTACCCTTTATGTCCATGTGGATATCCTATGAAGATCGACTTCCTTCCCCTTTCACCAAATTTATCATTCTCCTTTCCTATATCTTTGGCATATGCTAAGCATCCGAACACCCTCAAATTCTCATAACTCGGCACCTTTCCAAATAAGACCTCATACGGTGTTCGATTTCCTAGTAGTTTAGAAGGTAGACGATTAATGATGTAGGCTGCTATGAGCACGCACTCCCCCCAGAAACTTATAGGTAGACTGGCCTGAAATCGTAAGGCTCTAGCAATTTCCACGATGTGCCTATGTTTCCTCTCGACGACTCCGTTTTGCTGGGGCGTGTGTACGCACGAGGTTTCGAGAAGTAACCCATTTTCAGCATAGTATTCCATCATGTCTCTTGATTGAAATTCTCCTCCATTGTCACTTCTTATACGCTTGACATTTTTCCCAAACTGTGTTTTAACCATCTTGCAAAACATTTTGAGGTATGCGTTCGTTTCAGATTTGAATTTCATTAGGTAAACCCACACGCCTCTACTAAAATCATCGACAATAGTAAGGAAATAATATGCTCCCGTAAGGGAAGGTGTCTTATATCCACCCCAAATATCACAATGCAATAAATTGAAGCAACTATGAGTTCGAATAGAGCTTAAAGGAAACGGAACTCTAGTTTGTTTAGCTCTTATGCAAGGGTCACAAACATTATTACTAATCTCACAAATATCTTTGAGCTTATCCTTTGATGCATGTCCTAACCTCTTGTGCCATGTATCTGCGTCGACTTTGGTAGAGAAAACCCGACAATTGTTGTTGATCGGCTCCAAGAAGTACAAACCACCACATTCCTTACCCGCTCCAATCAGCTTCTTCGAGGTTAAGTCTTGCATAACACAATCATTGTCATAAAAGGTTAGTGCACAGTTGTGCCCTTTGGTCGGACGACTAATGGAGAGTAGATTGCATTCAAAACTCGGGACTCGTAAAACGTTGTTGATTTTCAACCCGTTTTGCAGGGTGGTGCTCCCTATTCTTGTAACAGTCGCTCCCTCTCCATTAGGCGTTTTAACTGGAGTGTTGTTCACGGCACATATTTCATGCTCAAGAATTCCTCCTCTCCCAATAATGTGGTCTGTGGACCCTGAGTCAATAATCCATGATGCTAAATTTTCACAGTTCTTACATGCCATATGAACGGACGAGCTAGCAGTAGGGTTATTTGCGCCACCATTCAGTAGATCCTTCAGCTGGTTCAACTGCTCGGGGGTAAACCCTTGTAGGATATTTGTACGCAGATGGCAGTTTTCGGTCGGATTTTCCCCCTTCTTTCTTCCAAGGCTTGCCTCCTTTTCTCCTTTCTGGATATCCAACAATCTCAAAGCAATTCTCTATCGTATGCCATAACTTGCCACAATTGCTACACTGAGGAGGTGATCTCGCATCCTTAGCAATTTCCCGTTTTTCAGTATTCGCTTGCTTTTGGACTTGAAACGCGGCTCCATCCAGGGCTGGCTTTCTGGAACTCGTAATCATCCATTGGCGCTCATCCTCTGCTACAAGGTGGTACGTTACTCCAAGACTGGGCAGTGGCGTCATACTCAAAATCTGACTTCTGATGGTGTTGAAAACATCATCTAGACCCATCAGAAACTCATAAATTCTTTCTTTCTCAACCTTATCGGCGAACAACTTTCCCACATCACAAGTGCACTTTCCACACGTACACTTTGGCGTGACTGTTACCGCATCGATCTCATCCCATATACTTTTCATCTTGGTATAATAGGCTGAAATTGATATTTTATCTTGACGCGTGAAGGTCAAGTTTCTCTTCAACTCATAGGCTTTTGGTGCACATTCCTTCCCGAATCTTTCTTCCAGATCGCTCCATATCTCCCGTGTTGTCTTGGCGTGCTTGACGCTGTTTCGAATTTCCTTGTCCATTGCGACGACAAGCCATCCTTTTACCATAGCGTTGCATCGTTTCCACAGAAGTAGATTTGAAGGATCGTTCTCAGGCATCGGCAGCGACCCATCCATGAATCCAAGCTTGTTTTTCGCCAAGAGATAGCTACTCATCTCTTCACACCAATCTCCGTAGTTTTCGTCATTGAGGAGGTCGATAACATAGACGTGGCTTGGATTATCGGATGGCCCTATATAATATGGAGACATGAGATCATTGACGACTCCACTTTTGTCAGCCATGGACGAAGAAGAGAACGATGGGTCGAGAAAAAAAATGCGGAAGCTTTAATATTGAACCGAAGGCTCTGGTACCATGTAGAATTTTGGTGTACCAATATTATTCATTGATTGAAGAAAACGATTTACATGGCTGGTACATATATATAGAGCTAAAAAATAAAATAGAAAACTCTAAACCTAATCCATATAGAAAACCTAAACCTAATCCATGAAGGAAACAAATATATATCTATCTATGTTATATATCTATACGATGTGAATATTATTATATCCTCACAAATATGTGTGAATATTATGAATATCAACATGTTGTGACTTGAAGGTTGAAATTTAACTTTAGAGTAATTAGGAATTAGATAGTTTGTACTATATTTAAGATTAATAAAATAGCATGAAATTGTCAAAGAAGAACGTATTCAAACCAAAGTTGTGTCTTATTAATAAAATCACATATTAGTGATTTTATTTTCCCAAAAGGAAAAAAATAAAATCACTTGGGCTTGAAACCTTAATGAATTGCTTCTTCCGTGTTTTGGCCGAAATGGAAACTTATGGGATTTCTTTAAAATCCATAATCTGAAATTTTGACATACAAGAATAGACCTATCTATTTTCGTTATTATTTTGAACTCTATTTCTTAGTCTTACGAGGACCCACCTTTGTGTTTTTGGTGGTATGTATTCACTAGCTTGTTTTAAATATCTTTTAGTATAAATTGAATAAGAAAGAGATTGAGAAAAGATGTCTTTGGATTGTCTCATTTGATGAATTGTTGAAATGAAATTAAAATACTCTTTTTTCTCATTTTCACAGATTGATTATCATCTAATCTAGTTATAAAATTTGATCAGATTGTGATATAATTTGAGTTGTGAATTTATGATATATTATACGTACATTATGTTGGGTTCTCAATAATTATCAACTTTTGGTTTAATTTCTAATGTTGTAATTAATATTTTTGAACCTGGTAGCTACATGCTAAGCATTATCAAATTCTAACATATTAAACGATAAATTTAATTTCGTGTTTGGCGATTATTTTTATTTTGATAAATTGCAATTCGGTTTGAATATTATATATGCATGGTAGATAAATGAGTTACATCAATTCTATTACTATGAGTTATCAATTGATATATTCAATTAATCATGGTTGATTATGAAACAATGAATGATCAATTCCTAATTCATGTGATAATTCATTTGTCTACATAAGTTTTCATTTTAAAATATCCTTTATTATTTCATTAGTTTATGAATCTGACAATCCGAACTCTTACCATTCAATTGCTTAGATATATTTTTTATTTTAGTTTTATCATAGAAATAGCTAGGTTTAATATTTTTTCCATGTTAATTCAACTCTACTCACCACTCTACAACCTTATGCTAAAATTGTCTATCTATTTTAGTCGGTTAATTTTTTAAGATTTGAACAAGTTATCATTTATGCACTATTAGCCTTAAATCTTGAGTTGTGATTTTTTTTTTTCATTTTATCATGAAACGTTTCCACAACCTCAATTCATAACTATTTAGACATATATAACTAGTGATTGTGGACTTGTAGTGGCTCGAAATGGATTGGATTTTACTATAATTGATAGAAAACTCTCTAATATGTGATGTTATATGTAGGATTAATAATTTTTGCGTCTTGGATTATTATCGTGCCAAAAGTTTATATCATGTTTGTGATGTGTTTGTGTTGGGTTGTGTCATTCCGATAATATTTTGAGTTTGTGCATTGCTTGTGTCATGTTCGCGCCATGACATTATTAAAAAATATATTTGTGTTCGTATTGTGTTTGTGTAGTGTTCGTGTCAATGTCATGTTATCGGATCGGGTTCATGGATACTTAACATATAATTATTGTATTCGTGTCATATCAAGTCCTGTTCGTATTTAGAATTTAACGGGTCGTGTCATGTTTAAACCATTATTACCATGCAGATTCGTGTTGAGTTATCGTGTTGTGATGAAAATTGTTAGTGCTTGTTATATGTTATATGCTAGGAAATTTGTTAGAAATTTCCTTATCTTTGTTTGGTTTTGGTGGTTCAAAGTTGATGTTTAGATCTAACCTATTATGTCTCTAGATTATTTCCAGTACGATCTTAAAATGTAAAATCTTGTGTAGGCCTTTATCGAGTTGTAAGCTAGAATTGATCAAAGACCGGACTGATGAATCAGTACTGGATACACATCACTCAAACAAACTAAAGTTCAAACCGAACTAACATGCCTAGAATACATGAGTCTGGACTGACAAGTTTGGACCACACCAAGTATAGAACTCACCACTATGGTCTCATCAGTCCGGATACCAAGCTCACTAGTCTTGATACCAAACTTACCAGTCTGGGGACCATGCTTTTACTGATTTATTACATCACCAGTATGGACTTGCAAGTATAACGACATCAACATGGATTCCTAGTCTCAGTCCCAGCACACAGAGACAAAAAGGATATTCTGAGGAATGTATTGACAAGTACAGACTTTAAGGATTGGAGATTCCTTAAAGTCTGTATGCCCAAGACTCCAGTCTTGATATCTCGGACTACCAGTCCGAGATTCCACAGGCTGACAGGTTGTTGTTCTGACAATAGGTGAACAGTCACCATCTTTTTCAACAAAGGAGCCGAAATGTAGGGGAAGTATTGTACCTTTCCGGAAAGCTGACCTACCTGCTCAGAAGACAGAAACATCAGATTGATCAAAAATCCGATGAGTCTAACAGCTAGAAGATTCAAAACTTCTGATTCCTCATCTATAAATACTGGAGGCCTTTAACAGAAGAAGGTTACCGAACCTAATACTCTATTGCAAACATGTTGAAACTTTGTTTATTTTACGACTCCAAGTTAGAAAGCTTTTTCGTGTGTCACTCCAGTGAACACGAGACTCAGAACTCCTAAGTTTTTGAGTTATTCTCTTGGTAATCTTTCTCTCCAAGAAAGATTACAATAGACAAGTATGTCTAGTACTTTGACTCTGACGGGCGATCTGCCGCCAAGCTTATAGTTTTGGGAAACTTTAAACACCCCAATCCGTCAATGAGGAGGTTGCGTGGTGTGGCCACACTCATAGAATTTGCAAAGAGAAGGACGATCAAGGACCAGACGAGTGAGCTTGTGGATCGGTGGACAAGGCATTCACCGACAAGCAATAGATTGTAGGAGCACCAGTGCAGTCCTGATCTTAGTGGATTTCCAGACATCGAGTATGAAGGGTGGACGTAGGACCTCTAGAATTCGAACCACTATTATCCTTGTCTTATTTCCTGTTTAAATTAAATCATCTTATTCATCTTTAAAACTCAACACTCATGTGTTGAAGTATATACTGAAACTGATATAAAGCATACTTGGACTTAAGTACCAAAACTTAGATTTTTTTTTTGAATAAGTGTACATTAATCTTAAACTCACACACCCAGATGTCCTCATGGAAGCTCGAATCTGTGACCTCTCAGTCACAGGCAAGGTGCTTTAACAACTACACCCCAAGCGAACGGACCCAAATCTTAGATTTGACAATCCAAACTGACACATCATCATTAGTTGGGTAAGTACAAGCTTATTAAAGCAATTATTTCCGCAGTGCACTTCACAATAACTCTGAAAAACCATGACATATTAGTTAAACTTTTCAATCTTTTATTATCCTTTCAAATATATTCTCTTTGTGGTAGGATAAGTTTAAGTTGTAAAAAAGCTAAAGGGAGAAGAAGAAACAAATTAAATTTTTACTTGTCTACTAGTTTACTGCCTACGGGGTGCGCACTGTATATATATTTTTATTAATAATTTATTATAAATTATATCATATTTTATTATGTGCATATATATATATAGGGTAGTGATCAGGTGAGAATAGGAGTTACTATAAAAAATAAGAATAGATCTTGCGCGTCCATCTCATCAAATCAACGAACAGGATTCATTCTCAGCAAATTGAAAAACGCGGCATTTTTGCCCCAATATCCTGCAGTTTTAGCCTTTAAAGGCTAAAACTGTAAAAATATTCAAACACAAACAACAACCTGCATTTTAAGCCCGATTTACTTCATTTTTAGCCTGATTTACTTCATTTTTAGCCCGATTCACTTCATTTTTACATAAATACGAATTTAAAAAAATTAAACATCTTCTTCTTCAAAGCAGCAACACGAGCGTAGTCTCTATAAAACTCAATAGCAACATCAACAGTTCTAAAAACTCTACCCTTAAAATGCTTCATCTAATCAACATACTTTAGAATAAATGAACCTGTAAGATAGAAAAATGCACAAAGTTAACACTAAAGATGCACAATATAATAGTAAAAATGAACGTCGATCTGAATAAAACAAATTTTGTTAAACTATATTCAAGCACAATTAACAAAATCGAGACCGAACACGAATGCAAAATCCAGAAACAAAGAAAAAAAATCTGATCGACAGAAGAAATATAAATCAAATCGAACGAAGAAGGAAGAATAAATCAAATCGCGCAAAGAAATGATTAAAAAATCTGATGAGATACTATTTCAGATTTAAAAAAAATCTGATGAGATACTATTTCAGATTTAAAACTACAGGATAATCGAGGAAAATTGCACACGGAGTGAAATAGATCATGAGCGTTGAAATCACAAAATCAAAAACTGGGATTTATTCTCATTTCTCATACTAAAAACTATTCTCATATTATCACTAATATATATATATATATATATATATATATATATAGTTGTGAAATGCTAAAGCTTAATCTACATCTTAGATCAAATTTTAAATTTATCAATTAAAAAAAAGTATGCTTCAAATTACTCAATTAATCTTAATTGGTTTGTAATTATCTTAGCTTATCTATCTCTGTACCCAACGATAATGGAGGATTTTTTTTTTTATTTTTTTTTTTTTGAGGAAGTTTAATGGTGTATTCACTTAGAGACCTTAATGAGATTCAGTACTCGTATATATAGAAATATTTTTAGATTTAGTAATAGAATTATACGACATTTTTATTGAATAACTCTTTCTACTGGAGAATAGTTAAGAAAATTGGGTTGTTGAGAATGAAGAAAAGGAGAAGATCAGGATGCTAACAATTAATAGCGGCTCAAAATTATTTTTATTTAATATTTAAGTGTTAAGTTTATATATAGTATTGAATTTATGAGTGTGTATGTTTATTATATATTTTTGTTATTATTATGAAACACTTGCACTATAAACATACAAATCTATATACTTATAAAAGCAAAACCCCTCAAACAAATCTATATACTTATAAAAGTAAAACCCCTCAAAGTAAAAAAAAATTCACCTATTTACACATTCCTAAAATAATTTTATTAAATTATGGAAAACCCTTAATTTAATACGGAAATTAAGTAATGGAGATGTAACGCCCGCGAAAATCCGACCCTTTTTACAAGAACAAATCTCAATAGGAGACATCTTATTTTATTAATTACTATTATCTCAAGTGAGACTTTAGGATTCCTCTCGCGATTATTAATTAAATCGCATGCGATTACAAATAAATTATTGAGAAGAGAATTAAATAGTCTTCTCACTATTTTCGATTGCTTAGTTAATTAAATAGTATATTGAGATTCAAATTCTCAATTTTGGGTAATTAATTATTTAGGAAGAATTATGAAAATATATATATCTATATTGTGGAGATGTTGCAACCAATCGTTGATGAGTTAATTCCGATGGAAAATACCGGAATGAATTTCTTGGCTCCGATATTTATTTATATTCGGCCATCTTGATTTATTTGGCTTGGAATGCTTATAAATTTAATTGATTATTTTGGGATGGAATGATTTGATTAAATTGGGATTTATAACCCAAAGTAGGAAACAATTAAATTAAAGTGTAAGTAATTAAAGAGAAGAGAGGCAATTACCATCCTAGAAATTATGAAAGACATGAATTATAATTTAAGGGAGGACATTTTAGTAAATATCAAATTAAACAAATAAATAGAATATCCTACCCTAATTTATATTACAAAATTCTTTTTTTTTTTCATTTATTTCATCTCTCTCTCTCCCTCCCGATCGACTCTCTCTCCCTCCCCTTCCTTCTTTGATACCAAAAGCCCCATCAATTTCTTGCATCCAAATTTTCGACCTAGCTGGGAATCGAAAGGAAAAGACACGAATTGAGGATAATCGAAGTCTACTTGTTTGAGAGGAGCCGGAAACGCGAAGGTTTGAGCAAGGAGAGCTCAAGAACGTCGATTCCAAAGAGGAACTTCAAATCTAAAATCTTCCCCACTCAAGTAGTATCTTTCCCCTACCTCTCTTAATCTCCTAAACACGAATATTAAATTGCATGTTCGATCAATAGGCTAGAGATGCGATTTTTGTTAAGTTGTCTTTGTAAATTGATGAATCGTTCTCTTACTTATTGGGTTGATAAGATGCTGCGATGATATGTTTTTGAAGCCTCCATGGCTATGAAATTACTTAAAATGAGTTGAGAAATAGTTTTGATGCAAAGATATGAAAACCTGATTCTCTGCCCAATCTGTTGAGGCACGGCAGACAAAGTAAACGATTGTGGATTGTGCTCATTTTCGAATATTATAGACTATGATGAGTTAGGGTCATGTAGGATTTGGAATTTCTTAAAAAGGTTATGTGGTTTGTAAGTTATGACCTCTGCAATTTCGTGTGGCAAAACTGTGGCAGAATATGTTTAAATGCTTGGGAAAAATAGATAAACCCTGTAGAAATAATTCTAATAATTATATAAAAATCCTAGACATTGTGTTGATTATGTATGCCAAGTTTCGCCCCTGTACATGAACCGAGGAATAAATGGAAAATAAGAAAAGACACACTTTGGTTTTGGTAAAATCTGCTACTTAGTAAGATTTGCAGAATAGCACCCCTGTTTTCCTTTGTGTGTTATGTCTGCTAAATGATTTCCAATTAATCTGAAATTTAAATATGTTTTACATAGAAATTTTATAAAGGTTTTGGCTTTGGTTTCATATTAAAATGTTAAGTGGTTAGAAAGTTATGCACTCTTTAAACCTATGTGTTATTCTGTGTCGCACTTTAAAAATGGGTTCAGAAACTGCCTTTATACATCTTAGAAAGTTCTCAAAATTTATTTATAGGTCATAGAAATATCATAGAGTCTGCACATAAATTTGTAAGTCATTATATTATGTATTTTAGTCAAAATAAAGTTTTAAAGCTGCACCCTGTTTTCAGACCCGTAGCTAAAATGCCCAGGAAATCCAATCTCCCCCTGCCCGTAACTTTTAAACGAAAAATGATTTTCGTAAACCGTCAATTGGAGCATGTCTATTTTAAAATCTAGTTTTTTTATACTAATTTTCATACCCATATTCCTTGTACATCGCATTTGGCATCCTTTTGAAAATAACACTACACTCTAGATAGGTGACTAGGGAATTCACTAAGTCAAAAATCATAAGAGTCACTTACTTGTAATAATATGTTTTTCTAAGGCTAATAAACATGTTTCCTTAACTTAGGAATGTTTTTAAAATGTATTACATTATCAAGTAGTCACTCATTCATCTAGAACTAGGACATTGACATGATTTCAAAATTTACATTTTGCATCACTAGGTAGAAACTGTAAATGAACGCATGAGCATAATTCATCAAAGGAAATTTATGAATATGTATGATGTTTGAGAATACCTAAATAGTTGAGCATGTTAAACTAAATGATAATTATGCAATCATGTTGTTAGTAATGAATAAAATCAAATGTTAATAATATGAGTTTATTAATGAAGCATGCTATATGAATTTGGTTAGTTGATTATACATGTATGACATGTTTCAAAGTAAAATGAACACACCTAGTAATTGAACATTAAACATCTAGGTATTGGTGATGACAAAAGGGAGCATCACCTAGGAGAACCAAGTGAACCGAACACTCCTTCGAAATTAAGGTGGGCACTACTTTATCCTACAAGATGTGTTTTCACAAATGTTTTCAGAGAAAATAAATGTGTTTTCGTTTTTAAACTATGGAGCACCGTATAACTGTTTTTGGCACATTTGCAATTGATAATTGATGTTGTTGGTATTGGTGGTGATTATGAATGATATTGGAGATGTGCTGGATCGGGGATTAGCTACCCCCGTGGTATTGTAAGTCTAATGCATTAGCCCGGATAGTAATAAGACTACCGGTCAGGTAAGGACTCTGATTCCCTTACCGGGTGGATGGCGAGCGGCCACTCCCATCTTACCCTTATGTGAATTATATGATGATATGATGAAATTGTGGTGATGTGATTGTTGGAATGATGATTGTGTTGGTGCCATAAAATGAGTGGGCATGCCCTTGTGAGGTAAAACGTTTTGTGCATTCACAAGTTCTTTTCAATAAAACCCTTGTGTTATGCATGTGTGATACGGTGCATTTCCATAATATATATATGTAATTTGTTTTCGGGACACCGTGAACACTGGGTACGCGGAGTACTCAGCCCCTGTGTGTGATTTCCCCACATGCAGGTAACGGGTGACGAAGTGGCGGTGGCGTTGTGGCAAAGGGGATGGTCGCGAAGATCGTTGTGTGGACTTATTGAAAATGTAAAGTTGTTTCAAGACTTTGTTATATGTTGACATTCTTATTTATTACCTTGAGGCATATCTCTTTTTGAAATCCCCTCCAAGCCTTAATCGAGTCGAGTCGAATGATTTATCTTTATCTCCCTTGTTGTTTGGATCCCTATCAAGTTGAATATTTACCTAGCATGCTATTCATGGTCTTTGATATTATTCTGGTACATGAGCTGCTGGCTGTGTCTTCATACATAGACCCAATTGGTTACTTTCTTTGCAAACTTGTATTATTGTTCCAAGTTGTACTTGGCGTAAGACCCGCGTGGAGGTCATTACTTGAATCTATTTGAATTTCCTCTTTCGAGCATGTACATATCTTATTGCTCGCCACGCGTGTTATTGAATAATCCATTTTGATCTCGTTATGCTTCATCTGTTATTATGTTAAGATATATTCACTTCAAATTCAATGAAGCATATTTACAGCTTATTAAATTATTCTACTCAAATCGCTTCCGCCATTTTAATTCATCATCTATTGTGAACTCAAATAATTTCTACGCTATTTCAACTTCATTATTGTCAAGCATTTCTAAATTGTTCAAAACCCTTAGCGTGCATTGTCCGCACGTGGGACTGTCGCATAGGCCCTGTTTGGGGGCGTGACAGGAGATTGTCTAATGGTATGAAAATAGATGAGATTATGGATATAAATTAATGAGATCACTGCTACAAAAGAAATTCTATATATACTTAAAAATCATAGATATTAAGGAAAAAATTGGATGAAAAATATTTATTAAATGTTTTACTTTTAAAATATATTAAATGTTTTACTTTTCTGAATTATCTAGGAAGTATAATCAAATTATTGAAATATATATATCATTATATATGGATTATTAAACTAATTGCAATTACAGGGAATTATATAAAATTATGTGGATTAATATGTAATGAATTTTTATAAGAAATGTTATGCATTATTACCCTATGTATTTTAAGTATTTTGTAATTAATTAATTCTCAAATGATAAATATGGTACAATATTAATTTCATTCCTAATATAAGATCGATCACATTAATGTCATGCTTAAGTGTTTCATATTATATATATTTAGTGTAATTCTTTAATCCATATTAATTAATTCCATTTAATTGGGTTTTAATAATTTTATAAACATACCATATTTATTTGAATTTTTTATACTCTAATACCTATAAATGTTCTTCAATACTTCTTCAACCATCATCGTTTCCATTCTCATTCAATTTTAGTTGGAGGCTAGGCCATTTGTATGATTGCCGCTATTTTGTTTGTAAATTTATAACGAACTACAAAGATTTATTTCATTCATGAAGAATTTGAGTATGGTTCAGTTTGTGGCATTTTATTTTTTCGATTGAAGGACCCAATGAATTGTGTTTTATTTGTAATATAATTGATTTTTACTCTCAACTGTTAAATTCTTCCTTGCAACGATGTTGTTATTTTTTATCTGTACCCATTTTTGTGGAAGACTTTTATTTGTTTACACTCACTAATTTTTGTATGTTTACTTAGAATCGTAATATCTTTTATATTTTGTTGTCAGCTCCATATTCTCACAATTGTGGTAATTCTCTTTGCGGAATTCATTTTAAGTTTTATTATCATATTAATTTAGTTTCACTCTAATTTATAATTAATTTAGTTGCAATTGATGAATTTAGATTTTTTATAATGTTCGAAAATAACTCTAGGCAGAACAAGTACTGTGACTGTTGTATGTAGTCTACAAAATAGGTTGTATCAATTTATACAAATACCAACAATTTTTTCATTTTTCTAAAATATTTATCTATAACATTCTTTCCTTGAATAAACTATGAATATTTTCCATTCTTACCCTTTCTAAATTAGTATTTTGCTAATTGAAATTTTTTGGCAGATAAGAAGATGATAGAAGTTTGTGTTACATCTTTTCAAACAAGAAGCTTCTTTCTCTTACGACTGCTCACAAAAGATATTCCCGAGTTTTGATTTATTAATATTAGTTTATCTCCAAGAATAAAAATTTGTATTGCTTTTATCAATATTTTTATTTTTTAAGTATAAAAAATAATATTATTTGTATTAGTGATGTTCATGTATTGTTTTTTTTTTTTTTTTTTTGTATTAGTTCATCCTAAAATAATATAAATCTTAATAATTAATTACTATATGATTGTTGTTTTTAAGTAATTTAAAACTCTTGAATCTTAAGTAATTTAAAAGCCGTAAAATATTTATTCATTTTTTGTTATTCAATATTTTAAAAAAACTTTAATAAAAAATCTATCACAATTAATTGTAAACATATGCAATACACATAATGTAACATGTCCCTCCTTTGGACCGATGTCAGGGCCTGCAGTCCGATGTCTGGTGGCATCAACTGTTTAGGAATCGGTGTTAAAAGGTAGGTAGGGTGTTCGATCCCTACTACCAACAACCAGCCAGTTTGGTAGGTCGCTAAACTGGAAAATGGTTGAGATGCATCGAACTGCAAATGCTGACATCGTTCTTAAAGGGTGTTACACATCATTATATTTCTTACATAAATGTGTGATCGGACTACTTTTTTATCACAAACAATTGATTTCTATAGGCTGAAATAAGATACAAAATGCATATTTTGGACTTTATAGATACAAGGGTCTCATTTCTATTTTATAACTTAAATATTTTTAGAATTCTCAAATTCAAGTATAATGGTTTTGTTTTAACAACCACTAGTTTTCTGCTTGCGCGTTGCGCAGCTGAAAATTTATTTATTAATAATTTATTTTAAATTATATATAGTAGTTAAATATTGAAACCCGATGATCTATGTTAAATCAAATTTTAAATTTGTTAATTAAGGTAAATATTATATTTCAAATTGCTTAATTAATTAGAATTGATTTATAATTGTCTCTCTTATTTTTCTCTATAAGCATTTCATCATATGAGTAGGGGTGTAATCGAATCGAGTTGAGCCGAATAGTGTTGTGCTCAAATTTGACTCGTTTAGTATCGAGTCGAGCTTCGAGCTTTTTTGTCGAATACCTTGAAGTTCACGAACATTATCGAACCTTAGTCGAGCCTAAACGAACTTTCTAAATTTAGAATATAATTAAAATATTTATTATTATTTTGAACCACAAAGTTATTTATTCCAAAAATAATATTATATCTATGCTCAAATTAAAATATTTCTCATTATTAGAAATATATATCATTATTGTTGCTCTTATATCATTAAAATATTGCATTTATATAATTAATTATTTTATATTTCTTACTAATTTTAGCTAACGAGCTTGCTCACGAGCTCACAAGTCGAATACTATTATGCTCAAGTTTGGTTCATTTAATAAACGAGCTTTACTAAACAAACTCGAACGAACTTTTATCGAGCCGAGATCCGAGTAGCTCACGAACAGTTTGGTTCATTTACACCCCTACATATGAGTGAATTTACTTAGAAGCCTGGGTGACTTCAGCCCCCCCTAAATTATTTTTTAAACTTAATAATATGATGATATGATGATTTTATGAAATAACTTTTTTACCGACGAATAGTTAATAAAAAGGGGGTTGAGAATGAATAAGAAGAGAGTGTTGGGGGTTGAGATTTAAGCCGAAATTAATTTTTTTAATATGATGTTAAATTTTTATATTTATACATCATATTGAGATTAATTTTAGTATGTGAGCTTTTTATATATTTTAATATTATTATGAGCACCAATTTTTATTTAATTATATGTGCTTTTTATTACGTAAAAACTCAATGAAATCTCTTAATAAATATTTCTAGATTTGTCACTATTTCACCACCACCTCTCTGGTCTCTTCTATATTCACACAAACACTTGCATTATACACAAAAGAAATTAAAAAGTATATAATGATGTTATAAATAGTATTATGCAGTCTATATATACTATAGAGAGATTACGTGAAATAGGGTTAAAAAAACCCAAAGATTTATATGCATTCTGTGTTGGCAGACACGAAGCATCATAGAGAGTGTTGTTTCAATTCTTCTCTGTCAAAGCTTTGTATTGATGTTCCTAGCTCCCCGTCACAATCATATCGACCGTTTCACAGAACTCAAACTTTCGGCATTAATCTTCCTTTGTTTTTTCACTCATTTTTTCTCACGAAAACCTACTTAACTTTACCACCCACATCATAACATACACCAAGACACAATCATGCATATAAAACTTATAAAACTACGATAAATCATATAAAAAGGAAAGATCTTGACTATTACAAATTTAAGAAACAATCGTTTTCGTGATTTTGGTCACCACCACAATGTGTGATATATACTACAAAATAGTGTCCCATTGAGCGAGCAATAGTGGTGAAAGTGCCTTGCCCATGATCAAATGATCGCGGGTTCAAACTTTTTTAGGACAACTAAATTGTGAATTTAAATTAATATATTATATTTAATATACTCTCCAAAATAGTATTATAATATAATATTTCTTCTCATCTTCACATCTAACATCACCATAATAATAAAATTCTACTTAAAATATTGCATTATTCTTCATCACCTTTGTATCTTCCATCTACTTGTGTTTCAGTGCTTTTCTCCCTGTGATTTCGTTTCATTGAATACTATATACATATAAAAATTATAATTTGATTGTATAATAAAAAATCAAAATTTACAACTTTTAGCCTTCACAAACATAGAGACAGAGAACTACTGAACCTGTCTATCATGTATCAAACATCATCTTTAACATCCATAATTAACATAGAACCCAAATAAACTAAAGAAATCAACAACAATAATATACGCGGATACTGCTACTCAAACCAATAATAAAACTAATAAACATAGGCTTTGACTATATGAAAACAAAAATGAATTGTAAGATATCTAATGTTTCACTTATTTATACACTTCTCGACATACATAATATTAATTAGTTGATTAACAATAACATAAAATTTACCAATTGTAAAGGTCACTTAATTCAATATCAATAGTTGTTTACGATCGTAAAATAACTAATTAGAGTAATAATATAAATATTGGTATTACTTAAGTAGGAGAGTGTCATTGTTATAACATTAGCAGCTAATTATTTGCAATTATTAAGTAATATATTTTTCCACTTGGCATATGTTTTTGAGACAATTATTTATCGGCTAACTTTGATATTAGTTGAAAGGATAATTGATCTTGTCTTTTCTTCTCTCAAGTACTCCCTCCGTCCCGAAACAATTGTCTTGTTTTCCTTTTTCGTCCGTCCCAAACAATTGTCTTTTTTCCTAAAATAGAAAGTTAATACACACTCACTAATAAAATATTAATTTCCTCTATCTCTACTCGCATTGGTATCTGTGTCATTTCAAAACCAGACAATTGTTTTGGGACGGAGGTAGTATTAGTTTTTCCATAACTTTTTAGTTGGTGACCGCCTTTCAACTTAGTTAGTTGAGTCTTCTTATAACTGTATAAGCTATTACAACTTTAACTTAACATATTACATTTTAACTGGAACCATTTATACCCATATTAACCCTAAGCATCCCTATCTATTAGTTTTTAACATATCATCAAACTAAATAATACCTAACATAAATGGCAAAAACTTGACTTAGACACGCCTAAACGGTTTAGGTAGGTTTTATCCATACCCGAATAGGTTCACCCATTCCAAATAGGGTTTATTAATCCCCAATTAAGGTATATTAAATGAGTTTGGGTTGGGTTAATGGATAAAATCTGCCTAAACCATTTAGGCGTACGCCTAACCTGAGACCTTCCCAACATAAATTGGTTGATTGTTGTCTGTAGAGCTTTTTCACACATAAAAAATGGTGGAATTATAAATTATTCAATTTATATTTATTAATTTTGAATTTCTTATATATCAACATTAAAATACACAATTTGAAGTAGACAATGATTTGAAATAAATACATTATATACAAGATATAGTACAATTTTGGAATTATAAATTGTTTATATACTTTATTGTCGTAACTCTTTTTTTTATCTATTTATATATTTATGTATCTCTCATACATATTTCAATATCATTTGTCACACTAATTTATAGGCATAATTCAATATACACAAAAATTAAATCACATCTAAATTAAATATTAAGTTATCAACATTGGTCACTCCTTCCTGTTTTGAAAAAAAAATATTAGCACAATTTTTACTAATCAAATTAATTATTTATGTTCCAATTTTACATTATATTTACAATTTATTAAAATTAACTTTTTGTATTTGTTTTATTATTATTCTTGGCAAGTTTGTCTAGGAGGCAACCAATATGCTCCATGATATTAACTATACAACTTATAACTTAATTAATTTTTATTTTTACAAAATCTTAAAAATGTTACTTGCTTCAATATTAATTAAAATTTTTAATTAAAAACTAAAGGACATGTTTAATCTTTCGGATTTTAACATTAATTAAATTCTATCCTAAATTATAGTTACTTTTTCTTGTTAATAACCATTAGCAAGATTACTTCACCCAATGGAAGCTCTTTTAAGCACTTCTTCTTCATAATTGTAGTTGCATCCCCCAAGCCTAAAAAATTAAGTCACCACCGGAGGACGAGATTTTTTATAAACGAATTAAGCAAAATAGTTTTAATATTGCTATACATAAATAAATCAAGTGTAATATCTGTTGAAAAATTATGCAAGACATAACAATCATAAAAGAAATTATTTCCCTTCATGGGAGGAAAAAAAAAAAATACATAATATTATCATCGCAGTGAATCATTTGGTAGTTTATATGTGACATAAAAAAGATTATTCCTGCCGTTGCCGGAGAATCAATCGACAAAAGCCGATGAATATAAACTATATGAACATATCTAAAAAATATCAATAACGAAATGTGTTGTCAATTAGTACCCTGAACATAGGTTTTTATATAAGTTTTTTATTATCTATAAACTTTAATGAGCAGTTAAATTTTAGTATAGTTTTGTTTTTCTTTCCTTGATAATATAACAAAATTCGCACGTTCTTTCCATGTTTATGGAGCCGTTTTTTTGCATTCAAAGATTTTAATGTTTCCATAACTCTTAAGAAATTATTTCTGAAAATTTTTTGGAGTAGCGACAAATTTTTTTATATTTTTCTTTTTTTTTTAATTATCCTTAGAAACTTAATTTGAGAGAAAGGAGTTTTTATAGGAAATTTAATTTTCTCTTATGAATTATAGTTTTGTTAAATAGAAATAAATAAATTGCATTTAATTTGTTTCTATTGATTTTAAATTGAAATTATTACTGTTTGCGGCGATTAATATATTACATATTAATTGCATTATTCTATAATTATTATATACGAATCATATTATTGATTTTAAGAAATGTGTATACAATTATGAAAATTATTTTTTGGGGGAAAATTTTTGGGAAGGGGTTTGGCTCTTTTATAGATATATATAAATATAGATATAGATATAAAAAATTTATTAATACAATTATTCTAAAATACATCTTGCTTTCTTTCTTTTTTGATATAATCACATTTTGTGATTTATTAAAATTGACATTTCTTATAAATTAATTTAGATTTTTTCATTAAAGAATTATAATTTAATTTTTATAAATGAATTATAATTATTATGTGAAAATTGTTATTCTTTCCTTATTTATTGTAGAGTTATTTTTGGAAAATCTAATTACATACTTACCATATTTATTCTTAGTTACCTAAAATATTAAGGAGTTACATTTAGAATGTACTTTTGGGGGAAAAATTTGTTTGCTTAGGGGTTTTGCTTTTAAGTATATATAGATTATGCTATATTGAATTTGCAGTCAACATATTATAGATAAATAATGAAAAAAATATAATAAAATTTTTTAAATGCTAAAAACAAATTAATTTATAACTAACACAATTAGATGTCTTTGAGGAAACTCGAACCCAATCTCTTGATTATGATCAAAGTGCTTTTACCACTACATCTAAAAGACAAAAGATATAAAATTTTATAATCTTATACACATCTTCCTAACACATAAGTCTTATTAAATTATTATATAATAAAAATAGATGTAAATATATAATATAATTTTTTTTCACAATGTTGTTGTAAAGTGCAGAACATGAAATTTCAAATACTTTTTAGAAGATAAATGCATTTGAATATATAACAAAATTGATTGTTTAGTATATTAAATTTAAAACGGACGATGATAGTTGTTTTGACTGCCATATTTGTATTAGCCAATAATATTTCTCGTTTTTTGTATAATTAATAAATAAAATTAAAGATTGAGGTATTTTTAACTAATAATAATACATTATGGTATTTTCCCAAAACATCAATAGATCAGGGTATAATTGATAGAGGAAAGTAGAGATTGAGGTATTTTTAATTTATGAAAATAGATTGGGATATTTTTCCGAAAACGTCAATAATTTAGGGTATTTTTCCCTATTTACCCTATTTGTTTGATATAATAGTTTGTGTAAACAGAATTGTATTGTCGTGCTATATATCTTAATAGTACAAATAAATTATTTATAATTGACATGTATTTAAGTTTAGATCTTCAATAGATTTATATAGTTTATTTATAAACACAAATGACTAATCTATAGTAAAGAAAAAAAGACAGTTCTATTGTTTTATCATTACAAAAAATGAAAAATAAGTGTATCTAAATTGAGGTATAGTGGTAAAAGTGTCTTGCCTATAACCAATAGGTCATGAGTTCTATTGCCCAAAAAATATAGTGTGTTAGTTTCAATAAATGTATTTCTATTTTAAAAAAATATTTAAAATAAGTTATATATGAATAAGTGTCTCTTACTCTGGGCGTAGTGGTGAAGAGTCCTGCCTATAATCAAAAGGTCATGAGTCTATATTACAAGAACAACTAAATATGTGAGTTTAAATAAATATATTTATAAAAAATATGCAAATAAGTTATATATGAATACTTTTGGTAAGCTTAAGACTTACAAAATATAGACTATGCAGTGGCTAGATAATTCAGTGTTTGATATATTAATTAATTATTTATTGTAGTGTAACACAATTTAGGTGTTTTTTAATTAAATGTAAAATTAATAGGGTAATTATTATGAAAATACTATAAAATCTGAGTTTTAAATATTCTTTTACCAATAAATAATAGATCCATATGATATGATGAGGACAAAAATTTGATATAGCTAATTATCGTTAATCAGTTAATTTATAAGCCGACGGCGAAGATCTCGCCGAAGGTGTTGCACGTGGCGAATTTGTCGGAGAAGTAAAGAGAAAATATGAGTGAAAAATTTGATATCGCGAAGAAAGAATGAGAAGTCTAATTAGGAATTTAATTTAAATTTAAAATTTATTACAAAATTACCTTTAATGATCTAACAATGCAGGATATAGCAATCACAATACGGAGGGAGTATATTATTTCAGATGAATTGAGTGGATTGAGTTCAAATTTGTGACGACTGAGAAAAATTTATGTATTGTTTAAACTTGATCGATTTCAAATATTTATTGTATTTAATATATGATTATGCATTCAAAAAATATTATAAGTCCAAAATGTATATTTTCAATGAGGTATTTGCGGATCTAATAAAGAGCGGACGCCGGCTCCAACTCCTTTAATCAAAGAATTTTTCAGTTTTATTAATATGGTAATATAATATTTTCATGAATTAAATCTATTCATTAACGAGTAGTTAATAAGAAAGGTTGAAATTGAGGAAAAAGAATGCACGAGGATTGAGGGGAAAGATGGGTTGATAAGCTCATAATTATACTCACTTATCTATATTTTTCTCCATTGTTTCAAGTATATTTTGTTATGTTTTTAGTAATTATTGTGCATGAGTCTATTTTAGAGGGTGTTATGCCTTTGATGGGTGATTTTTGCAGGTTTTAGGCCAAATTCATTGGAAACCCGTACCGAAAGCAGATGATGTTCAAAGGAACAGTCACGAATTCTTCCACACGTGTAATCCGAGCTAATGGAGCATGGAAATAGAAAGATATTTGAATTAGCTTTCCAACACAACTGGAATCGGGTAAATCGGAGTTTGGGAGCAAAAGTTATAGATAAAACCGTGAGACTGCGCAGAAGGGGATCGACGCGTGCATTCCTGTCGATCGACAGGATTTGTGTCGATCGAAACAGAGGCCCAACTTGACAAATCGACACAAATTTCAACCCGGATTTTGACTGGATGGTTGTGTCGATCGACAGCCTGCCAGTCGATCGACACAGAGGCTCGAGAAGGCTGTTTTGTCCTGTTTTGGTAGTTTTTTGCTATTTTTACCCAATACTCAAATTAGGTCTTTTCCCCCTTCTATAACTATGAACTCTTAGGAACGAATTTCAGACTTCTTTTATGCATTATTACACTTAGAATAATTGAGCTTTGGAGTTTTTACAAGACATTCAAGGTTCCTCTTTATTTGTAAGTTCTTTAATACTCCCTCCGTCCCACCTCAATTGTCCCACTTTCCTTTTTCGTCCGTCCCACCTCAATTGTCCCATTACTTAAAAAGGCAACTTTTTCACACTCAACAATAAAATATTAATTCCACTCAACTTACTTTACACTCACACTCATTGGTTATTGTGCCCAAAGTCACCGGGACAATTCAGCCGGGACGGAGGGAGTAATATGTTTGCTTTAATTCTAGTCATGTTTTGTGGCTAGAACCCTAAACGGGCTCTAGGGTTATGATTTATCTTTTCTGATGCATGTTTATTGAAATCGACTCATATGGCATGGTTTAATTCTCTGATTTAATTTAATAATCTAGATTAAAAGAAGGACCGAGAGGTGAATTGAGATCGAGGTTCATAGCTAATAATTGATGGATTGAGAGATAAAAATTATTAACAGGAAGAGAGAATTAATTGTGTTTGTTTTCTGTCTCAAAAGGAAGAAATTTACATAGGAATAATTAGATAATTATGAGATTGATTAATTTGGTGTTCTTGAGACCGAGAGGAGATAGTCACTAATTAATAATCTAGGATTTAAATTGCCGGACCAAGAAATTTAATCCATCAAAATCTATGTTTTCCCCATTGCTGAGTTGATTGAGATTGCATGTTGATGATTAGATTATTTGCCCTCTGTGTTTTTCTTTAATTGTTTCAAAACCTTTATTTTATTTCACTGTCATCTTTAAATTACAAAACAAAATTCCTTTTTCAAAATCCTCAAACTTCTGTGTTCTAAAAATTGTGTCTAGTACTTTGGATAGTTCGTTGCACAGTCCCTGTGGGATCGACCACCTTAGGGTGTAAAAAATTATTATTTGCTCACTGTTTCTGCAGTTATCAAATTGGCGCCGTTGCCGAGGACTTGTCAGATCTATCTAATTATTAGTTTATTTTTAGTTCTGATGGATTGAGTCTGTATTTTATTTTAATTTTGATTTTATTGTTATTTTCTGTTTTTAATTTCACATTTAGTTTGTTGATTTTGGTTTTTGGTGTTTGATTTTCGTGTTTGTTCCTGTTCAGTTTTTCTAGTTTTCGGCCTCTGTCTCGACCGACAGATTCTCTGTCGACCGAAACAAGCGCAGAAAACACCTGTGTCGATCGATAGCTTCTCTGTCGATCGACACAGTGTCTGATTTCATGTTTTTCTTTGTTTTTGGTTGCAGGTTTATGAACACAAGAGCCCAGGGCAAGCCACTTGAGATTTTTTACCCAGAAATCGAGGCCACCAACAGAAAAAGGAAATGAAAAGCCAAACAAACCATTGACACCATCATGGATGAGATGCCACCTTCGGAGGATCCTGACACACAGCTCATCACTCAAGAGAGTGCCACCTTACTTGTCCAAGAAGTCACTCAGATGAAGGACATCATCAAGCAACTCATGACAGAAAGGGAAGCTGACAGGCACGAGGCCAAAAGAAGAGAGAGAGAAAGGCGCCGCACAGATGACTCCGATGATGAGGACCCCAACGCGATGGCTAAGAAGTACAGACCACAGCCCGGGAATGATGGATTTGTTATTGGCATCACCGCCAATAACTTTGAACTCAAGATCGGCTTGATTCAGATGGTTCAGCAGAACCAATTTGGGGGCCGAGCAGTGGAGGATCCGTACACCCACCTCAGGATGTTCGTGGAGGTGTGTAATACCATCAAGCAAGGAGGAGTCACACAGGATGTGATCCGTCTGCGCTTGTTTCCCTTCTCACTTCGGGATCAGGCTAGGACGTGATTTACAGCCTTGGACTGCAGCAACATTCGTACATGGGCCGATCTCAGAACCGAGTTCCTCGCCGCCTTCTTCCCACCTTCAGTCATCATTCAGAAAAAGGTGGAGATTTTGCAGTTCCACCAGAGGATGGACGAGACTCTCTTTGAGGCATGGACCAGGTTGAATGAGCTACTAAGGAGTTGCCCGGGCCATGGAGTTGTTACTGAAGAGCAGGCCCACATCTTCTACAGAGGATTGACTATGGAGAGCCAGAAGTTGGTGGACTATGCAGCCGGTGGATCGTTGATGAGCAAGTCACCAGAAAAGGCTCAGAAGTTGTTAAAAAAGATGGCCCTACATGATCAACAATGGGGGAATCCAAGGAGGCCACAGATCCGAGCTGTTGAGGCAAAGGAGGATGATGCATTGAAGAAAGAGGTTGAGAAGCTAAAGGGGGAAGTTGAAAAACTAACTACTTCTGCTTCTGTTTCTGTTGCACAGGTTGATCCTATCGCCGATGTGAACTACATGAATCGTGGTGGCTACCAGAATCAGTACCGGCAAGGGGGATACCAACACTACCATCCTAGACCTCATCCAGGTTTCTCCTACTCTCAGCCTGAAGCTGCCGAACAACCTCCTCCTGATTTTGATGTGCAGAATGGCGAGATTGTGGAGAAGAAGAAGGAGAGCCTTGACGAGGTGTTCAAGAACTTCATCAAAGCTTCAGACCACAGAATGGGGAAAATCGAGAAAGAAGTGGAAGGAGTCAATACCAAGGTGGATTTGCTCGGCAAGCACGTCAAGATCATTGAGACTCAAGTGAGCCAAATTGCTACCACTATCGGGATACAACATACTCCAGGAAAGTTGCCCAGCACCACCGAAACAAATCCCAGGAACCAAAAAGATTGCAAAGCTGTGAAGCTGAGGTCCGGAAAGAGTTACAAAGGTCCAAGCATGACCCAAAGCAAGTTTGGGGGGAGAAAAGAAGCAGACCCAATAGATCCGGCCTCTGTTTCGATCGACAGGATGCTTGTCGATCGACACAGAGACCCAGAAGAGGCAGTCGACACAGATTCAGAGGAGGAGATCGACAGAACTGCAGAGGGTGTGTCGATCGACACACCCCCTGTCGATCGACAGGCAGTCCAGAATCAAGGACACTCGACACAGCAGCATGCCCAACAGCATTCCTCCACTTCCAAGGCCGCCAAGACACCTCCGATGCCGTTTCTCAGAGATTCACCAAGCAGAAGGAGGATTCCAAGTTCTCACGCTTTGTCAAGAACTTGAAGAAGGTAAGTATTAATCTTCCACTAATTGAAGCTCTTTGTGAAATTCCAGATTACATGAAATATCTTCGGAAGCTGATGAGTGAGAAGAAACACTTCGTAGAGAATGCAACTGTGAAGCTTCATGAGCAGTGCAACATGGTCCTACAGAAGAAACTTCCAGTCAAGAGAAGTGATCCAGGCTGTTTCACCATCCCAGTTGAGATCGGGGGATTCAAGTTCGAGAAGGTTTTGTCCGACACTGGTGCCAGTATCAACCTAATGCCCTTCTCTATCTTCCAGCGCCTCAAGATTGGAGAGTTGAGGCCGACCACTATCACCTTGCAGATGGCAGACCGATCTGTGTCTCGTCCAAAGGTATAATTGAAGATGTACTTATTCGTGTAGGTCATCTTATCTTTCCTTCAGATTTTGTGGTCCTTGACATGAATGAAGATGGGAACACACCCCTCATCTTGGGAAGGGAATTCCTAGACACTAGTGCTGCTCTGATTGATTGTCGTGGTGGAGAGATCACGCTTCGAGCAAATGGGGAAAGGATCACATTCAAGCTCAACACAAGCCGACAACAATCCGAATGCTTCAGAATCACATCTAGAGAGGAAGCAGATGAGGAAGAAGAAGAAGCAAGTGAGGAGTTCAAAGAAGACCAAGCCGCTCAAAGATGGGAGCGAGGGAACGAGTCAGCAAAATTGTCAATTACACCGTCTCTTCCCGAGCTCACTGCTGTCATCCAAGATTGGTGGGTCTATATGGTGGATTCCAATGGAAGGAGAGTGCGTTCTAGCCCGCGTCGAGCTACGACGTTAACTAAAGCACTTGTTGGGAGTTAACCCAACTTTTACATGCTTTCTTTCCAATTTCCGTTCTTTCTTTACAATTTTCGTTTTTATTTCCGTTGGTATGTTTAACTTTATTTTCAAATTTCTGTTTTGCTATTATTATAGCTTATTTTCGAAAAATAAAAAAAATAATAAAATTGGAGGATTGACCTCTGTGTCGATCGACACAACGGTTAGCACGGAGTTACTCTTTCAACTTGTGCAGGAAGTCGAAATGAAGGCTCTGTATCGATCGACAGGCCCTCTGTCGCTCGACACAGAGTGCTAGCAGCCATAATTCTCCATCGCAACGAGCTGATTCCTCTGGTGGATAAAAAGGTCGATGTTTGAGATCGACAATCAGGTACCGTTCTTCTTCTTGTCTGATTTTCAAACTTTTTCTTACTCTCCGAGTTTGAAATAAGTTTGGGGGGATGTGGACAAAAAGTTGAACCTTTATCCCTTATCTTTACTCGCTTTCCTGTTTTATTTGTTTTTACTTGCTTTATTTGGTTTGTTTAAATTTTTGCCAATAAAAAAAATATAGATATTATGTGAGGAAAATCTTTAAGTAATCGAACTTTCTAGCATTATATGCTATGCAATGTTTGGAATCAATCTTTGATTAGTTGAGTTGATTTCGATTGTGGTTGATTTGCCCATGAATGTAGAATACCGCATGATAGGGTCTAATTGAAACTTACACTTGCATGATGTTTGAGTGGATTGAAATTGACGAAGGAAGAATTTTTGAACCCAAGTGAGTTTTTTGAGCCTTTATTTGTTCATGAGAGATTCGCATGTATGTTTTCGTTTCTCTAGAACTTGCTTTTGTTCTATTTTGAGACTACATAGTGTGCACAAGGATAGAAAATGATCTTAGGCCATCTATGTTAGCCAAATTATCCTAAACACTGTCCCTTGTTATATTTTATCCCTAGATTAGCCCCTTTGAGCCTGTTACTTTTTCTTTCTTGGTCTATGAGTTAAGAAAAACATTGTAGTTCTATTTTATCTATGAGATAGTGCTATGAAAAAGGTGAATTGTATCTTGTCTATAGGATTTGGGTGAAATAAGTATAATTTTTATAAGTGGATGGGAAGATTTTAGATTGGTGAGCAAAAGAAGGTTGGACTCCAAAAAAAAAAAGTTGTGTCCTTATAAGCTCAAATCATTAAATAAAATTTTTAAGAGCATAAAAGGACTAGAAAAAAAATGAGCCTTGGTTTGTGTTGAAATTTTTAGGAGAATGGTGGATGATGAGAACATAGTGGTTGGATTTCTTGAGAGTAGCTAACTCAATTGGTTTAGTCACTTGGCCATATTTCTCTACCTTTCACAAAAAGCCTACATTACAACCTAATCAAAGTCCTTTTCTATTCTTGAATTGTGTGCACAAATGAGCAGTGGAGATTTTAGAACTCTTGCAAGCCTATGGTAGAAATTTCTTCATACATGTTGTGAGTGCTTTCATTTAAAACCCAAACACTTGTGTGATGAGCAATACACAGTCCTGTGAGTCTTCCGCAATTGATGAATATCTTTTCTCTTTCAATTTCTTGTGTGATGTGGATTGATGAACCTTGATTGTGATGAATCTAGTGAGGCATACACTTTCAACTGCTTGAGATTTCTCTTCTTCCTTTCTTCGATTGAGGACAATCTAATATTCAAGTTTGGGGGGTTTGATAAGCTCATAATTATACTCGCTTATCTATATTTTTCTCCTTTGTTTCAAGTATATTTTGTTATGTTTTTAGTTATTATTATGCATGAGCCTACTTTAGAGGGTGTTTATGCCTTTGATGGGTGATTTTTGCAGGTTTTAGGCCAAATTCATTGGAAACCCGTACCGAAAGCAGATGATGTTCAAAGGAACAGTCACGAATTCTTTCACACATGTAATCCGAGCTAATGGAGCATGGAAATAGAACGATCTTTGAATTAGCTTTCCAACACAACTGGAATCGGGTCAATCGGAGTTCGGGAGCAAAAGTTATGACCAAAACCGTGAGACTTCATAGAAGGGGATCGACGCGTGCATTCCTGTCGATCGACAGGATTTGTGTCGATCGAAACAGAGGCCCAATTTGATGAATCGACACAAATTTCAACCCGTATTTTGACTGGATGGTTGTGTCGATCGACAATCTGCCTGTCGATCGACACAGAGGCTCGAGAAGGCTGTTTTGTCCTGTTTTGGCAGTTTTTTGCTATTATTACCCAATACTCAAATTAGGTCTTTTCCCCCCTCTATAAATATGAACTCTTAGGCACAAATTTCAGACTTCTTTTATGCATTATTACACTTAGAATAATTGAGCTTTGGAGTTTTTACAAGACATTCAAGGTTCCTCTTCACTTGTAAGTTCTTTAATAATATGTTTGCTTTAATTCTAGTCATGTTTTGTGGCTAGAACCCTAAACATGTTCTAGAGTTATGATTTATCTTTTCTGATGCAGGTTTATTGAAATCGACTCATTATGATTTAATTCTCTGATTTAATTTTATAATCTAGATTAAAAGAAGGACCGAGAGGTGAATTGAGATCTAGGTTTATAGTTAATAATTGATGGATCGAGAGATGAAAATTATTAAAAGGAAGAGAGAATTAATTGTGTTTATTTTCTGTCTCAAAAGGAAGAAATTTACATAGGAATAATTAGATAATTATGAGATTGATTAATTTGGTGTTCTTGAGACCAAGAGGAGATAGTTACTAATTAATATTCTAGGATTTAAATTGCCGGACCAAGAAATTTAATCCATCAAAATCTATGTTTTCCCCATTGCTGAGTTGATTGAGATTGCATGTTGATGATTAGATTATCTGCCCTAGGATCTATGTTTCTCTTTAATTGTTTGAAAACCTTTATTTTATTGCACTGTCATCTTTAAATTACAAAACAAAATCCCTTTTTCAAAATCCTCAAACTTCTGTGTTCTAAAAATTGTGACTAGTACTTTGGATAGTTCGTTGCACAGTCCCTGTGGGATCGACCACCTTAGGGTGTAAAAAATTATTATTTGCTCACTGTTTCTGCAGTAATCATGGGTCAAATTTTTTATTTAAAGTCTTAAATACTTTAAAATTTTATATATTATTGCGATTAATTTTATTGAATCGGTTTTTATATATTTTATTATTAGTTTGACCTAATATTTTACTTAATTATGCGATTTTTCTATTATATAAGAAATTCAATGGAACTCCCATAAAATTTACTTCTAGATGCACCCTTATAAGAGATAAAAACACTAATGGTTTTTTTGATATGTAAAAGTAATGAATGATAGTGCAAGAACAACTCTCAAATATCACAATCTATATAAATATAAAATACTTTTATAAAAAATAATTGTTCTTATAACAACTATAGTGTTAGTTGCAAGGTTCTACTATAGAATAAGAAAACAGTTCAATTGATAGTATATCAAGTTTGAATTGAAATTAATAGGACTAGCCCAAAATTCGTGAGCAAGCTCAATTTACATTTTTAAGGGTTTTAATATTTTAAATAAGTAAAAATTGTGTCCTGCTATGTATATGTAAGGGAATAGGTAAGTAAAAAATGGTTAAGAAATTCAAAAATTCGCAAGCTCAACAATTGTTGCATTATGTTTTGGTCAACGCGCATCACATATCAGCATTGACCATCATGTAGAGTGTTCTTTTATTTCTCGTCCTGAAGGGATTCGTGAACTGAATCACGAAGTCCGTTTGCCAATGATCGTTAATTGGAATATCAAAAATAAATTGCTATGCCTATGAAAAATCCTAGCATGCTCCTATATTATTATGCATAAAAAGGTTTATGCGGAATACTAGGATCGATGAACTCTGAAGAACGCGTGCGCGGAGATGCCCTTTGATCTTTCCCACGCACAAGGATTTAATTTCCTAGTAGATTGAGGAAATAAATCTATGAAAATAATACAATTATTTTCAAAAATAAAGAGGAGAGAGAGAAGAAGAAAAATCCTCCTGATTTGATCTTCTGATCTGTATCCCAACTCGATCTGAAAATCCGGTGAAGATTCTCTATCAGATCCCTTGCCCGGTTGAGAAGCAAATTTCCTCCTCGTTCTCAGATCTTAGTCGATCACCACAGCTCCCAAAACCTGGTTTGCTGTGTGCAACTTATGATCTTGTGGTGTGTGTTGAGATCTGAGGAAATGAGGCCTATTTATAGGAAATTACTGGACTCATATTGGGCTTGAGTTCCATGGGCCAGACCAGGGACCAAAATGCAAATAGCAAATAAGGCCTATCAATTAATGAATTCCCATATTCAACCCAGAATATAATTAATTAATTAATATTGATTCATTCCACCAGAGAATCAATACTGTTCTACCTATTTGCTACCACGTTTTGAGGTACGGGTTGCATGGGCTCGGTATATCCCCACATTTAAGGTTACAGACATTCGTTAATTAATTTAAGCTCTGACAAGCTATTTAATTAATTAACATCTTATATTCCTGAATCAATCCACTCAAACCTTTTCACTTATGCTTGAACTAAATCAGCCTGCAGGACTTAGCATAACGAACCTTTTGAGCTGTTCAGGGAATGTCACCATCCTATACTGGATGTGGTTACCTAGTTCCAGTACCAGACAGTCATATACAAACTGCTATTACCCAAGATATAGATATACAAGCCCAACTAGAGCCTTTCACTGCAACTCAAAGTAATACACAATCTGCATATACTTCTGTACCTTCATTTAGGCTTAGGATCTCGTCAAGCCATAGAGATCTAGATTCTTTTAATGTCAGATAAAAGAATCGATCTCGACTTACGACCTTATCAATGTGTGCCCCACACCAGCATACCAAGCCATCCAAGATAAGATGCTTATTACTGCGTATGCTGCAGCCTACACCGACAGTTTATCATGGAACTGTCTCAGCTG